>QJPP01007619.1:0-61321 GCA_003996215.1 Jaltomata sinuosa | reverse complement strand
TTTCCTGATTTTACTTTTATTTGTTGTTTTTGTTTATTACAGGGTACTGAGTAGTGCATGCCAAGTACCCGACGCTCGGGTGAACCAATATTACCCTACGACCCCGAGCTCGCAAGAATGCTAAGGATAACCATGGACGCACAACAGACGGAGGCAGCAAGGCTCGCTGCAGAACAGCAGGCTCAACAGGATCAGCATCACTTGAATGCTGAAGATATAGAGGATGACACTGCATTAGACGTAATTGGTGCTACGGGCGCCATTATTCTTCCTCCACTAGCGCCCGAGGCTAAGTTCAACATAACTAGCACAATGCTCCAGCTGTTGAACTTAAAGGGATTATTCTGAGGTACGGCTGGTGATGATCCAAACAGACACCTGATGAACTTTGTGGGTATCTGCAAGTCATTCGAATTGCCTGGTGTAAGTCAGACTTCTATTAGACTCAGGTTGTTTCCATTGTCTTTATCTGATGAGGCAGCGTTATGGTTAACAGAGCTAACCCCCGACTCTATCGCAACTTGGGGAGAGTTGAAAGGAGCTTTCCTAGAAAGGTTCTTTCCTCCCTCTAGGATGATACAGTTGAGGGATGAAATTAGCAATTTCAGACAACAACCTCACTAGGCGTTGCATGAGACGTGGCTGCGGTTCAAGAAGAAGCTGACACAATGCCCTAACCATCAGTTGACCGACAATTTCTTAATGCAGACATTCTACAGGGCATTAAATTCGGCTACCAAGCCAACACTAGATAATGCAGCAGGTGGAGCATTTATGGGTCTCACTTTCATCGATGCCACAGCTATTCTGGACTGGCTCACTAAAACCAACAGGGCCTGGCATACACGGGACACCGAGACGGCTGCTAGCACTCATACAGTCGGTATGTCTGCAGAACAGCGTAAGAGAGAGGAAGAGCGGGATCAAGATATTGTCCATCTGAAAACACAAATGGACCTACTGACAAAACATTTGTTGTCATCAGATATGGAGAAAGTGAAAGTTGTGAGTTCCCAAAGTAGAGCAGCAGAGTTCGAGTCTGATGAGGAAGCAAATTATTTGGGGGGTTTCCAGGCCAATGGCCAGGGAAACCAAGGTCGGAACTATCAGAGGGACAACTACCATGAGAAAGCTGGCTACAGAGATCGTGATCAGGGGAACTGGAAAAATAACACTGATAGAGGTGGGTTGTACGTACCACCTGGTAATCGAGAAAGAACTAGTAATGAGACAGGGACGTCCAAATTAGAGAATATGATGGCAAAGATGTTGTTGAAGGTGGAATCTACTGACTCCGGAGTCAAGGAAATGAAATCTGAATTAACATCAATGAGTCGGTTAGTGAATTCTCATTCCACCGCAATCAAGCAGTTAGAGCAGCAAATGAGTCAAGTCTCGGCGTCTCTAAATCAAAGGAAAGCTGGAACATTGCCGAGTGACACCATTCAAAACCCGAGAAACGACGCGAATTGTATGGCAATCACCACCAGAAGCGGTAACACATTATCGGAAACACATCCAGTAATTCAGACCCAGAAAGATGCTGTAGCTGAGGAAGATGAGTTAGTAGATGCTGAAATTATGGTCGATGAGGGTGTGAAAGTGTCTGCTGAAAAACGCGGCACAGAAGAAGATGCTACTCAAGTGCTCACAGATAAAATCAAGGAGGTTGAAAAACTTCCAACTATGATGCCTCGGCCACCACCTCCTTTCCCACAGCGGCTGAAGAAGAAAGTGGAAGATAGAAAGTTCCTGAACTTCATGACCATGCTCAAACAGATATCAGTAAACATCCCTCTGGTGGATGCGCTTGAACAAATGCCCGGTTATGCCAAGTTCATGAAGGACCTGATCACAAAGAAGAGGTCGGTAAGTTTTGAACCGGAAGACAACCTCCACTATTGTAGAGCCATTTCTTCAAGGTCGCTGGTCCAAAAGAAAGAAGACCTGGGTGCGTTCACTATTCCTTGCACCATAGGGGAGTTTAACTTTGCCAAGGCTCTTTGTGACTTGGGGGCTAGCATAAACTTGATGCCGTTAGCCATCTACCGGCAGTTGGGCTTAGGAGCCCCCAAACTGACGACTATGAGGTTATTGATGGCTGACAGATCAGTGAAATGCCCGGTTGGTATTTTGTATGATATACTTGTGAAGGTGGGGAAGTTCATATTTCTGGCAGACTTCGTGATTTTAGACTGCTAAGTGGACTTCGAAGTCCCTATTATTTTGGGACGACCCTTCTTGGCAACCGGAAGAGTATTGGTCGATATGGAGAGCAACGAGTTGACTTTCCAGTTGAACGACGAGGTAGTGAAGTTTAATGTATGCAGATCAATGAAGCAACCGAGGGACATGAATATCGTCTTGGTTATTGATATTGTTGCAGAATCTGATGTGATCATTTCTGTTGAAGAGACACTTGTTGTAGAGACATTGGCAGCAGTTATGATGAATTTTGATAATGATGGCGTCGAAGATTATGAGGAAGTTGTAAATGCGGTGGTTTGAATGGGGTCATATGGTTACGCCCCAAAGAAATTGGATCTCGATTTAAAGAACAGACCAACACCTCCTGCAAAGCCTTCTATTGAGGAAGCACCGGTATTAGAGTTGAAAGAGTTGCCAGGCCATCTGAAGTATGCATTTCTGGGTGACAAAGATACCTTACCGGTAATCATCGCGACAGACCTTGTGCAATCTCAAGTTGAAGCGTTATTATCCACTCTGAGGAGACACAAGAGAGCAATCGGCTGGACCATTGCAGATATTATTGGCATCCCACTAGTAATTTGTACTCATAAGATACAGCTAGAAGAAAATTGCACTCCCACCATCGAGCACCAGCGGAGACTGAATCCGCCAATGCAAGAGGTGGTAAAGCAAGAGATCATCAAATGGCTCGATGCTGGAGTGGTTTACCCAATCTCTGATAGCAAATGGGTAAGCCTAGTGCAATGTGTTCCTAAGAAGGGAGGAATGACTGTGGTAGCAAATGACAAAAATGAGCTGATTCCATTAAGACCTGTCACGGGCTGGCGAGTGTGTATGGATTACCGAAAGCTAAACTCCTGTACTCTCCGTGATCATTTCCCCATGCCCTTTATGGATCAGATGCTGGATAGACTAGCTGGAAAAGGTTGGTATTGCTTTTTAGATGGATATTCGGGATACAACCAAATATCTATCGCCCCGGAAGATCAGGAGAAGACCACGTTCACCTGTCCCTATGGTACGTTTGCTTTTAGACGCATGCCCTTTGGTCTTTGCAATGCTCCTGCAACCTTCCAAAGATGCATGATGTCTATCTTTTCTGATATAGTGGAGAACACATTGGAAGTCTTCATGGATGACTTTTCGGTAGTGGGTGATGCATTTGATGATTGCTTGGCTAATCTGAGTCAGGCGTTGCAAAGATGTGAAGAGTCAAACCTCGTGCTAAATTGGGAGAAATGCCATTTCATGGTGAAAGAAGGCATTGTAATAGGACACAAAATATCTATGAGAGGTCTAGAGGTGGATAGAGCCAAGATTGAAGTCATCGAGAAACTACCTCCACCCATTTCAGTAAAGGGTGTGAGGAGTTTTCTCTGTCATGCCGGTTTCTACCAAAGGTTCATCAAAGATTTCTCTAAGGTTGCTACCCCATTGTGCAAGTTGCTTGAAAAGGAGACGAAGTTTGTATTTGATGCTGAGTGTTTGAAGGCGTTTGAATGCCTGAAAGAAAGGTTAGTGGATGCTCCTATTATAATTGCCCCGGATTGGTCCAAACCGTTCGAAGTAATGTGCGATGCGAGTGGTGTGGCGCTTGGAGCTGTTCTGGGACAGAAGCGAGACAAACTTTTTCACCCCATTTATTATGCTAGTAAAGCATTGAATGGGGCGCAAAAGAACTACACAGTGACAGAACAGGAGCTGCTGGCTGTTGTATACGCCTTTGAGAAATTCAGAGAATACTTACTGGTACAAAAGTGGTGGTGCACACAGATCATGCGGCCTTGAGGTATCTGATGACCATAAAGGATGCAAAACCTCGACTAATCCGATGGGTGCTATTGTTGCAGGAATTTGACTTTGAAGTCAAAGATCGGAAAGGGTGTGAGAACCAGGTAGCGGATCATCTGTCCAGGCTTGAGAGGGAAGAGAACGTAATAGAGGAACCGGAGATTGATGATGCATTCCCGGATGAGCAGGTGATGGCTGCGTCACGTGATATGGTGCCTTGGTACGCTGACTTCGCAAATTATGCGGTGAGTGACATGATCCCAGAAGATTTGAACTTCCACCAGAAAAAGAAGTTTCTCCATGATGCAAGTAAGTTTTTCTGGGATGAGCCGTATTTATTCCGGTTGAGTGCTAACAACATAGTGAGGAGATGTGTACCAGAAGCGGAAATGACAAGCATCTTGCAAGCTTGCCATTCGTCCCCAGTTGGAGGACATCATGCGGGTAACCGAACCGCCCGAAAAATCTTACAGTGTGGTTATTATTGGCCGACAATCCAGAAAGATTCATATGAATTTGCCAAGTTCTATGATCAATTCCAACGAAGAGGAGTGATCTCTCACCGATGAGAGCTACCCATGTCCATTATTTTGGAGGTTGAATTGTTCGACGTATGGGGAATAGATTTCATGGGCCCTTTTGAAAGTTCTTACAGGAACCGCTATATCTTGGTAGCGGTGGATTATGTGTCAAAGTGGGTAGAGGCGGTTGCTTTGGCCGATAACAAAGGGAAAAGTGTGGTAGCGTTCTTAAAAAGAAACATCTTTGCTCGGTTTGGCACCCCTCGCACAATCATCAGTGATGGAGGTTCACATTTTTGTAATAAGGTGTTCCGGGCTGCTCTAGCAAAATATGGAGTGAAGCAACACAAGGTAGCCACACCTTATCACCCCCAAACCAGTGGGCAAGTCGAGCTGTCGAACCGGGTGATTAAAGAGATCTTGGCTTAGTCTGTGAATGTGAACCAACGAGATTGGGCGAGGAAGCTGGATGACGCACTCTGGGCGTACCGAACAGCGTTTAAGACGCCAATAGGTAAGTCTCCTTACCAATTTGTTTTTGGTAAAGCGTGTCACTTGCCCGTGGAACTTGAGCACAAGGCCCTTTGGGCGCTCAAAAAGTTAAATCTCAGTTGGAAAGAGGCATCGGAACTAAGGTTGGAACAATTGAATGAGATGGACGAGTTTCGATTGCGAGCATATGAGAGGTCCGCTCTCTACAAGGAACGAATGAAGCTGTACCATGACAAGAAGATTGAGAAAAAGGAGTTCAAAGTAGGGGACTTGGTATTGTTGTTCAACTCCAGGTTCAAATTATTTCCCGGGAAACTCAAATCCAAATGGTCCGGACCATTCAAAGTACACCAAGTGTTCCCATCTGGTGCGGTCGAACTCAAAAATAAAGATGGTGAGTTGTTCAAAGCCAATGGGCAGAGGATAAAGCAATATCTGGGCCTCCCGGAGGAGGTACATGTTCTGTCTTTGGTGTATCTTGATGAAGTCTGAGTAATCAAGACACCCGCGTCGTGCCGCGACGTTAAATCAGGCGTTGTATGGGAGGCAACCTATAAATTATTGTTGTATTATAGTCGTAGAAAAATTTGATTTGTTAGAATTGGTTAATGTGTGTGTTGAGTGTGCAGGTACAAAGAAAGGACGTAACAGCGTGTTCTGTCTAAGAGTGACGGTGACTGTTGACGGACCGTCAAAGGCTTGACGGACCATCACACGGACCATCACATAACTGACAAATATTCACGCCCTTCTCGACGGACCGTCAAAGACTTGACGGACCGTCATCTCTGGCCGTCACCCATAATCCTCAAAAAGGGCTCACTGCCTAATTGTGACGCCCCAAGTGACGGACCATCAAGTCGTTGACAGACCGTCACACCAGGCCGTCACCCATCAGGTAAGTTTTGTTTTTAATTTCGGGCGACCCGACCCAAAACCAAACCGACCCGCCCGGTTACATATTAATTTCATCTTCATCATTTTTTTCCCCCACTTATCTCCTCCGTCCAAAAAGCTCCAAAACCTCCATTAATCTATGATCCGTTTCTTTCCCCAAGAAATTCCCACATCCCCATTGTCCTTTCTCCACCTTGTCCAAAACGCAAGAAACCACCAAGTTCCCGCTAGTTGTCCATCGGTTCTAATAAATCAAAAAGGGAATAGCGATTTCTTCTACCTAACAAGATCAAGGTATGATTCTAAACTCTTCCTCGTTGAGATTATTTGAGTAGCATGAAGAAATAAGAAGTAAATTGTTGGGTTTGTATATTTATGAAATTAAGATAATGTAAAATGTTGTTGGGTAGAAATGGGGTATCATTGTTGTTTGAAATCGTAAGTTGGACATGGGTGAAGTCTTGAGTTACCCATGAGATTAATTATTTGATGGGTGGTGACCTTATGAAACCAAATCCCACAAAAAATAGCAATACCCCGAATAGAGCACAAGGTGTTCGATTAAATACCTCAAAGAAGTCTAAAACTAACTGTCTAGCAGCGACGGTTGGTGTGACGGTCCGTCGCACACGTGACGGTCTGTCAGCCCAACCGTCAACAATAGACAGTTCACTGTCTTAGAGTGACGATCGGTGTGACAGTCCGTCACACCTGTGACAGTCCGTCACCCAAACCGTCACTCCGAGACAGTAGGTAGTATATAGTGTTTTTCTATTCTCACATGTTTGAACTTGTTCACGTGCAGGTACATGGCCTCCAAACAACAACCGCCTCGCGGTCAAGCACAAAAGAAGAAAGAAAGGATCGCTACAACTCGGACCCTAATCGATGAATCGAGTAGCGACGAAGAAGCAGTTGTAGCCCCGACTTACCAAACTAGGCTAGTTAAATGAAGAACCACCCAAGTCTCCCAGTCTGAAGAGGAGAGTGGGTCATCTAGCAGTAAGTCGGGGAGTGGTAGTGGATTGGATGAAAGTGGTAGCTCCAGCCCCAATCCAGAGGATGTAGGTGGTCTTGAAAACATTGCAGGGAGTGCACCCATGGACAGAGAGTCGATCCGGTTGGCACTTAAGGAAGCTCAGAAGCACTATATTGACGGTCTTTCCAAAACGAGGTCGAGAAGCCACAAAAGACCGATAGCTGAAGAAGTGCAAATCATGACAACAGATCTGCCCGAATACCCAGTTCTTCAGACACAGTTCCAAAGATATCAGCTCGAGTGGATGAGTTCGCCCCCGGGATTCTATTTTCTAAAATTAGTCCGGGAATTCTATGCCAACTATTTGGCACTGCTGGAGACAAATGTGAGCCAGGAAAAGGGGTTAAATCAGCCCCAAGGCAGGACAGGGTGGCCGTTTGGGGTAGGCAAGTGGACATCTCACGGGAAATGATCAACATGGTCCTCTTTGGCCCTGAATACATCCCTCCACCTGATATGCCAGAGTTTCATGACAAGATCTCCAACGCCTACTCGCAGAGACCATGGTTGGCCCGAACATTGACTGATGGCTCACCATCTTGGCTGACTCAGAGGGGACGGATATCGAAGCAATCACTAAGCTTCATAGCCAAGTTTTGGTTGGCGGTTGTGCGGCTTAGGTTATTTCCAACAGGAGGAGACAATAATTTCGATGAGGGAAGAGCCATCCTTGTGGCAAGCTTGATAGCCAGGTACGTCATCAACTTCGGAATGATATGAATGTGCTCTACCATCAAGGTAAATCTAATATTGTGGCTCATGCCCTCAACAGACTATCTATGGGTAGTGTGTCTCATGCTGGGGAAGAAAGGAAAGAATTGGCTAAGGATGTTTATAGGCTTGCTTGCCTGAGAGTTTTCCTTATGGATGCAATATACGTGGTGTGGTAGTTTAAATGGGTCAGAATCTTCTCTACTTGTTGAGGTAAAGGAGGAGCAAGACAGTGATCCCATCTTACTTCAGTAAAAAGGTACAGTTCATCAGCAAAGGGTAGAGGTTTTCTTCCAAGGGGGAGATAGTGTGCTTTTCTACAAGGGTCGTTTATGTGTCCCTAATGTGGGTGATTTGAGGTAGTGAATCCTTACAGAGGCTCATAATTCCAGATATTCTATTCATCCCGATGCCACCGAGATGTACCATGACCTACAAAAAGTCTATTGGTGAAATGTCATGAAGAGGGATATCGCAGATTTTGTTGCCAAGTGTCCCAACTGGCAGCAGGTAAAGGTAGAACATCAGAGACTGGGAGGTGTGACTCAAGAGATTAGCATTCCTACTTGGAAGTGAGAAGTGATTAACATGGATTTTATTATAGGCTTACCTCGTACTCACAGACATCATGAAATCATTTGGGTGATTGTGGACAGGGTAACTAAATAAGCCCACTTCTTAGCAGTTAAGACTACAGATTCAGTAGAAGATTATGCCACACTCTACATCTGTGAGATAGTCATGATGCATGGGGTTCCCTTGTCTATCATCTCAGATAGGGGTACTCATCTTACAACTCATTTTTGGAGATCCTTTCAGAAAGGTTTTGGTACTCAGATAAACCTCAACACAATATTTCATCTACAGAAGAATGGTATGGTAGAGCGTACAATTCAAACCTTAGAGGAAATGTTGAGAGCTTGTATGATCGATTTCAAAGGTAGTTGTGATGATCACTTACCTCATTTAGAGTTTGGCTAAAATAACAGCTTCTATTCCAGCATCTAGATGGCCCCGTATGAAGTAATTTATAGGCATAGGTGCAGATAACCTGTTGGCTGGTTTAAGGTAGATAAGGCAACATTGATTGGGCCAGATTAGGTTCGTTAGGCTATGGAGAAAGTTTATCTTATTAGGTAAAGGTTGCAAACTCCTCAGAGTTGTCAAAAGTCCTATGCAGATATGATGAGAAGAGATTTGGAGTTTGAGGTTGATAATAGGGTTTTCCTGAAAGTATCACCCATGAAGGGTGTGATAAGAATTGGCAAGGAAGGGAAGCTCAGTCCTAGATATACAGGTCTTTACAGAATCCTAAAGAGGGTTGGTAATATGGCCAATGAGTTAGATTTGCCAGGAGAAGTAGCAGCGGTTCATCCAGTCTTCCATATCTCTTTGATGAAAAAGTGTGTTGGTGATCTGACAATGATCGTTCCATTAGAAAGTGTAGTTGTGAAGGATAGCCTCACCTATGAGGAGGTTCCAGTTAAGATTCTTAACCATCAGGTTTGTAGGTTGAGAAATAACGAGGTCACTTCAGTGAAAGTACTATGGAGGAATTAATCCGTTGAGGGAGCTACTTGGGAAGCAGAGGCCGCTATGATGGCCAAGTACCCTCACCTCTTTCCTTCCGATCCGATTCCAGCTTGAGGTAAGAGTCCCTAACCAGTCCCTCAGTTTTCTCATGTTCTTTACAGTCTCATTATCATACTCCTGAGCTATTTTGATATTTTCAGCATACTTTCATGTCCTTAGAACTCAATTCAGTTAGATATAAACTTTTAAAACTCAGTTGGTAGGGATTGCAGCTCTTTCCCTCCATACTCAGCTTGTTTAGTCTTGATTTGAGGACGAATGATCCCAAGGGGGAGATATTGAAACACCCCAAAAGTTCCAAACCTAGACCCAACTAAGAAAAACTAGAAAATAAAAATTACCAAGTCCTAATTAGATCGATGAGCCATATCAAGGAGCCGTGGAGCAGTTCCTGAGTCATGGACTGGACTCGTGAAACTCAGAATAGAGGCCAGCCATTTTGAGGTCAAGTTCACGAGGTGAAACCACAGACTGTGGAATAGTCCATGCGCCATGGACTCCACTTGTGGAACTCAGACCTGACACCCAACTTTTCCTCTGAGACCATGACCTGTTTTCATGAATGGTGGAATGATCCACAAGTTGTGTAATGGTATCATGAATCTCCAACTCGAGGGTCATTATTTACTCAAGAATCATGGATAAGTTCCACGAGTAGTGGATAATTCTATGAGTCATGAACCCCGTTCATAGATCTAAGACCCACAACTTGATAAAAAGGCCCAAGAACCACAACAGGGTTCTATGAGTCATGGAAGCATCCATGTACCATAGAACCTGTCCGTGGAACTTGAGTCACAAATTTTTCTACAGTTTTCTTTATTCTCCCATGGGTATTTTAGGCTTTTCCTATCTCATCTAAGGCCTAATCTATGTCATTTTAACTAGGCTAAGCCTAATTAGTAAGCCTAAAACTACCCAAAAAACCCTCATTCTAGCATACTAATCAACACTTAGCAAATTAAGAGAAAAAGGAAGGCTTCCACCTCTCAAGAACAAGCAGAAAGTTCTCCAATGTTAAAGCCCTAAATCCAAGAGTTCTTCCTCAGAATCTTCTTCCAGGTATGCGGTATTTCATCAATAGGTTCCTTTGACCCATAGAGTCCCTAAATACAGTTCAATTGTTCAACTTTTAGTTAGTTCTTCAAACCTAGGGTTTCTGAATCCTATACAAGTAGTGTGATTCACTTTCCATGACGGTATATAGGTTCCCTCATATGTTCTTGAGAATTTAGGATAGTTATCTACTCAGATTTTCCATAACCCTATCATGTGTGTAATTTCAATACTTTGAATTCATGCATGCTAAATAAATGTTACAGTCAGTTATACTTCAAACTTAGAATACTATCAGTTTTCTGTATTATTATATTGCATTCTCAGATGTTATATCAGTTTTTAAGCTATCCAGTATTTCAGTTGTATTTATTGCCTTACATTTAGTTGGGAGTAGGCTTAGCACCGAGCGGACGAAGGGATAAAGGCTCAACTATTAGGTTAGGCTGAGAACTTTAGTAGAAGTTGCCATGTACTAGAACTATGTCGCCATCATAGGTATCAAAGGGTCAACTGTCAGAATAGGTTGGGCCCTCTTGTCCCTTGTGGACATCAGTATAGTTGATCCTTGTCAGATTTGTTTGTACCCTTGGAAAGGTATGAATACCCTTCCATCTAGGGTTACAATTCATTCTCAAAGTTAGCTCAACTTGGGGTATGTCGGTTAATAGTAGCTCCCACGGTCAGATTTAGCATTGCATTGACCTTATATTAAATGTATCAATTATTCAGTTCAGTTCAGCATATTAAAACTCATGGTAGATACTTTGTCATTGCATTCAGTTTACCTCTCAGTTCATGCTTCGGTATACATTTCCATGTTCAGTATTCATGTTTTACAACTTTGCTTATATCTCACGTGCATAGTGCATTCGAAGTACTCACACATACTTTTGTGTTATATCTTATCATGATGTAGGTTCAGGCGCTCATCATCCAGACCGCACTTAGTGCGACCTTCTAGTCCTTACTCAGCACCTCAGTGGTGAGTCCTCATAGTTCGAGGACAATAGTTACGCTTATTTATTTTAGTCTTATATTTTAGTTTTCAGACTTTTAGAGTTAGCTGGGGGCTTGTCCCAGCAACTCGCTTCAGTTAGAGGTTTTCAGACATAAAACTAGAATCAACTTTTGGGTTGTCAGTTTTACTTTCAGAATTACTACATTCTTAGATATTTATATAATCAGATATGCTTAGATTATTTTTCCAATCTATTTATTTAAACCAGTTTAGCTTCTGCACAGATTGTATTCGATTTAAACATGCCTAGATATGCCAAACAATGGGTTAGATTGGAGTCATTCATGACACTAAGAATCATGTTGGGTCTAGGGGGTAGCCTCGGGGTGTGACAAACTTGGTATTAGAGCAATAGGTTCAAGTGTCATAGGGTGTCTGAAAGATGCATGGAGTAGAGTCTTTTTCATGGGTGTAAAGTGTGCCACGCTTATGAGAGAGAGGCTATGAGATGTTTCTAGGAAAACTCCCTTTCTTTATATTCCATCTCGTGCTATAGTGTATGAACTCTATTTCATCTCCTTCTAACTCTATTCTATGCATTACAGAAAATGCATCCCAGGAGAGTGAACACAAGGGGGAACAGAAAAAGGATTGGCAAACACAAAGTATCACCAGCTCCGGAAGACCTTCTAAATGAATATGTCACGCATGAAAAGTTTAGGGATACCTTTTAGGTGCTTGCTCAGGCCATGACTTCCCAGGTCAATCAGAAATTTGTGGCACCTGCCACGCTATAGTCTAACTCTGTAAAATCTAGGGTCTGAGACTTTACTCGGATGAACCTTCTAGAGTTCAATGGTTCCAAGTCTGAAGAGGATCCATAGGAATTCCTGGATGACATCCAGAATGTGACGAAGATTATGGGTGTCACCCCGGTTGAGAGTGTCGACTTTGCCAATTTTTAGCTGAAGGGAGTGGCTCATGTGTTGTATCAGCAATGGAAGGAGTCATGGGCAGCAAATGCAGGCCCAATAGATTGGAATTATTTTCTGACCGTATTTCTTGACAGGTTTTTCCTAATTGATATCAGAGAAGCAAGGATTCAGGAGTTCATCAACTTGAGTAAGAATGATATGCACGTGAAGGAGTACTCTCAAAAGTACACCCAGCTGTCTAAATATGCTTCATCATTGGTTGCTGACTCTGGGCCCGCATGAGTTAATTTGTGTTAGGTGTTTTTGATGATGTTGATAATGAATGTAGGACCGCTATACTGGTTAATGAGATGGACATCTCCAGGTTGATGACTCATGCCCAATAAATTGACGATAAAAAGATCAAAGAAAGGGAAAGAGATAACAAGATGGATAGAATAGATGACTTCAGTTACTCTCAATAAAGGACAGAGGGTGGTATGTTCGGCCAGAAATCTTCAGCTATGGCCCTATCTTCTGCTAGTTCCGCAGTGCCTAATTTAAGACAAGACCGATAAGATAGGACGCCATGATCTAAGTCCCAAGGTAGTGTCACTAGAGGGAACATTCATCCAATTTGAAAAAATTATGGTAGGAACTACCAAGGTGAGTGTATGGCAGGCAGTGGAAATTGGTTTGGGTATGGTAAGCGAGGCCATAAGATGAAGGATTTTTTAGGAGGTTTTTAGAATGGTAAGGATGCTCACCTATAGAATTAGGCTAGTTATACAGTGTCTCTAGCATGTTTCCCAACTCAACAGGGTGCCTCTTCTAGTGCAGGTGGTGGTTAGCGAAAAAATAGGTTTTATGCACTTCAGACTCAATAGGACCAGAAGGATTCTCCCGATGTGGTCATGGGTATGTTACAGGTCTTCACTCTTAATGTATATGCATTGTTAGACCCAGGGGATACACTTTCTTTTAGAACTCTGTATATAACAGTAAATTCTGGTGTCAGTCCAGAAACCCTCCCAGAACCTTTCTCAGTCTCTACTCCAGTTGGTGATCCAGTTATAGTTACACAGGTATACAGAAATTGCCCTGTCATAGTTTCCCAGAAAAATACCTCAACCGATCTAGTATAGTTAGACATGACTGATTTTGATATTATTCTAGGAGTGGATTGGTTACACTTCTCTCATGCCTCAATCGATTGTAGAACCAGGATAGTTTGGTTCTAGTTTCCTAATGAACCAGTCTTAGAATTGAAGGGTAATACCTCAGTGCTTGTAAGTCGTTTCATCTCTTATCTTAAGGCTAGAAAAATGATTTCCAAAAGGTATATCTATCATCTTGTTTGGGTTAGGGATTCAAATTCTGAGACCCCAACTCTTGACTCAGTCCCAGTGGTAAATAAATTTCCAGAAGTGTTTCCATAATATCTTCCTAGGGTTCCTCTTGAAAGGGAAATCGGCTTCGAAATAGATCTTCTTCCTGATACTCAGCCTATCTCGATTCCACCTTACATAATGGCTCCAGTAGAGCTTAAGGAGTGAATGAATAGTTGAAAGACCTTTTAGATAAAGGCTTCATAAGACCCAACATCTCTCCATGGGGTGCTTCTGTAGTTTTCGTGCGTAAGAAAGACGATTCTCTCAGGATGTGTATCGACTACCGTCAGTTGAACAAAGTCACAATAAAAAATAAATATCACATTGCCAAAATTGATGTGTGGTTCGACCAGCTTTAGGGTGCTAGATGCTTCTCTAAGATTAACCTTAGATCCGATTATCATCCGCTCAGAGTCAGACAAAGTGACATCCCAAAGACAACCTTAAATACTCGGTATGGTCACTATGAATTTGTAGTTCTATATTTTGGACTAACGAATGCCCCTGTAGCTTTTGTGGATCTGATGAACAGGGTTTTGAAGCAGTGCTGGGACATGTTTGTCATTGTTATCATTGATGATATCCTTGTTTATTCTTAGAGTAAAGAGGAGCATGTTAAACATTTGAGAGGTGTGCTGCAAACTCTCAAGGATTGGCAATTATTCGCTATGTTAAGCAAGTGTCAATTCTTGTTGATGTCAGTTGTATTCCTTGGTCATGTGGTGTCTAGGGAGGGCATACAATTTGATTCTCATAAAATAGAGGCAGTGAAGAATTGGCCTAGACCCACTTCTCCGACAGACATCAGAAGGTTTTTGGGTTTGACTGGTTAGTAGAGAAGATTTGATGAAGGATTTTCATCCATAGCTACCCCATTGACCAAATTGACTCAGAAGAAGGTAAAGGTGCAAAGGTCAGATGAATGTGAGAAGAGCTTCCTAGAATTGAAGACTAGGTTGACTTCAGCTCCAGTTTTGACTCTACCATAAGGGTTAGATGGTTTTGTGGTTTATTGTGATGCATCCAGAGTTGGCTTGGGTTGTGTCTTGATGCAGCATGGTAAGGTCATAGCTTAAGCCTCCATACAACTTCAGACTCATGAGAAGAACTACCTGACTCATGAACTTGAGCTTTCAACAGTTATTTTAGCCCTAAAAATTTGGAGACACTACCTGTTTTGTGTTCATGTAGACGTATTCAAAGATCATAAAAGCCTCCAATATATGTTCACCCAGAAAGAGTTGAATCTTCGTACGATAAGATGGCTTGAGTTTCTCAAAGACTATGATATGAATGTGCTCTACCATCCAGGTAAACCTAATTTTATGGATGATTCCCTCACAATACGGGTAGTGGAATAATGGGGCATGTAAGACCAACTTGGCACACCATCAATAAAATTCAAGCCCTGCGAGGGAAAAATTAAGCTCAAAGTAAAAAGTAAAGCAAAACATAGGCTAAAGAAAGAAAAAAATAGTATCATCACAATCAATTATCCAAAATTTTCCTGACAAGGGCCAAATAAAACTTAGCAGAATAGCCAACTAGGCCCGACACGGGCAATAAATTGTCTCAAGCCCACTCATGGGCACCAAAAAGCAAGTAAGTAAAGCCACCCCCTCCCCATAAAAGGAGAATTTCCCTCAATGCTTGTAGTGCAATGGGAAAAAGGGTGGAACTCCCTAGAGGATCTAATCCTCATCATCAGCATCACCAAGAGCAGCTTCTTCTTCAACATTCTTTCCACTCAGTCCAGCACCACCTCTACGAGAGTCTATCAACATTGTGGAGTCAGGAAGCACTCTCTGAAACTTGGGGTTCTCATCATCATATAGCTCATGCTCATCATGACCAGGCATCTCCTCGGATGCATATGAACCAAATAAGTCATCTAACGGGCCGAGAATCCTCCTGGGTGGAGGCAATATGGTCAAATGAGCTTTCACCACTGGATCTTTGCCTTGGGCCTTGTCAATATCTTTCTGGAGTTTTGAAATTTCCCCTTCAATAATATCAACCCACTTGCACAACGTGTTCAGACTATTCACTACCCCCTTCACTTCATTCTTAACCGCCCTATTGATCATTTCAGGTTGTTTTATTGCTAAGTCTGCTAGTTGCTTCTCATGACTATGAGTTCTGTCGACCATATCATGAAGACAACTCTTTGTCATAAAGGGTGCGAGGGCATGTGGGTATGCCTATGAAGTATCCCAAGATAGGGGAGAATTGCCTGCTCTAGCACCAGGCTCATCAATCTCACTTAGTTGCTCCGTCCCTTACCTCTTGAACCTAGGGGCATCCTTGTCTGTCTTCTTATCAAGATAGATGACCCCAATGGCATGAGTGAATTTGTCACAAGGGAGAATAGGAACATCCGATTTAGCACACAACTTGGTGATCAGGATCGGGAAAGGGTAGGAATCATTTTCGCGATGAGCTTTCCTCTGGATTACCATTGCAGCCACCTCTCCAAAGTTTATATTCTCCCCCATTATGATAGCCTCAATTAGAATGGCACCCTCTTGAGTTATCTTTTTGTCATTCTGAGAGGGAAGAATACGGTTGTGCACTAGATCATACTAAAGTCGCGCCTCAAATACCAATGATCTCCTCGGTATATCACCTCCCATAGTGACCACACAGGGGTGCCTAGAGTGATGGTGCGAGCAGTCTTTTGATAAGGCTTTTACTCGGTAGTTATTCTAGCTAGTAGGGATGGTGCAGGGTCAATTGGGTGTTCCCAATATATAGCGTTGATTGTCGCGGGGGTGACAGACACTTTCTTACCTCTGACAGTGACACATTAAGATTAGGGAACTTATCTTTGGGGAATTTATAGCCTTTAGAATCCTGTATGGCTTGGTAAGCCACAAGGAATTTTCAGACTATTTCTTCACAGTATTCACCGGGTACATCTTAAAATGGCTGCCACCCTCTAGTAGCAAACTAGTGGTGCATATTTGGTAAATCGTCACCAAATTCCCCTAGCTTAAAGCTATGCTACACATTGAATCCTCTATCTTTGTCCCGTTTATAGAGAGCTCTCATGCCCTCTATCCCGAAGCAGAGCCTTGCTTCATCTGCAGCTGATCTTTGCCTTTCTTGGTTTCCCGTGTTTCTCCTGCTAGAAGACACAGTCTGCATCCAAAGATTGTGAGCCAAAACAAAACAATATCTACTAAGGGTGTAATGCAGAAGATTGGAGATCACAGTAGGTGTCTATTATCTTGTGTGGACCACATGCAAAATGCACTAGGAAGAGTGTGTGTCACATGTGCTGGCGCACAAGCCAACAGAAATTTCAGGATTTTTTTCTAGTGATGTGCGAAGCTGATGCGATCCGCACCATCAGAAGTGTGTGGCGCATCAAGCTTTTCCCCTTGTGCGACCCGCACGTCAAGATCTATGCATGGTATGCGAAATGCACAAAGGCAAAATTGGAATTTTGGTTCCTTGTGTTCTTATGAGTTACACATATGATCCATAGAGCAAGTTGTGCTCAGCACTTAGCACCACACGCAACAATCCCATAATAACAAAGGGGGCAAAAGGGATTCATGACCATAACTTCTCGGGTACTCAGACTTCCTCGAATTTCTATTAAAACATAACCAACAAGAAAGGACTCAACGACTTCCCTTAAGATGGACGAGTGCGAAGACCACCACTTACAACTCCAAGTCATGGGTTGGGTAATTCTTCTCATGAGGCTTCAACTTCCTTGAAGCATAAGCTATAACATTTATGTCCTGCATCAACACAACACCCAAACTCGAATATGAAACATCACAATACATAATGAAATTCTTACTTTCAACGGGCAGAGATAGGATGGGAGCTGTGGTAAGAAGCATCTTGAGCTTTTGGAAGCTCTCCTCACATTTGTCGGACCATACAAATGATACCTCCTTCTGAGTCAACCTTGTCAAGTGAGTAGCGATGAACGCAAAGTCCTTGACAAATCTGCGATAGTAGACTGCAATCCCCATAAAACTCCTAACCTCAATTACAAAGCTATGTCAGACCCAACTCTTAACTACCTCAATATTTTGGAGATCCACCATCACCCCCTTTTCTGAGACCACATGTCCTAAGAAAGCCACTGAAGTGAACAAAAATTCAAACTTGAAAAACTTGGCATATAATTTTTGGTGCCTCAAAATATCCAAAACAATGCGAAGATGCTGAGCATGCTCCTCCATAATCTTGGAGTAAATCAGAATGTCATCTATAAACACAATGATGAATGAATCCAGATACGATTTGAATACCTCATTCATAAAACTTATAAATACTGCTGGTGCATTAACCCAAATAATATCACCAGGACTCGTAATGCCCATACCGAGTCTAGAATGCCGTCTTAGGGATGTCCTCAGTCCTAATCTTTAACTGATGGTACCTTGACCTTAAGTCAATCTTTGAAAATACAGACACAACCTGTAACTGTTCAAACAGGTCATCTATGCGATGTAAAGGATACTTATTTTGGATGGTTACCTTGTTCAGTTGCTTGTAGTCTATACACATCCTCATACTACAATCTTTCTTTTTCCCAAATAACACAAGAGCATCCCAAGGTGAAGCACTGGACGAATAAACACTTTATCTAAGAGTTCTTGAAGTTGAGTCTTAAGTTCCCTCAAATCTACCAGATCCATGCTGTAAGGAGAAATAGAAATTGGTCGAGTGCCTGGCTCCAAGTCTATACAAAAGTCAGTATCTCTATCCGGAGGCATGCGAGGAAAATCCATTGCAAACACCTCCTGAAACTCCAAAACTACCAGAACTGACTCAATGGAAGAGGGCTCCACATTAAGAAACCAGAAATGAGCCAAGAAGGTCAAACAAAATCTTTGATGATTCCATCATCTATGATGCCAAACAACCCCTTCCCACTAACTTCCTAGCCCAGACAAATGATATAATCTTTGCCGACTTAGGCCTGTACACACCTTCCCACTCTAGCCTATCCTTACCCAGAATTACTAATGTCATAGTCTTAACATTACAATTCAATACGAAATGATACGGGGAGAACATGTCATACCCAAAATAACATCAAAATCTAACATGTCCAGAATAACAAAATCTACCCAAGTCTGAAAACCCACAAAAACCACAGGACAAGTATGATATACATGGGTTACTACCACAGACTCCCCGATTAGGGTAAAAACATGAATAGGGGAATCAAGTACATCACAAACTAAATCCAAACCCAAAACGAATTTCACAAAAATATATGAATAAGTAGAACCTAGGTCAAATAGTATAGAGTCCATTCTATCACAAACTAGAATTGCACCTGTGATCACAACATCTGATGCCTCAGGCTCAGACTTTCCTGGGAATTCATAACATTAAGCTCGGTCATCAATCCGAGAAACTTCTTTGGTTGGATGTGCCACTCTCCTTCCCATGCCACCATTTCCTCTGTTTCCCCAACCTCTCTCAAAGCTACCTCGTCCACCCTATGGATGACCTCTGGCGTAGCCACCTTCACTTGCCAGAACCATAGCCATAGACTGCAGATGAGTCTGATTACCTGCCTTCCTATGGGGGCACTCCCTCTTGAAGTGACCCGAATCACCACAATGAAAGCATCTGCAGTCAAGAGTAGACATGCTAGTAGAAGTGTAAGAAGCCCCCTGGCCTCTAGGAGCTGAAAACTGCTAACTGGCTCCTGGAAGACCACCTATAGAAGCTAGCAAGGATGACTACATAGGATGAGCAGAATACACTGGCTGGTTGTGAACCCTGAAATATGAACTACTAAAATTACTGTCATTCTAGTGCTTCTTGGCTAACACCTTTAGACTGCCCAACCTGTTTAATCCCATATAGTTTTTTTACATAATCAGTCACCTCATTAAAACTCCTTCCTTCTGAGGTCATATGCACAGAAAACACCTGCAACTCAGTATTCAGGCCCTTCACAAATACATAAACCCTCCCCTTTTTCGTATCTAGAAGTTGAGTAGAAAAATGTGACAAGGCATGAAATTTGGCCTCATAGGCTGAAACTGACATGTTATCCTATTCTAGAACCTGATCTGCGGTACCCGTGGGGGTGACTCCAGCATAAACCACTCCACTCAGAAAATCCCACACTTGTTGTAATACCTCAGGAGTTAAAGGGGAAAGGCCTGCACTTACAGTCGGTGCCGCCTCCTCCTGCTCCGTGCCCTCTTCCTTCTTTGTGCCCTCTTCAAGAACAGCCTCAACTTCAACCTCAACAGGATCCTGGGGTGGGGTAAAGGTCATTGCTCTTGGCCTTACAGCTGTCTGAGCTCCACCCTGGGTGGGTGTTACCCTACCTCTGCCCGTGCTCCTTCTGTGTCCTCTGACCGCTGGTCCTGCTACTCGAACTGCCGCTCTCGCTCCATTATTTTTGGTATTAACCATCTTCGAACAAAAAAGTCACAGAGGTTAGATACCAATTTATATCACTAGATACCAATTGGAATCAAGTTATAGCACGAAGGGAAAAAGAAGAGATAGTTTCCTAAAGTCTTATAGACTCTCGAAGAAAGGTATAAACGTCTGCATACCATTTTACAAGACTTTACTAGACCTATTTTGGTATGACAAGATCAACAAACCTAGGGCCCTCTCCTATAAAGGGTCTCAAAAGGTTCCATGTTGATACTACAGTGGTAGTTCTTGTTGTATGAGAAGTCACACAATAGTAAAAACTGGTCCCAATGGCCCCCAAAATCGATCACACATGCTCTCAGCATGTCTTCTAATACCTTAATTGTCCTCTCCGACTGACCGTCTTTCTGAGGATGAAATGTCGTGCTGAAGGTGAGTTGGTTGCCCAAATCTTTCCTTTCCTACTTCTACTCAGGAATGAGAATCCTCTGAAGCAACCCCATAGGACTTTGGTGCTCATACTTAACCTGTTGACAATTCTCACACTTAGACACATAGTCAGCTATGTCTCGTTTTATCCCAGGCCACCAGTAAAGTCACCTCAAGTCCTGGTACATTTTGATTATGCCCCGATGAAAGGAATACCGCAAACCATGAGCCTCTGCCAATATATTTTGAATCAAGTCATCAACTCAAGAAACAAAAATCCTCTTTCAGAAACTCACCACCCTGCCAACGTCTAATGTGGCATACCTGGACTCTCCAGATACCACCTTGCCCTAAAGCTTGCTCAACTGTGCATCCTAGAACTGCTTGGATTTTATTTCCTCTATAAATGTGGGTTTGACCTAAATACTGGCCAACACCCCACCCTATTTTGAGATGCCCAATTGCATAAACTTAGATTCTAAAGCTCGAATCTCCTTAGCTAATGGTCATTTGGACACCCCCATACAAGCTAAACTGCCCATGCTAACTATCTTCTGGCTCAATGAGTCTGCCACTACATTAGCCTTGCCCAGATGATACTGGATGGTCATATCTTCTGGCTGAATGCTAACTATATTTAAGTCTTTTTTTGTGTAAACACATGCTGCAGGGACATATCTAATGTCCAGAACGGTTGGAAAAGCATAAGGACATATCTGATGTCATGCAATTCAGACGTCGTGAATCTTAAAGCTTTGCAAAACCATAATTCAAAGTATACTTTCCTTTCTAATATCATAGCTTGAAGAATTAGGCATGCAATTTCATGAAAATAGAGGTCATGTTACCTAAACATATCAACTTTATTTGAAGAAATGCAATCCAATGAAATCATGCTAAAATTCATCATCAACATATGGGCTTTTTATATCAACTAAGGAACTTCAATTAAATCATAGATATGTAATAAGAAATCATGAATTGATGCCTTAAAAGAAGACCCATAACTTTTCCCCAATTTGAGTAAGAACCCTAATTTAGAAATCATTCAATTTAGAAGATTGGGGTTTGGGGCATAAAGGTGGAGGGAATACGTTATTGATACTCACATAACTTTATTGAAGTTAACCCAACTGAAATTGAAAAGAAAATGAGGCTTGAGCTTGGAGCTTGAAGGAGTTATTTTCCCTATATGGTAGATGAATGAGGTAATAAGGAATGACTTAGTATAATAAGGGTATAAACGCTACTAAAAGTGACCAAAATGACCTCATGGGTAATTACAAAATATCCCTGGGACTTAAAATAGAAGATGCTGAAAATCCTGCCTCACGGGCTACTCAATGGGCATCGCACCTATGATGGCCCATTGGGTCAAGACATCTGGTAAGCTGAGCTGAGGTGAGGGCTGCTGAGAGCCACAATTTGAGCGTTTATCAAAAATGCGCCATTGCTGGGAACTTGAGTATTAGTTAGTTTTTGATTGTTGTTATGAAGTCAACTGGAGAGTGTTTGTTTTCTTTTACTTTTTGTTGTTTTTTTGTTGATTGAGCAGGCCGGCTATGGAATAAGCCGAGGACAATAAGAGCATTGGAGGCTTTCACAATGCCAATGCTGCGGAGCCTACAATGCATGAAGGTGTAGGTGCAATCCGCCTACCTCTCACAGTGAGAAATGCTGTCTTCCATGTGACAAGCACCATGCTCCATTTGATTCAAATGAAAGGGCTATTTAGTGGATCTACCTATGAGGATGCCAATCGACATATTTGGAACTTTGTGGAGATTTGCCAACCATACATGATCCGAAATATCTCCCAAGAATCCATCCAATTGTGCCTATTCATTTTCTCTTGGATGGGGGAAGCCACGGCATGGTTGGAAGAATTGCCGGATGGATCCATCATATATTGGGCAGAGTTGGTTGAGGCATTTACCTCGAGATTCTTTCCTCCATCTCGAATGATGAAGTTAAGAGATGAGATTACCAACTTTAAGCAGTTCCCGGATGAGCCTCTTCATAAAGTTTGGCTACGATTCAAAAATAAGCTTCTATTATGCCAAAACCAAGAGTTGTCAGACAATGTGTTGCTCAAAATTTCTACCGGTCATTGAACTTTAAGAACAAATCAGTGGCTGATAATCTTGGAGGTGGCACCTTCATGGACCTTTAATTTCACATTGCCTCGGAGCTATTAGAGAGAATGACCAAGACCAATCAAGCTTGGCATACGAAAGAGGCAGATGTGTCAACTTCGGGAATTCCCTCAATAATCTTGACAAATGAAACAAGGAGAAAAGATGAGGAGCGAGATGAAGATTTGGCTAAAATAATGACACAAATTGACTTGATGGCCAAGCATATGATGGGAGCTGGTGTTAAGAAGGTGAATGCAGTGAGTACACTGGAGATTGAGATGAATAATGTTGACCTTATGACTAAGGGTGATGATAAGCTATGTTATGTCGAGGGTTCTTGCCCAGGGTATTATCGCCCACGGGAGGAGAATCAAGGTTGGATTAGAGACAAAGCGAGGGATGGCAATTGGCGTGAAAGAGACAAGGATGGTGATCGCTTCAATCATCGGAGCACAAATCCTAACATCCCTCGAAACAAATCTGATTCTCTATACCAACCGGACCCAAGCAATCCCGAACAATCCAAGTTAGAGGAAAAGTTGTCCTTGGTTCTTAAGAAGGTGGACACTACAAACTAGGGAGTAAGTGAGCTAAAGAGTGAGGTCTCTACACTTCACCAAATGGTAAGCTCCCATAGTGCCTCGATCAAACACCTTGAGGCCCAAATGACCCACCTATCAAGCCAAAGGAACCCACGGATAAAGGGAACGCTGCCTAGCGACACTGTCAACAACCCCAAAAATGAATAAGGATTGAGGTAATATCATCGTGCCGCGACGTTAAATCAAGCGCTGCTTGGGAGGCAACCCACGTTTCTTTCTTTGTTTTTGGTTATTATTTGTTGTTTTTGATGTTATGTAGGGAATGCATGTAATGGAGAACTCACAAAGGGATAGAAAGGCAAAAAGGTACTGTGCAGTGGACTGTGCGGACCGCATAAGCAATTGTGCGTGTCGTACAGCCAATTGCACACCAAAACAGAAGGCCTAGAGAGAAATTGAAAAAATAGAGGTGACGTGCATTTTGCTATGCGGATCTCACAAACCCAAGTGTGCGTCGCACCTCCATCACACAAGGACACAGATGCCTGGGCAAACCCAGGGGAGAAAAAGGAGGCATGTGAGATACGACATGCGGTCCGCACCTTGCCTGGGGTGAATCACATGTCGTGGTGCACATGAGGTAAATTTGAATTTTTAATTAACCTAACCGATTGACTTACCCGACCAAGAGACGACCCGACCGACTCTTCTTCTTCTTCTTCTTTTCAAACTGACTCTCTCTCTTCTTTTTCCACCATCTTTCTCAACAACTCTAAAAATCCTCCACAAAAATTCTCTCCAAACCCCTAAAACTCCGACAAATCCTTCTCCTCTTTTCACCCAATCTTCTCCACCACTTCTCTATATTGCCACCATCATTCTCCGGGAGGTCTTGTGGGTCACCATTGTTGGAATTCAAAAAGCTTTGATTTCCATTCTTTCCTTCATAGTCTTCACTTATGGTAAGTTCTCTGATGTTAAATAGTTGTTTTTATGATTGTTGGGAACTCATAGTGTGAAGCATGCTTAGTAGATTAGCCATGTTGATAATGGGTGAGATCTAAAAATTTTGGGTCCCCAATTTAGAGTTGTAATGATGAATTCTCTTAATGTCAACTCGGTAGATTGTAAATTTACGGTCATCAAAAAACAAGTTACCTAATAAGAGTCGGGGTCGAATCCACGAGGATTGGAGTAGAGATTTGCCAAGATTCGTAAGTTAATTAACACAAGCAAGCTCATGTATAAACACGAAAAGTAAATGGGGGAAGTGGTTTTGACAAGTAATCACAAATTTTAAGAAATAAGAACGAGGTAAAAAGATTGTTAATATCAAAGTTAGAGAAATAGGGGTGTGCTTTCGATGGCGTCATAACATTTAAATGAGGATTAATCATTCAACTTATGTTCGATAATAGTGCGGGTAGCCTTGGTTAAAGCTACGTTCAATTGTTTTTCAAAGAACAATATATGTACCTTGTGTTCTTTCAAACCCCAACGTTTTAGCAACAAACCAACCAATTGCTTAAGTAGGTTGAGCTATTTCTAGCCTCAATCCTTAGATAAGAAATTCCTAAGTCAAGCTATTTCTAGCATCAACTTTTTGTAGAAAATCTCAAATCCTAACAATGAATCCTTACCTAATTATATAACTTCTTTATCAAGCAAGAGCATAATTATAAATCTAAATCAATGTTTGTAACCATCAATTATTTAATTAAAACTTGAAGGATTCAAAAGACTCACACATAACAATCAGTTATAAGAAAAAATAATTAATACTCAATCCCAATTTCAAATACCCATTATGCACACACCCCTAAAAGAGAACTTAGCTACTCATATAGAAGGAAATAGGAAATATAACTGGTGGGTAATCATCAATTCTATTCATATTCATTAAACCGACTTCAATTCCAAGCTTTGAGTAGTCAACAATGGTGTTATCACAACTTTCAAGGAAGAAGAAGCTAAGAAAAATCATACTCTCTAAAATGTACTCAACAATCTATACAAATTAGGGAAAAATTTGAAGTAATATTCCTTGCACACATCCCAAAAGCGGCCTTGGAAGCTTCCCTATTACTCAACTAAGTTCTGGACTATTTTTCTCTTCAGGACACTTGAATCTTCGTATGCACTAACATCTACGGCTGCATGTGGTGACTTGCAGCATGCAGGTGCAAAGTCCTATAGGCAGTGATCAATTCTCTCCTATGGCTCAGCATGAGAAGGCACCCGCGACTGCATGTGGTGACTTGCGGCATTGATAAGTTGGTAATCTACCAACTTATTGAGCCTTTATTAATGAATTATTTCTATGCTTTGATAAGATTTAGTGGTACTTATTTTCTTTATTGATGTAAATGCAAGTACTCATGGTCACAAGTAGAAAAGAAGGATATGAACCCAAAAGAGCTCAAAAGGAGATGAAGTGTGAATGTGATCAAAAAAGAAGAAGAATCTACCGGGAGGTGCGGTTGTCATGCGATGTGTATAATGGATGTTGTAGACTGCACCTCCCTTTGCATGATGCTTGAAATCAACTGAAGTGACTAGTCTACTAGAATAGAGCCATGCGACATGCAGAATGCTTGGTGCGATCACACGTCATGTCGCACGTCTCATGAAGGGCATTTTTGTAAATTTTTATGTGACAATTTGGAAACCTTCTATAACCCAATTTGGGCATTGTACTCAGTAGTTCTAAATAGTTTTTGAGTAGTTTTCCAATGAGAGTGGTGCCCAAGGAAGAAAGAGGTGTACTTTCTATTTCTCTTCTTCAATCTTGTGAATCCACCATTATTGTACAAATTGATCTTGGATATAAGCATACAATTAATGGAAATTAGAATTATCCAATTGGTATAATCTCTTATTTCCTTAGCATTAGTGGCTAGTTTCCTTGTCTAGGGATATGTGTATGATGGGTATTTGATTATTGGGTATGGGTCTTGCTTAATTGTGTTTATAATTGCTAAATTGATATAGGTATATTAAATTCTCCATGTTTTAACTCTAAAATTGATGGTTGCAATCATTGATTGAACTTACTTAGTTGTGTTCTTGCTTGAAAGAGAAGTTAATGATTATGGATGAGAATTTTGTAGTGGAAACTTGAGATTTCCACCTAGATTGAGGCTATAATAGCTCAAGTCGCCGTAAAAAACCCATTTAAGAATCTAAGCTAGAAATAGTATGGCTTCCCTAAGATTGTATCAGTTGGTTGGTGTTGAAACCACGGTGCTCGAATAGATACCATTGGATAAATGTTTATGAGATCGAAAGATTGACATTCATGACTAAAACCAATGCTACCCATATCGTTTATCAAGAATTTGCATAATTAAGCAAGTAACTTAACCCATGTTTAAGTCCCATCAGAAACATACCCATAGTCGTCCTCTCTCTTGATACAAATCCTTGTTTACTGTATTGCCTTATACGAATTGCGGTTGTAACATATTCTCAATTCCCTGATTTTCCCCATTTTACTTTTAGGTTGTTTGAATGATTACTCTATCCGTGATTGATATACGACAATTTTTTCGTGACTCTCCAGAACCATTCTATATTGGATCGATCCTGACTCCCGTCAGGAGAAAGGTACCTTTGTAGTAGAGCTCAACGCTTAGAAGTTAAGAAGCAAAGCACCTTCTATTGAGGAACTACTCCTAGCTAGCTCTACTTGAGAAATGAATTACTCAACCCCTTGCTTGCTACTATTTGTGCTGAGCAAGAGCTTGGGCTACATCAAGTTAAGCCGTTGCACGCTAGCAGTTACTCTTCAGAGATATGGAACTCCAAGCCGATCAACAGGCCCAAGGATAGTTCAAGGACTTCTTGCTTCGTCAGATGCTTTCCCGGACAACTTTGTTAGCACTTCACTGATTAGTGAATACTATATCTAACTACTGAACCTAGTGGCTTATCTCGTTCTAGTGACTTACCGTACGAGGAACAACAGAAACTTCATATAAATTTTGTTTTGCTTTGACGATCGCAATCACCTCCTATTGGAGAGGGCATACAGGTGCCTGACCTTTTAGGCAGTCCTTAATTCCCCTCATGCATTGACACCTGCAATCGCAAGTGCCATCTCGTGGCATGCATCTCCTAATGCATGCCTCTTGAAAGATTGCTTCTCTCCCGATCTTCTCTGGATTTAGCTTCCTTTTATAGAACATTTGGGTTCAAATCCTCATCTATCTTTATTTCAGACAAATGCTTCCATATAAGAGTAGAAGCATAAAATCCTTCTAAATAGCATCAAATTAAGGCAATAATTAATGTTTAAGACCTAAATAAGTTGGTAAATTATCAACTTATCAAACCAACAAACTTTAACTATTTCTTGTCCTCAAGCAAAGCACTCATTAAGTAAAGGATTGACTCAAACTTTCCAAGCCACAAGGATTGCACAAGGGACTACTATGACTTAAGACAAAAGAAAATAATAACAAAAGACTCAAGCTAAAACACTAAGCTCATTTGGTACCACCATAAGCACAAGGCAAAAATAATTACATCAAAGACTCTTTTCAAGAGACTTCTTTCATTAAAAATTTGGGGACTTTTCATTTAAAACAAAATCATCCAGCATCTCAAGTCATTGGCCTCAACATTCAAGGTGCGCTCAAGGCTCACTACATAACTTGTCGCATTCAATCCTCTCAATTAATGTGAAGAATTCACCATTTACTCCAAGGATACAATACCGCCCACCATAAGAGAGAATCCCACTCAAAATCATGCAATTTACAATATAAGGATTATAAGAGAACACTAAGATGCTCACACTTTCAAAGAAGTTTGAGTGCACACACACAAAACCATAGACTTTCCCTTTTTGTAATTAGTTACTAATGTAGAGTTGCAATGTTCGGAATCACTAAGGACTTGTGGGTAACTATGTAGGCTAAGGTTAAGGTAAGGATATCATTTGGCTCAAATGAGTAAACCTCCCTAACACTATAATTAGGAAATCCAAGTACACCACTCACATAATTGATTCGTCTTTACATTTGTTTCACCCTCACACAACCCAAGTATTTTCCCAAAGCCATTCTTCCAAACACCTTTGCTCTTGATCTTAAATGTTCACAAGGCAAGAGGTAGCACCAATCAATTATTTTCCTTAATTCTTTCATCTCTGACAATTTTAAGCAATTCAAAAGACAAGAATAGGGTGCTACCTCACATTGAAGTTCAACTCCTCATTCTTTCATTTATGTGCACACCCCCAAACAAAGGATTTTGCCTACATCAAAATTCCATTTCATTTATATCCCCCCTAACTTAGGCTTTTAGCCTACATTTTCATCGCTGACAATTAGGGAGGAACAAGTGCAAAAATAAAGGATTTCAAAAGGGTCAAGGTGCATAACATGGGTGCCAAGAAAAAGGTTAAAGGCTCAAAGAGATTGACTAGGATCAATATTTTTAGGTAGAGTGACTATTCAAAAAGGGTCTAAGGTCATCTTCCAATATAAGCAATATCTAGGATTTCACCTTAAATCATACTCAAAGCAAGTTTTAGATGACATACATACACAATAACGAAGTAAACTTTACCATATAAGGCATCACAACACAATAATTCAACAATTAGTATCAAAAACAATTGGAATGAATGATTTTTGACAAGCTATTCCGAGTTTTACACAACTCATTTGTGAATCAAAAAATCCAAATGAAGAATGTAAAATTCATGACAAGAGAATGCTTTTCAAATTCATTTTTTCCTCTTTTCTCTATTTCCAAATTCTTTTGCCAAGAAATTTTTTGGTGGTCCTATTCAAGACAAATGCAACACGAACCCAAAATAAACATTATAACATGGTATTTTCCCTTAAGAAAGTTGCCTCTTAATCTATCATAGGGAAATGTCACCCGGTTTGACACAAAAATAGAGAAAAGAAAAATTTGTTCCTTGGGAAAGAACTGTGGTATAAAGAAAACCCTCGAAGTTTATTTCAAACTAAATAATATTTACAAAGGTGATATTTGAACTACGTGCTCATGGATCATTTGGGAATGAGGCATGGTGAAGGCACTAAGTGTAGTTTGCAAAGCGTGGGTAGTAAGACAATTAGTGTGTAACACTAACTCGACATCATTGTTTGTTCCTCATTTTGCACAGGCTCTGAGGGAATGTCAGGTGTAGGGGTTTCCATTGGAGCCTTTCATTTATATTTAATCCTGGATGAAGACATGTCCTTGCAAAAGAGGTGAGTTCCAAGGAAAGAAAACAAAAATCTTTTTGTATTTTTCTTATTAGTAAGTTAAGAAAAACAACTACAAGAAGCTAAGGAATTATAAAGAAATGGAATGAAAAAAGAAAGAAGTAGCATTGAGCTGATTGGGAATATATGCATTCCACATGTATTTCGTAGGTGGAGACTTGCGGCACACATGAGGAACCACATGTGCCAGGCAATAACTAGCAGAATGCAGGGATACCTGTGCTAGCACATGCATTTTGCATGAGTTAACATGTCACACACATGTGCTAGCATAAAATGCTAGGCAGAAAGCTGGAAGCACCTTATGACACATGCATTGCCACCTTCATTTTACTAGTGAAACGCAGGTGAAAATGTTGAGTGTATTAACTCTTTGCTTCCACTTGTTTTGCATATGAATTTTTCAAGGAAACATATGTGGCACACAAGTGCGTAGGAGGTCCTGAAACACATTTAAACAACCCTAAACAAGGTTAAGGCACATAATTGACCAATTTCAAAGTTCAATGAGTACTCAGACTTCCCTGAAAAACATACCAATAAGAGTAAGACCTTAATATAACCAAGTAACGTATGCCCAATGACTTACCTTAAGAAGTATTACCCCATATATCATTGGAAAATGTCAATCCATGCACTTTATCACAACAATCATATCAAATCGCTCATCCGATGATTAATAATCCTCTAAATTACTCAAGAGCACAATGTATAATAATTTAGGCCTAACATAACACTATTACAAGCAATAGTCGCGGCAATGATAATTTGCCCTTAAAAATGACATCACTCAATATATCATAGGCCATATTATGCATTACTAACGAGTGGGTTACTCAAAATTCACCCCAAACTTAAACTATCATGATAAAAATTGGCACAAAAAATATGCCACAACATAAAAGGCAAGATCTACCATATTAAAACAATTCATAACAATAAAAGGCCCAAAAATTGAAATTCAAAAATTGAATCTAAAGCATATTATGGAAATGACAAATTTCAACTAGCATGCTTCACTAAAAATACTCCCAAAATAAATAAAACATAGATTTATTATAGAGGAGCATATCACAAGTGAAGATAGTGGAATGGGTGAGTGAAAATTGAAGCTTTTGAAGCCCAACAATGGTGACCCAAAATTTTCACAAGAAAATAATGGGCATTTCATAGGAGATGACCTGCATTTCACATGAGCCAGTGTTGGAGATGATTTTCTTGGGTTTATACCCAGTTCACTGCCTCAGACCTACGGTAGCATATGTGTTTCGCACGTGGTTCTGCATATGCCCAAATATTTTTATTTCCATTCCAGGTGAACTGTCATTCAAATGTGTAACGCCCCGAGGCTACCCCTTAAATGTAACATGGTGCATAGTGTCACAAGTAACCCCAAGCTAACCCATGGTCTGGCATGACTGAGCATATCTGAATAAAATAATAACTGTAGGGAAGCTAAACTGGTTTAAATGATTAAGTTTGGAAATAAGTCCAAGGATTATCTGAATATATGTAAGAATATGATAATATTCTGAAAATAAATACTGAATCTCCAGTTGAATCTAATGCTATATCTGAAAGCCTCTAACTGAAATGAGTTATTGGGACAAACCCTCAGCTAACTCCACAAGTCTGAAAGCTGATAATAAATACTGAATAAATAAACATGACTACCGTCCTCGAACTATGAGGACTCACCACTGAGTTGCAGGGTAAGGACTGGCGAGTCACACTAAACGCGGTTTTGATGTTGAGCGCCTGAACCTATATCATGATAAGATGTAGCATAAAAGTATGCATCAGTACTTGGAATGTACTGCGCATGCATGATATATGCAAAGCTGGATGTATATGTACAGAACATGAAACTGAAGGATAAAGTAATGCAATGACCAAGTATTAATCATGAACTGTGAAGTACTGAACTGAACTGAAATAACTTAACACTGAATAAATGGTCAATGCACATACTGAGTCTGGACTATGGGAGCTACTATTAACAAGGGACTAGGGTGTCAAGCCTAAACTGATGGGTGACCCTTTTAGAACCTACGGTGGTGCCGTAGTTATGGGACTTACAGACTGTTACTAATAGTCTCAGCCTAAACTGATGGGTGAGACTTCATCCCTTTATCTGCTTAGTGCTTATCTTACTCCCAACTGATTATACAAGCAATAAATGCAAACTGATATACTGGATAGCTCAAATACTAATTATTTACAAAATGCATAATAAAATTTCTGAAACTAGAAGCATTCAATTCATGGGATTCAGAAATAAAGATGAGATTCATTAATTATAAATCAAGATACTAAATTTACTAACATGCTTAGGGTTCTGGAAATACTAAGATTATAACCCTGCTAAACTTTTGGGAAAACATGCACTAGGGTTTACACATTACCATGGAAAACTGAATTATAATCTATTCATGAGTTTTTGAAACCCTAGGCATGAAGATGTAACTAGAAACTGAAGAAACTGGGTTGTATCTAGGTACTCAATGGGTGAAATAGACCCATTAATGAAATCCCACATACCTGAAAGAGAATCTATGGAGGAAATCCTGTGATTGAAGCTTGATCTTGAGAAAACCCTTTTGCTTGTTCTTGAGAGGAAAAAACATTTCTTTTCTCCAAAAATTGCTAAGTATTGGTTTAATTTGAGGGAATGAGGGGTTTTGGGTAGTTTAGGCTTAGTAATTAGGCTCAGATGAGTTTAAATGATGTGGCTTAGGATATAAAAGAGGTCGAAAATTTTTGGAATGCCCCTGGGAATTTTAATAGAAAACTGCTAAAATTCTCGGAACATCAATCCACGGATTGGTCGACGGACCGTGGTTCTGAATAATGGATTATCATCGAGTCGTGGTTCTGTCCTTGAGTTCTAGGGGTTCTCTTGTCTAATGATTCCATGAGTCACACAATGGACCATGGTTCTGTACTATGGCCCATAGTCTGGCTCATGGTTTCTGGTCCCCGAACTGAGGGTCCTCTGATAAAAGGGAACCACTGTTGATAGTACGGACTATGGTTCTCAACTACGGTCCGTAGTCCCATCCATGGTTCTGTGGTAGAAAACTGGAACCTCTTTGATGACCATGTCCATGAGTGATAGGACGGTCCATGGTTTCAAACCATGGTCCGTGAAGTTTCCCATAGACTAAAGAGGGACCAACACTGGAGGTCATACCACGGGTCATATCATGGGTCGTGGTTCTGAACTACGGTCTGTGATCTTCACCGTGGTTTCTGGAAACTTGAAATTTTCTGCATTTTTTCCTACTCATGACACTCAAGTACCTGGTTCAGATTCTGGGGTGTTACAATATCTTCCCCTTGGGATCATTTATCCTTGAATGAAGACTAATAATCTGAGTTTGAAGGGAAAGGGTTGCAATCCCTACCAACTGAGTTCTAGAAGCTGATATCTAACTGAATCGAGTTCTAAGGACATAAAAACATGCTGGAAATGCATGAATAGATGAGGAAACATGATACTGAGACTAAAACAAATATGAATAAAGTGAAAGACTGGAGAGGAACTATTACCTCAAGTTGAAGCTAAATCGGAAGGAAAGAGGTGATGATACATGAACATCATGGCTGCTTCTGCTTCCTAAGTAGCTCCCACAACGGACTGATTCCTCCATAAAACTTTCACTGAAGCGACCTCCTTATTTCTCAACCTACGAACCTGACAGTCAAGAATATCAATTGGAACCTCCTCTTAGGTAAGGCTATGTTTAACCGCCACACTCTCTAATGGAATAATCGATGTAGGATTGCCGACACACTTTTTGAACAAAGAGATGTGGAATACTGGATGAACTGCTGCTAGTGCCGCTAGCAACTCTAACTAATAAGCCACATTACCAACCTTCTTCATGAATTTGTAAGGATATACATATCTGGTATTTAGCTTTCCTTTCTTGCTGAATCTTATCACACCTCTCATGGGTGACACTTTCAGGAAAACCCAATCATCAATCTCAAACTCCAAGTTCCTTCTTCTCACATCTGCATAGGATTTCTGATGACTCTGAGTTGTCTTCAACCTTTCCCTAATAAGATGAACTTTCTCCATATCCTCATGAACCGAATCTGGCCTAATCAAGACTGCTTCACCTACTTCAAACCAACCAACCAGTGATCTGCACCTACGCCTATAAAATGCCTCATACGAGGCAAATCTGAATGATGGAATGAAAGTTTTTATTATAGGCAGACTATATGAGAGGTAAGTGATGTCCCAAATACCTTTAAAATCAATCACACAAGCTCTTAATATGTCCTCTAAGGTCTAAATGGTATGCTCTGCCTGACTATCCATCTGCGAATGAAATATTGTGCTTAGATTTACCTGAGTACCAAGACCTTTCTGAAATCATCTCCAGAAATGAGATGTAAACTGAGTACCCCTATCTGAGATGATAGACAATAGAACCCCATGTAACCTGACTATCTCACGGGAGTAAAATCTGGCATAATCCTCTGCTGAATCTGTAGTCTTAACTGCTAAAAAGTGAGCTAATTTAGTCACCCTGTCTACAATCACCCAAATAGAGTCATGATGTCAGCGAGTGCGAGGAAAACCTGTAATATAATCTATGTTGATCACTTCCTACTTGCAAGTGGGAATGCTTATATCATGAGTCACACCTCCTGGTTTCTGATGTTCTACTTTCACCCGTTGACAATTGGGACACTTAGACACAAAATATTTAATGTCCCTCTCCATTCTGTTCCACCAATAGACTTCTCGGAGATCACCGTACATCTTAATGGCACTGGGATAAATAGAATATGTGGAACTATAGGCTTCTATCAGGATCTGCTACCTCAACTAATCCACATTAGGAACACATGAATGACCCTGTTAGTGAAGCACACCATCTCCCTCTTGGGAGAAACCTCTACATTCTGCTGACGAACTACACTCTTTAATTGAAGTAGGATGGGATCACTATCTTGCTTCTCTTTAACCTGAACTACTAAAGAAGATTTTGATCCATTTTGGACTATTACACTGCCATCTGATTTGTCCATAAGGAAAACTCCCAATCACGCGAGCCAATGAACATCCCTGGCCAATTCATTCCTTTCTTCCTCAACATGCAAAACACTACCCATGGACAATCTGCTAAGTGCATCATCCACTACATTGTCCTTACCCGGATGGTAGAGCACATTTATATCATAGTCTTTGAGGAACTCGATCCACCTCCTCTAAAAAAGATTCAACTCTTTCTCAGTGAACACATGTTAGAGGCTCTTATAATCTGTGAACACGTCTATATGAACACCATACAAGTAGTGTCTCTAAATCTTTAGGGCGAAGACAACTGCTGCAAACTTAAGGTCATGAGTTGGGTAGTTCTTTTCATAAATCTTAAGTTTTCTAGAAGCATAAGCGATGACTTTACCATGTTGCATCAAGACACAACCCAAGCTGACTCTGGATGCAACACAATATACCATAAAACCATCTAAAACCTCTGGTAGAGTTTAAACGGGAGTTATACTCAACCTGGTCTTCAACTCTAATAAGTTCTTCTCACATTCATTTGACCACTAAAGCTTAACCTTTTTCTGAGTCAATCTTGTCAATGGGGCATCTATGGATGAAAATCTTTCGATAAATCTCCTATAGTAACCAGCCAAACCCAAAATACTTTTGATGTTTATTAGAGAGGTGGGTCTGGGCCAGTCCTTCACTGCCTCAATCTTCTGAGAATAAACTCGGATGTTCTCACTGGAAACCACATGACCAAGGAAAGGAACTGGTCTCAACTAGAATTCACACTTACTAAACTTGGCAAACAACAGTCGATCCTTGAGAGTTTGCAACACCATTCTCAAATGATCTTTATGCTCTTCCCCGCTATGACAATATACAAGTATTTCATCAATGAAGGCGATGATAAACATGTCTAAATACTGCTTGAACACCCTGTTCATTAAGTCCATGAAAGTTGCAGGAGCATTTGTTAGTCCAAAAGACATTACTACAAATTTGTAGTGACCATGCCGAGTTCTGAAGGCTATTTTTAGAATGTCACAACCTCTGACTCTGAGCTAATGATAGCCTGATCTAAAATCTATCTTAGAGAAACAATTAGAACCCTGAAGCTGGTCAAACAAGTCATCAATCTTGGGGATAGGATGTTCATTCTTGATTATGACTTTGTTCAATTGAAGGTAGTCGATGCACATCCTAAGAGAACCATCTTTCTTACGCACAAAAAGCACTGGAGAACCCCGGGGGGGATGCTGGGTTTGATGAAGCCCTTATCTTGAAGTTCTTTCAATTGTTCCTTCAATTTTTTAAGCTTAGCTGGAGCTATTCTGTATGATGGAATTGAGATAGGCAGGGTTTCTAGAAGGAGATCAATTTTGAAGTCAATTTCCCTTTTAGGAGGGACTCTGAGAAAATCTTCTGAAACCATTTCTGGAAATTAATTAACCACTGGTAGTGACTCAAGAGTTGGGGTCTCAGAATCTATATTTTTTACCCTAACGAGGTGATAGATATACCCTTTGGAAATCATTTTTTTGGTCTTGAGGTAAGAGATGAATAGACCCATAGGCACTGAGGTGTTACCCTTCTACTTTAAGACTAGTTTTTTTGGAAACTAAAATTGAATAATCCTAGTTCTACAATAAATTGAGGCATAACATAAATGTAACTAATCCATGCCTAGAATAATATCGAAGTCAGTCATCTCTAACTCTACAAGATTGGTTGAGGTGAATTTTTAGGAAGCTGTGATAGGGCAATTTCTGTATACCCATTTAGCAATGACTGGGTCACCAACAAGAGTATAGACTGAGAAGGGTTCTAGGAGGATTTTTTGACTGACACCGAAGTCTACTACTATATATGGAGTCACAAAAGAAAGTGTAGCTCTAGGATCCAACAATGCATATACATCAAGAAAAAAGACTCGTAATGTACCCATTATAAAATTGGGAGAATCCTATTGATCATGTTGAATCTAAAGAGTGTAGAGCCTGTTTTGGCACTAACCACCACCTGCACTAGAAAAGGCACCCTGTTGAGTCAGGCGACCTACTGGAGCTGTTGTAGAATTAGCTTGATTCTGTGGGAGAGTATCCCTGCTCTTCTGAGAAGTCACGACATAATCCTTCATTTTATGACCTGGCTTATGACACCCAAAATAATTCCTACTACCTTTCATACACTCACCTTAGTGGTTCCTACCACACTTCCTGCAAACTGGATGAGTGAGCCAACTAGTGACACTACCTTAGGACTTACAACCTAGCACCCTATCCCATCGATCCTGTTTGAACTTGGGCACTAGCAGAAGATGGGGCTGGAGTTGAAGATTTCTGGTGGAATTTAGAGTAGTTACCACGATCTGACCTCTGATGAGAGTAACTAAAGTCACATATTCTAGACCTCTTGCTATCCTTTTCTTTGTCTTTGATCTTTTCATCTTTAATTTTCTAGGCATGAGTTATCAACCTGAAGATATCCATATCCTTTACCAGCATGGCGGTCTTGCACTCCTTGACCTCATCATCAGACACACCTGACACAAACTTACTCATACAGGCTCTAAAGTGAGCTAGCATCACTGGAGTATACTTAGATGATTCAGTAAAATAAGAGAGTACTCCTTCACGCTCATATCATTCTACCTTATGTTGATGAAGTTTTAAACCTTCGCCTCCCTGAGTTCAAGTGGGAAAAACCTGGCCAAACATGTAGTCTTTAAGTGATTCTAATCCACTGGGCCTGTATTAACACTTCGAGACTCTTTCCACTACTAATACCAGGTATGAGCCACTCCTTTCAGCTGGTAAGTGGCTAAGTCTGCAGTCTCGACCAGAGTGACACCCCTAATATCTTTCATCTTCTGAATATACTTAAGAAAATCTAGCGGATCCTTCTCAGACTTGGAAACATTGAACTCTAGGGGATTCATCTGAGTGAAATCTTGGATTCTAGCTACTGTAGAGTTATTTTGAGGTGGGGTTGGTGCGACAGCCTACTGGTTAACCTGAGCGGTCATGGACTGAGTAAGGACCTGAATGGCAGCCCGGAACTCTACATGAGTGACTTGCTCATTTAGAGGGTCTGCTAGAGCTGGTGGTGCTTATTGATTCCAGTTTATGTTTCCATTTCCCTTTTCAATCACTCTTCAGGGAGGCATTTCCTATAATGTATAGAACGAGAGTTAGACGTAGATAAAATAGAGTTCATACTCTATAGAAAGAGATAGAATATAAAGAAGGAAAGTATTCCTAATGACATCTCGTAGCCTCTCCCTCATAAGTGCGGCGCGTTTCACACCCATGAAAAAGATTCTACCCCAAGCGCTTTCAGATACCCTAGGACACTTGAACCTGATGCTCTGATAACAAGTTTGTCATGCCCAGAGGCTACCCCCTAAATGTAACACAGAGCTTAGTGTCACAAGTGACCCCAAGCTAACCCATGGTCCTAAATGACTGAGCATAACAAAATAAAATATTAACTATGTGGAAGCAAAACTAGTTTAGATGATTATGTTTGGAAATCAGTCCAAGGATTATTTGAATATATGTAAGAATATAATAATAGTCTGAAAATACATATTGACTCTCAAGCTGAATCTAATTCTATGTCTGAAAGCCTCTAACTGAAATGAGTTGCATGGACAAACCCCCACCTAACTCAACAAATCTTAAAACTAATAATAAAGACTAAATAAATAAACATGACTGTCGTCCTCGAACTATGAGGACTCACCAGTGAGCTGCAGGGTAAGGACTGAAGAGTCACACTAAATGCGGTCTGGATGTTGAGCACCTGAACCTACATCATGAAAAGATGTAGCACAAAAGTATGCATCAGTAATTGGAATTTACTGAGCATGCAGGATATATGCAACGTTAGATGTATAAGTACTGAACATGAGTAATATAATAAATATGAAACTGAAGGTAAAACTGATGAAATTACCAAATATTAATCATGCACTGTGAAGTACTGAACTTAACTGAAACAACAAAATACTAAATAAATGGTCAATGAACATACTGAGTTTGGTGTATGGGAGCTACTGTTAACCGACATACCCCAAGTTGAGCTTACTATAGTCCAATCGGTAACCCTGACTGGGAGGGTATTCATACCTTGCCAAGGGTACAAACATAGTCTGGCATTAATCCACTAATTTGATGTCTAACAAGGGACTAGGGTGTCAAGCCTAAACTTATGGGTGACCCCTTTAGAACCTGCGGACTTAGGGACTGCTAATAAAAATCTCAGCCTAAACTGATGGTTGAGCCTTCATCCCTTCATCCACTCAGTGCTAACACTACTCCCAAATGATTATACAAGTTAAATGCAAGCTCATATACTGGATAGCTCAAATACTGATTATTTACAAAATGCATAATAAAATTTCTAAAACTAGAAGCATTCAATTCATGGGATTCTGAAATAAAGATGAGATTTTTGAATTAAAACTCAAGATACTGAAGTTACTAACATGCTTAGGGTTTTGCAAATACTGAGAGTATAACCCTGCTAAACTTTTAAGAAAACATGCACTAGGGTTTACACGTTACCATGGAAAATTGAATTATAATATATTCATGAGTTTCTGAAACACTAGGGCTGAATATGTAACTAGAAACTGAAAAAATTGGGTTGTATCTAGGGACTCAACGGGTGAAAGAGACCCATTGATGAAATCCCACATACTTGGAAGAGAATCTATTGAGGAAATCGTGGGATTGATGCCTGATCTTGAGAAAACTCTTCTGCTTGTTCTTGAGAAGAAGAAACATTTTTTTTCTCTAAACTTTTCTAAGTATAAGTTTAATCTATGGGAATTAGGGTTTTGGGTAGTTTTAGGATTAGTAATTAGGCTGATATGAGTTTAAACAATGTGGCTTAGGCTTTAAAAGAGGTAGGAAAAATCTGGAATGCTCCTGGGAATTTTAAAAGAACACTACTGAAATTCTCGGAACATCGATCCATGGATTAGTTGACGGACCGTGGTTCTGAATGACGACCATCGACCGAGTCGTGGTTCTTTCCTTGAGTTCTGGGGGTTCTCTGGTCTGATGACTCCATCAGTCATAGGATGGACCATGGTTTTGAACTATGGCCTATAGTCTGGCTAGTGGTTTTCGGACCCTGAACTGAGGGTCCTCTCATAAAAGGGAACCATGGTTGACAGGATGGACTGTGGTTCTAAAATATGGTTTGTGGTCCCATCTATGGTTTTGGGGTAGAAAACTGGAACCTCTTTGATGACCAAGTCTATGACTGACAGGACAGTCTATGGTTTCAAACCATGGTTTGTGAAGTTACCTGTAGACTGAATGGGGACCAGCACTGGAGGTAAGACAATGGGTCAGATCATAGGTCGTGGTTCTGAACTATGGTCAGTGATCTTGACTGTGGTTTTTGGTAACTTGAAATTTTCTGTGATTTTTCCTGCTAAATATAGTCAAGTAGCTGGTTCAAATTTTGGGGTGTTACAAAATGCGTTCCACCTGCGTGCAACATGTTTACACATAAATTTTGCAGGTGGAGCGCATGTCATCTTCAAGGAACTTTTATGTACTTAGCCATTTTCAATATTCATCTTGTAACACCCCAAAAATTCTATGTTAGGAACCATGTCTAAAAATTCTAAGTTGAACCTATGAGACCTCAGAACAGGGTCCACGGACCAAGTCCACGGGCCGTGTATAGAACCATAAGCTGTGGATTAGTCTCATGGAATCAGCCCTGCAGACTCCACTCTAGTTCAAAAACCACAATAGGCTTTAACGCGTCATGGATCAGACCATGGTCCATGGTATCCCCTTGTGAAATTAGACATGAGGGTTATCAATTTCCCTAGGAACAACGATAGGTTTCCACGAGCCGTGGAAGGTTCCAGGGGCCATGAACCTCACCAATTGAAATCAGACCCATTATTATTCATTTTTTATAGAGATCACGACCACCAACCATGAGTTGTTGTTCAGTCTACAGGGTGTGGTTAGTTCTCATGGAACCTGTGTTGAGTTTTCAGTAGAATTTTCATTTATAATTTTCCTGGGGTATTTTGTAATTTCCCCCTTCAGTAACTGCTATGCTTGGTCATTTTAGGACCAATTTGAAGGGTTAAACTCCAATTTAATCAGATTCTGGTTCATTCTTATGATCAAAGTTCCAAAAGGAAAAAAAAGGGGGTTCTCCTTTCAAGCGTCAAGGCCTAGGGTTCATCCTCCAAGTCTCCATCTTCTGATTCTAGTTATGAAATCTTCAGGTTCAGGTATGAGGGTATTCATTAAGGGTCTTTTTCAACCCTTATGCCCAAAACGTATGATTTTACTTTGGGTTTTATGAAATTTAGAAACTAGGGTTCTTACCCATTATGAATTTTCCTATGAAATTGATGTACTTCTATTGTAATATGCTTCCTAATCCTTTATGCATGATTTTATATGAGTTTCTTCAAGTATTTCTAAAAACCCATGAATTGAGAATAATTTTAGCATGATTTCACCTTATTGCATATTTTCAAGAAAAATTGGCATATTTAGATAACATGACCTCAATATTTATGAATTAGCATGTCTAGTTCCTCAAGTTATGAACTTTAGTAGAAAATATGTTTTTGAACTAGTTCTATGTTATTCTTTAGTAGAAAATATATTTAATGAGTCTCATGACATCTAGATATGTCTACATGCTTTAAAAATAGTTTTGACCTCTATATATGTCAAATGATATGTATGAGTTATATATATGTTTAGGGAATAGTATTTAGCACTGAGTTGACGAGGGCTCAAGAATTACATTTCCACCGTAGGTTGTCCTTTTTGGTGCACTTCAGGATCCTTATGTATATGGTTCTATGTTTGGATAGTTAGGACAACCTTTTTCAGTGTGGGTGGATGACACTGGACTCCATGGTGCTCACATGGTTTATGTCGGTTAAGAGAAACTCCCACATAAATGGTTTTAAGTATATGAATGTATTTGACTTTTAGTTTTGAAAGTTCAGATTTACTACTTATGGCTTATTCTTACGAATATGCTTTTAGCTTATGATATTAGTTGAGTCATTACATTACAGCTTTTCTACTATCATATGATTTTAGCCACATATATGTTTTCAATTATGTTTTTCTATGATTCATGCATAGCTCACATACTCAGTACATTCCATAGTATTGATAGCATACCTCTTTATGCTACATCTTATCATGATGTAGATTCAAGTGCTCTCTCTCAGACTCATGGCCAGATACCAACATAATTTTCAGTCACAATAGTGAGTCCTCATCATCTGAGGGCTTAGTTATGAGTTTAGTTTAGTTTTCATGATTTTATTTCAGTACTTAGAGTTAGTTGGAGATCTTGTACTAGCAACTTTTCTTATCAGTTAGAGGATTTTCAGACATAGTTAGACGTTCGGTATTTGTGTTGGCATTCAGCTTTTGATATATTAGACCAATATCTTTAGGAAGATTTCAGTTGGTTACTGTTTCAGCTTATGCTTCCGCTATATATATTTATGTTATGTTTAAGTCATGCTAACGCCAAGGGTTAGCTTGGGATCACTTGTGGTCTCAGGTCCCGTGTTATGTCTAGGGGATAGTCTTGGGGTGTGACACATGCATTCCTAAAATAACCCAATAACAATAAAAGAGTAAAGTAAATAAATCAATAACACTTGGGTTGCCTCCCAAGAAGCACTGGAGTTTACATCATGGCTCAATGATCGTACCTCAAGAATCAATTCTTGTTTGGAGCCATGCAAATGTGATTGACACAATTCCATCCAAAGCTCTGGATGTATTTTCTCATGATTTTAACCAACTCGTCCCTTTGCCAAGTATGAAACACATTGGATGTTGATAATGGTAGGGTGTCATTAGGAACAATGTGCAAATTAACCAAATTTTGTGGCATAGGCATGCTAACATCTTTGGGGTCCCTCTTCTCTCAACCATCATATAGAACATGTTGCTTACCTCGTGGATCACATCCAATCTCTTCTCCACAAAGATCATCAACCAGCTCATCTTTTGTAGCAATCACATACACGACTCGATACTCATTCGGGAGCTTCATAAATTGACAAACATTAAACGTGACCTCTTTACTTCCCACCTAGAATTTGATTTCTCCTAATTTAACATCTACAAGTGATCTTCCGGTGGCTAAAAATAGGCGCCCTAAAATGATAGGCACCTTGAGGTCCATGTCGCAATCCAAAACTACGAAATCTTCCAAAAGTATAAATTTGTCTACCTTTACTAACACATCAAAGAGAATATCAATCGGGAATTTTATCGACCTATCTGCCATCAATAAACTCATTTGAGTTGGCTAAGATCCCAAGACCAATTTCCTTAAAATCACTAAGGGCACAAATTAATGTTAGCCCCGAGGTCACATAAGTCTTTGTTAATCAAGTACACCTCGATGGTGCAAGGAATGGTTAAGGCTCTTAGGTCTTCTCTCTTAGTGGCCAAGTTACTCGCCATGATTGTTCTACAATGATGTGACACCTCCACCATGCCCAAATCAATGGCTCTTTTCTTCTTTAAAAACTCCTTCATAAAGTTGGCATACCCTGACATCTGTAGCAAGGTATCTACCAAGGGAATATTCACTGATAGCTTACTAAAAAAATCAAAAACTTTCTTGTACTGGCTGTCCTCCTTGGATAACTCAAAACTTATTCCTCTTTTTCCTTTTCTATATCGATCACAACTTGAAGAGGTGACTCAGCCTTTTCTTTCTCCTTACTTGGATTGTCATCAACTACATCTGCACTCTTTTCATAAATATTCAACATGGGTGCACTAGGCTTCACCCAAACCTTTTTATTCTCATCACTTCTTTTTTCAAGCACCAGTTCCTTGGTTACATTTCCCACACTATAAAGTATTTTCCCACTCCGAGTGACAATAGCCATAACTTGACCATTATTCTTTAGGTAAGGGAGAGTGTCACTCGAATGTGTTTTCTTCATCTGTGGGTTCATTTGAGATGATAAGTGGTTCATTTGAGCTTAAAAATGATTGATTGATGCCGAGTGCGAACTCACTATTTGAGTGACGTTGGACACATCATTTTTCAAATCTCTAACCCTATTGTCCTTGGACTCCACTTTCTCCAAAACATGGGCCAACATGTCCTTAATTATTAAGCTGGTGTCACTAACTCTCATTTGAAATGGAAAGGCATCCGCTTAAGGAGATGGCATATATGGATTCGAACTTTGGAGATTATATTTATCACCCTCTCTTTCACATTCTCTATCTCATCACAGGCCATAACAGACTCTACCACAATGATGATCCCTCTATGGGATACCTCTTTCTTTATTCTAACCATGATTCTCATCCCTTTGTCACCAAGAACTTTGATTGGCACGTTGGTAACCCGGGAGAGATCCCTCCACTTAATTAGATATATAATGAACCTCTTCATTAAATAATGTTTAAGCCCCATCCTCTCCATGGCCTTGGCTCCTTGAGCCCCAATTGCATTCATGTTTTTGACTCTGGCACCCATCATATGTTTGGCAAGCTATTCTACTTGAGTCATCATCTTTGCCATGTTCTCATACCTTTCTTCCTCTTTTATCCTAATTTCATTGTTCATGATAATAGAGGTAACCCTTGATGTCACCTCGGCCTCCCTCATATGCCAGGCAGTATTGGTTTTAGTCATTCTATCAAAAATGGCCTTTGCAGGTTCAAATGATTGGTCTATGATTGAACCCCCTGCTAAGTTGTTGGCTACAAACTTGTTCATGGATTCTAGTGATTCATAAAATCTTTTCAAGAGCACTCAATCCTGTAGCCCATGGTTTGGACACAACAACACTTTTTTCTTGAAACTCACCAAACCTCATGTAATAGTTCACCCGATAATTGACAGAAGTTTGTGATATCATCACAAATTTGTAACATTCTCGGAGGTGGGAAGACTTGATCTAAGAAGTCCTTGACTAAACCATTCCATAAGGTGATAGAGCCTTCGGGTAGCTCTTCTAACTAAGAGGTTGTTTGTCCCATCAGAGAGAATGGAAATAGTCTTAGTTGGATTAACTCTTAACTAATGTTGTGGATTTTAATGGGATGGAAAATCTCAACAAAATTTTGTATATACTGATTAGCATCCTCGTTTGCAAGCCCACCAAACAAGCCCTTCATTTGAATCAAATGTAGCATGGGGCTTACGACATGAAAGACCGCATCACAAACTATAGGTTATAAGCGAATGGCACCCACTATGTCATGCATCACCGGCTCATCCTCCACATCTATAAACCCATCAATGCTACCTTTTTTGCTAGCGTGACTCATGATAAACCTGTAAACAACATAAAAACAACAACAAATGTAAAAGAAAAACAAGACGCAAACCTAATGTGAATTAATAAACAAAAGATGGTAATCAAAGACCAATTCCTAGCAACAATGCCATTTTTTATAACATCTAAAACAACTCTTCAATAATGGAGGTGGCTATGGTCATTGAAAAATAAGTTACTATTCAATAGAATGAGCATGAAGCAACAATAAATGATATGAATCACAACTACTTTATCAATAGAATTATTAATAAGAAATTCAAAGCAATAAGGAATTTGAAATAGGAGAATTCGAATAAAACCTTATCTTTGAATCTTACTAGAACTGGAACTTAGATGTAGGGTATGAGGAAGAATAGTGTTCCTCACTGCGAATAACCTTACATACCTGAAATTCTTCAAAGTTCAATAGAGAATGGATCCGTTCAATGGTTCCTAGGGTCTCGTATTTAGAAATATGTTAGATCCCATAGGTTAGGGTTAGGAATTGCTAAATTAACCTTATGATCAACAGAGAAGTCTTACCTAGTCCATGGGGAATGTTTCACGTCACCTAGGGTTAAGAGGAAACATCTAAACTTTGAAAATAAGTCAAAAACGGCTAAGGATTATATTTATACTTGCACGAATTAGGGGTTATATGGACGGGTCTACAAACAATAGACCTGATCTATGGATTGTAGTCTAAACCCGTGGAAACCTAGAACTTCTTTATTGGCTTTAGAAGTCTAACTTATATGGATGGGTCTACGGTCAATCCTTTTGAACTACAAACTATGGAATCTACCGTGGTTCTACCTAGAGATTTTGCTTACATTTTGAAAAATTTATACGATTGACAACTATGGACCATAAACTAAGCCTATAGACCGTATTTTCATCGATTCTTTGACCCTGAAATTTTAAGGGTCCTCTGAACTATATTCAAAGGGAGGGATTTACAGACTCTAGAATAAGTTGATGGGTCATCAACCAAACCATGAACTTTCTTGGAGAATTGGCATCTCTCAGATGGTGTTATAGGATTGACATGGTGGACCCCTCCTTCAGAAGGACAAATTGTCAAGTCTTCCTAGAAACTTACAAAAACAAGACTGAAAAGGGGGCTTCTTTGATTCACTCTGCAAACTATTCTTCAGAATGATGGTCCGTAGTCTTGACTGTAGATACGGGAAATATTTCTGAAATTTGTTCTATGTGCTACAACACAGAGGTTCAGATTTTGAGGTGTTACAATATCTCCCTCTTGGGATCATTCATCCTCTATGAAAGTCAACTACATTGAACTAACAAGGAAGGGAACCACAACTAAATCATTTCAAATTTGCATTTAATACCAAGGTAATCAAACTGTAGCGGGTACGAAAGATGCAAGGCACAAACTGAATCGTAGAAACTAAAACACATTCAAATATGATGTATAGGTGCTGAATTTAAACTAAAAGAAGGACTATTACCTTTGACATCTTCTTCCTGATGGTTGAACAAATGAGGGTATCTAACTTTTATATCCTCTACGGCTTCCCATATAGCCTCTTCAACAAACTGGTTTCTCCAAAAAACATTAACTAAAGCTACCTCCTTGGTTCTCAACTTGCCAACCTGAATATCAAAAATCTTGACTGGAACCTCTTCATCAGACAAGTTGTCTTTTACCCCAACATTTTTATGTAGGCACAATAAGTGAAGGAATAGCTACATACTTTTTAAGCATGGAAATATAGATAATCGAGTGAACTTCTGCTAACTCTGCAGGTAGCTCTAACTCATAATCTACACTACCAACTTTCTTCAAAAATCCAGTATGGGCCAATATAGTAGGGACTAAGCATTCCTTTCTTCCCAAATCTCATAACACCCTTCATGGTTGAAACTTTCAAATAAACCCAATCTTCTACTTCAAACTCTAAGTCATTGTGCCTAACATCAGTATAAGACTTCTGATGACTCTAAGTAGTTTTCAACCTTTCCTTAATTGTCTTGACCTTTTCCATAGCTTGATGGACTAAATCTGGCCCTATCGACCCTGCTTCCTTAACTTGTACCAGCTCATCAGGGATTTACATTGTCACCCATAAAGAGCCTCATGATGATCCATTTGAATACTTGACTGATAACTATTGTTATACGCAAAATCAATGAGAGAAAAGTGGTCATCAAAATTACCTTTGAAGTCAATAATACGGGCTCTCAATACTTGAGTGATAACTGTTGTTATACGCAAACTTAATGAGAGGCAAGCTGTTATCAAAATTACCTTTGAAGTCAATAATATAGGCTCTTAATATATCCTCAAGGGTAAGAATGGTACGATCTTCCCAACCATCTATCTGCGGATAAAATGGTACTGATGTTCACCTTCGAACCCAAACCTTCCTAAAATGACTTCCAAAACTGGATGGTGAACTGAGCAGCCCTATAAGAAATGATCAAAAATGGAACTCCATGAAGTCTAACTATCTCGCGGATGTTCAATCTAGCATAGTCCTCTGATGAATCTGTAGTTTTCACTACCAAGAAGTCAACTGACTTGGTCATTTGGTCTATAATAACCCAAATCAAGTCATGTTGATGCCAAGATCATTGTAGACTGGTGATAAAGTCCATATTAATCATCTCTCACTTCCACTTTGAGTGAGCTATATTCTGAGCCATGCGACCTGTCCATTGGTGCTAAACCTTAACCTGCTGACTATTCAGGCACTTAGCTACAAAGTCTGCAACGTATCTCTTCATACCATTCCACCAATAAACTTCTCTCATGTCATGGTAAATCTTTGTAGAACCTGGATGAATTGGATATCTAGAACTGTGCGCATCAGTCATGATTCTATTTCTAAGACAATCTACATCTGGAATACACCACCTATCTTGGTACCTCAAGACACCATCTACCCCTTCTGTAAAAACTAGCACCTTTTCTTGTTAACATTTTCCTATAGCTGGAGCAATATGGGGTCACTGTTCTACTTCTCTTTAACTTCTGTAACTAGAGATGACTCAGCTCTATCCTGGACAAGCACTTTCCCTGTAACACCTTGATATTTTGACCAAATATTTAAACCATTATAAGTATGTGGTTAGACCCAAACTCGATGAATTTCCATTATACCTAGGTGTTAAGTTTAATTCTTTAGTGTGGGAAGTGTGTTTGATATGAATTAGTATCTTCAGGAACCTCTAGCATAATGTTAAGTTAAAAGCTTCTCTACTGATCTTGTTTCCATATAAGTTAATACAAGGGTGAACTTAAAATGATCATCTCTCCTAGAATATGAATAGTTACATGGCCCATGACCCACCAAATTAAAGATTTTTGAGTGTTCTTTCAAACTCTGCCAATCCTTCATCAATCTGAGTATGGAGTAAAATGTTATGGGCATTTTGTGAGGAACTATCCAAAGACCGCATTGGGAGGCATGACACCTCTCTTGGATGGTGCTATGGGAGGCACGAGACACCTCTGGGTTGTCATTATGGGGTGTGCAACGAGATTAAGGGTTTCCCAGGCAAAATTTCCCTACCAACTTTCTATAATCAAGGGCAATTCAGTCCTTACCCCTCAAGGAGCCCTCTAGCACGACTTTTAAACTCTTAAAATGCATAAAACTTAGTTTCTATCTATCAAAACATTCTATAAACCTCTCTCTCTCAAGTTCAAAGTCAGAACTCTCTCCAAGTGAGATCTAGGGTACTTCAAGCTAAGTTTCTCTGTGAAATCTCTCTTTCTTAGGTATGTAAGGCTAATCCTTCATGTGAGAACCCTTTTATTCCCTAAAACTATGTCTACAGTCCTAGTTTTATTCTCATAAGCAAAGCAAGGGTTTCATACTAAACTATATAACCTATTTTCTATGTTCCTTGATAAAGATTCGAATGATTGTACGAACGTTCTTCTATATGTGTTGATGAATTTGTGAACCTTATTAAAGTAATAAGAAATTTTATGAATTATGTATAACCTGTGATTGTCATGAGCTTTGTGAAGTCTACGAATCTAACAACTCTATATGTGTCATGATATCTATGAACTTACGATCTCCATAAATTTTATGAAATCCCAAAGTATTAACCTTCATGATAATATATTGTCTATGATCTTTAAGATAAATTCCCTTAAGTATGTTTTAAACATGATAAGCCTATGTTCCTTTGCATAAGTTTTATATAATAACATGAACTCCCAAATCATATTAACTATGTCAATACGATAATGAATATCCCCAAAAGCTTAATCAAGAAGAATCTATAAATTTATAAAATCAAAGTACGACGGATAATAATAGGACCTATCATTAAAGTCCTCTTCAAGAACATTAAAGATGATAGTTATGTGATGAACCCTCTACGGAATATTAATGAACAAGATGAACTATGACTATGAGCCAAAAACAGCTAAGTTAAGATTATGAACCTGAAGTGGCTAACCTACCAGTAATGAATAAAGAGCCCTCCATGTCAACTTTTATAGGGGCCAGGGTACTCAAGAATAGTAGTCCACCACTCAGATAGGATCAAGGGTGCACAACAAAGAGAGTACCCCATATATGTTGGGGCAAGGTTACTCGACTAGAGCCCCACAAATGAATTTAGAATAGGGTGCTCAAGGAAATCCCCCGGTTAATTTTGGGAAAGAGAGCTCATATAAAAAGAAGTTAAGATGTAAAACTGTGAAAGTTAAACCATCCACCTCCATAATGAAAGAAGAGAATATGAATGTACTTAATGTTCTTTAGGTAGGTTTCCATTTTGAGTTACTTTCATGTCCATATTACTTCTATTATTGTGTACTACTTCAAATGTATTATGTTGTATTATTCCCTGTATGTATACATAATGTACATTTTATGTACTAACTCTATTTGGCACTACATCATTAATGATGCAACCTAAGATATACAGGTTCCCAATCCAGCATGTCCTTGAGATTATCAGAGTTCAGCTTAGGTGAGCGTCCCTTCTTTCTTGAGGTTTATTTAGATTTGATTGTTCTTTCTATTTATAAGGTATATCAGGGCCTTGTCCCAGTACATTTTATTACTCAGAGTTAGAAGCTTCATAGACTATAGATGTTAGAGTCATGTTATTCAGATGTTGACTTGCATGTCACTATTTTTATGAAACGTTAAGCTTTCTTATTTTTGAATTAATGAAAGATGTTTTCCTTTAAAAGATATGTTATGCCTTACTAATGTCTTATGCACTATAGTAGTTATATGCTCATTATGTATGTTAAGTGGTATGCTCGGTCTAAATATGGCATCAGGGGCCAATTACACCAGGATGTAGACTCCAATCGTGAAACTACCCTCCTCGGAGTCTAACAAACAAACTCCCAAATGTGCAAGTTTATGCACTTCTCTAGCCAACTCTTTCCTTTGTTCCTCTACATGAGTTTTATTTCCCATGGACACCCTACTAAGAGCATCAACAACCTCATTAGCTTTACCTGGATGGTAGAGAATACTCATGTCATAATCTTTATAAAATTTGAGCCATCTCCTCTGCCTCAGATTCAGCTCTTTCTAGCTAAAAATATACTGAAGGATTTTATGATCAGTAAACACATCAACATGCACATTATAGAGGTAATACTGCCAAATCTTTATTGCAAACACTACAGCTTCCAACTCAAGATCGTGAGTTGGGTTGTTCTTCTCATGTGTCTAAAGTTGTCCAGAATCTTAAGCTATAACCTTACTATTCTGCATCAAAACACAACCAATGCCCACTCTGGATGCATTGTAATACATAAAAAAAATCTTCTATTCCCCTTGGTAGGGTCAACACAAGAGAAGTAGTCAACTGAGTTGTCAATTCCTGAAAGCTTTTCTCACAATTTTTGGACTATTAAAACATAGCCTTTTTGTAAGTCAACTTAGTTAATGGGATAGAAATAGATGATAACCCATCTATGAACCTTCTGTAATATCCGGCCAAACCTAAGAAACTCGTAATGTCAATTGGGGTTGTCTGTCTGGGCTAACTCTTTACTGCCTCATTCTTCAGAGAATCAACATGAATACCCTCGTTGGAGACTATGTGGACTAGGAAAGCCATAGGCTTTAACCAAAATTAACACTTGGAGCACTTAGCGAACAATTCATGGTTTCTAAGAGTGTGAAGAACTTTTCCGAGTTGATTACGATGATCCTCCTTATTTCTGGAGTAGACTAGGATATTGTCGATAAAGATAATTATGAACATATCAAGGTACTTCTTAAACACTCTATTCATAAGGTATATGAATGATGCAGGAGAATTATTCAAATCAAAGAACATGACCATAAAGGGTCTTGAAAGTTGTTTTAGGGATATCACTTTCTCTGACGTTCATCTGATGATAGCCTGATTGGAGGTCTATCTTAGACAAACAAGTGGCACCTTGAAGCTGGTTAAACAAGTCATCAATTCTAGGAAGGGGATATTTATTCTTCATGGTGACTTTGTTCAACTAGCGATAATCAATAGACATTCTAAAGGAACAATCTTTCTTATGCACAAAAATGACTGGAGCATGATAACGCTAAAATGTACTCTTCTAAAAGGAGGTATCAGCAATTTTCAGAGCAAAACACATTTATAGTACCCGACAGGTATCAGGGTCGATCCCACAGGGAATTTAGTGCTTAGCTTAGGTGATTGTAAACAGACCTCACAAGAGAGTAGATTTCCAAACAACAATAATGTAAAAAAAGGGGGAATTGGGAATCTGTCACAATTCGAATTCCAAAAAAGACAATAATTAAAAAGTGCAAGGTGTAAACAATAGAGGGAGGACAACTAGGGATGTGTGTCAAAAGGGACTCGAGCATGGCAAAGGGTGATTGCTTGTTCATGCAAATTCATGCTAAATGACATGGGTAACCTTGGTTTTAGGTATGATTATTCATCTCTCGATCAACAACCATATATTCAACAGCCTTAAATCAAGCACTATTGATTAAGCAATAAACAACCAAGCCAATGTTGAAGGAGGTCATGCTATTTCTAGCTTAGACCCTTAAATGGGTGATACCATTGATTTGAGCTATTTCTAGTATCAATCTAAATGAAAGCCCAAGTTCCTACTAGCAATTTCACATCCTAAGTTATGATTTCCTTTTTCAAGCAAGAACATAACCAAGTAAGGAAAATCAATATTTGCAACCACCAATTTTAGAGTTAAAATATGGTGAAATCACTAGACCCATGTCAATTAAGTAATTATAAATAAGAATTAACGAAACACACACCCATTTATCAAGTACCCATCATCAACACATTTCTAGACAAGAGGTTTAGCTACTCATGCTTAAGGAACGAGATATACCAAGTGGGTAATTCAATTTCCCTTCCATTCAAGAAAAATTTCTCAATATCCAAGCTCAGTTTGTACACAAATTGTGGTTCCAAGAATTGGCAAGAATTAATTGGGAGAAATCCTCTTCTTGTTCTTAGAAGGAAAAACTTGTTCACAAAGCTAAGAAATTCTTCAAAACTCTTCAAAACTATCAGCACTATTTACAATTGTGCCTAAAATGGGTTTATAAACATTCCCAAAACATCATAAAAATTTTGACAAAAATGTCCTTTGGGTGGTGTGCAGCGCGATGTATGGTTCGCACGTCATCATGTGCACGTCGCACCCCCTTCTTTAGTGGTCCAGTGACTCAAGCAAATTGGGAGATTTATGCAAAGAGGGGAGTGGTTCGCACTAGGCATTGTGCACAATGCACAACGACCGCATGCCTTAGCAGATTCTTCAGTTAACTTTCATCTCCATACGGTAGAAGATGTGTTTCGCACCAAGGCAAGTGCATGTCGCACAAGCGCTGCATCTCTCAGCAAAATTTTTGTCTTGTTTGATCACTTCACACTTCGCTCCTTTCTGGCTCTTTTTGGGTCTATTTCTTTGTTTTCTATCTTTGATCACAAATACCTGCATAGACATCAATAATGGCCATAAGAACCTCTAAATATTATCAAAACATAGAAATAATTCATGAGTAACAGGTCAATAAGTCGGTAGATTACCGACTTATCAAACCCCCAAAATTGAACTATTGCTTGTCCTCAAGCAAGATACTCACAAGGTAAGGAATGATTTATGCTCTAGAACTCAATCAAACCACCAAATATTGCTCTATTATGAAAAAAAAAATAACAAACAAAAAGACTCAAACAAAAGACTCAACTATTGTGCTCGTCTCAATTTAAACCACCACATTATCAAGGCAATAAATCATTTCAAATCCTTTTCAAAAGGACTTCATTTGTCATTTAAAATCAAGGGAACTTTGTCATTCTAAACAAGATACAAAGCTTCTCAAGTCATTGGCATGGACCATCAAGGTTTGCCATGAGATTTGTCACACAACTTTTCTCATTCATTCCTCTTAATTGAAATAGAGACTTCATGTTTCAATTCGAGTGCATGATGCCACTCACAATCATGCAATTCACAAAATAAAGGGATTATAAGAGAACCAAGAAGACTCTCACTCTGTCACGACCCAATTTCTCGGTCATGATGGCACCTACAACCCCCGGTAGGTGAACCAATCCCCGTAGCCCAGAACAGTTAGTAATGGGCTACTATCTAGCAAAGAAGGGAACAAGACGAATAAAATGGATAACAGGGATATAAATATATACATATGCGGAAACTAAACCAAACCCCAAGACCTGTTATCATAGTACAGAGCCAAACTACATACATGGAGTACAAATAAACCAAAACTATATATACAGATGTCTCTGAATGGTATTAGAGTACATGAAGCAAAAGATAAACTAAAGCTAAGCTCCGATCGTCAAGAGCTCACCCTCAGCCTGAAGTAGTCTTCAACAGATCTCCAAGCACGAATCACAACGGTCTAACGGCGATGGCCCACGCTAGGATCTGCACCCACAGATGCAGGGGGTAGGGGTGAGCACCAAATGCGAAGCATAAGGTACCCAGTAGGTATCATAGGCCGACTGGGCACATATAAGATAAAAGCGCAGTAATAGACAGGATAGAAGCAAGCAGTCACAGAAATCAACGAAAGGTACACAGGAACTAACCCAGTGGGAAAACAACAGAACCACATGTGAGGCTAGTAAGCAGAATATACACACCATAGGCACAGGTGAAAGTAAGAAACAACGCACCTGGGGTCCTTGTAACAACAGTGTATACAAAATAAGTTTACGACATGGACGGTATACCGGTAACCTCAAGTGTAAGAAGAAGAGAGAAAGAGTAATAATAGGCATGCTCAGAGACATGAATCAAACTCAACTAATCATACCAATCTCATACTTATCCATAATAGAGAACAATTCTGCAAGTAAAAAGCAAAAGTCTACCTACAGTCCCCCGGCCGCCAATACAACCGAGGAACACAAACAAGTGAAAACAAACCCTCCGGCATCCCATACTACCGGAGCGTACAATCAACAAACAGCAAACAAGGGTGGAGCCTCAAACAATGAATGATATGATGCATGAAGATCTCAAGTGCCATGGTATCTCTGTATGTACCTCCTACGGCGCCGATCCGGCCCAGCAGGTAGGTTCCATGGAAGGACACTGCCCGTATACCTCTACTCCACCGTATACCCCTCCTCCGGTACACGCAGCCCGTAGCCCCTGGCCCGGATGGCAAGGTCCATGGAGGTCCCAGACCCCATACTAAAACTCAGTATCAGAACATGTCGCCCGGAAGTAAGTCTGGTATCAGGATAGAGACCCAGTCTCGAATATGCAATGCCTAGACCCTGTCCAGGACTAAAGTAGTAGGAAAATGTCTCAAAAACCCCTCCAAGGGTGCCCGGGCGTAACCGGGTCTAAACAATAAATAGTCATCTCAGGTGCTCGGTCCGATCGAGGCTAAAAATCATCTCAAGTAGCTAGAAAACTCAACTAGCACTCCGGCCCTGCCGAGTCTAGTGTAGTAGTAAAACTGGTGTTTTAAAACATAATTTTTCTTTCTTTTACCCAAGAATACTCACAAGTCAAATCAACCATTTCCAAATCATTTCCATCAAAAACGGGCCCCCCGGGCCATGCAAGGTTTAGAAAACAGTGCCAGTAGGCTCGAAGCCAAAACCACAGTAAAACAAGGATGGTATGATCACACACAATAGCTGCCCCGCAGCTCACAATCAACCTATCGACCCTGCACAGGCCCACAGCTACTCAGCAAGCATAACCAGCCTAGAAGGATAATTCTATGCCCGGGACTCGCGGACATTCCCAAAATCCCACCTTCTATGTTCCAGAGTCAACAAGGCCTCAGAGGACCACAAGGGTAAATAAAATATAACGACAAATACTACAAGCAACGGAGGAACAAAGGTAGGCGGACATGAATAACGCGGTCGAGGTCTGTGGTACCAACCTATTAAACCAACCCAAGGATGTCCATTAATACAATTTTATTCTATATATGCGGAGTCTAGGGATATTAAACCGTAACCTACCTGTCGTCCGATGACAAGCTGCTAGAACCACGATGTCCACGCTCGAACCGCTCCGAGAAACTCCGAAATGAAATCAAACTAGAAATTAGGCTTGAATAACTTGACGTAGATAATCGATTTTCTTTTCGGTGATCCAATAAATTATCAAGATCTTGCTTATTGGATTCAACCTTTAATGTGACAAGTGAATGATGAATTTTGGTAATTTTGCACCAACAGTACGTTCCACGAAATGCTCTGAAAGTTGGCAGCAATTTAACATTTGAAATTGGTTTCAAATGATTTAAGTGAATAGGTTTCTTAACATTGAAATTTGTTAGGCAGCCTACCACATTAGTTGGTTTCCACGTGGGGGGGTGTGTGTCAACACCACACCTCCCCTTATCCAATTAATGATAGGTGGATCCCCGCCACGTACGTACTCAGGTATTGAATAAATTCGTGGTAAAATAAATATAATATTTTAAATAGACCATAATTTATAGAAAATTATTTCAAACAAAACCTACTATATTATAATAATAAATTTCAACATAACTAAATTTCTATCTCCGTTAAAATAATGCAATGTATAAAAGCTTTATAAAATAAATACATATACCATTATAACGTTTCAAAAATATTTCCCATAAACCTTTAAAATATTTTAAAAAGGCAATACTAATATAGTTTTTACCAAATTCAACTTTTAAATAAAATATTTTCAAATACACGCACGATGCTAATAAAATTCTTAAGTTTAGGCTCGTAATTCGCCAACGCACGATTTTGATACTCAAGAAATCTCTCGGGATCCTCCCTTATGTTTTATCACTATTTCGGAACTGAAATGGCATTTTAAATCGCGTTTAACCCGACCCGATTCGCGACCCGGTTCGTAATCCATTTTCTGCCAGACAGTCCGCGGTAAAACCGTCATAACTTTTTACTCCGAGATCAGTTGGATGTGAGGTTTTGTGCGTTGAAAACTAGACTCGTAGACCTTCGATTTAGTATTTTGGGGGACTTCTAACTCTTTATATATTGGGAGAAAAGCCCTGATACATTTGACCCAAAGTTCAGGAAATTTGTTAAAGAATTTACGATAACTTTTATCGATTTGCTTGACTTCAAAACTTATACGTGGAAATGACCGGAAGGGTCATTACATCATCCACTACTAAAAAGGGCTTTCGTCCTCGAAAGTCAAGGTCAAGGGGGTACCTGAAGGATCAAACAGCTGCGGATACTGGGCCCGCATATCTCTCTCGGTCTCCCAGGTAGCCTCCTCGACTGGACGGTGCCTCCACTGAACCTTAACAACTGGGATCTCTCGAGACCTCAATCTCCTGACATCTCTGGCCAAAATAGTTGCCGGCTCCTCAACAAAGGCTAAACCCTCATCCAACTGAACTGAATCCCACTGCAACACATGAGACTCATCTGGAATATACCGACGCAACATCGAAACATGAAACACAAGATGTATAGCTGAAAACATCGGAGGTAAGGCTAACTGATAGGCAACGCTACCGACCCTCTGCAGAATCTCAAATGGCCCAATGTACCTGGGGCTAAGCTTGCCCCGCCTACCAAATCTCATCACGCCCTTCATGGGCGATACACGGAGAAACACCAAGTCACCGACGCTAAACTCCAAGGCACGAAGCCTACGATCAGCATAACTCTTCTGCCTGCTCTGAGCTGCCCGAAGTCTATCCTGAATCACTCGGACTCGGTCTAAGGAATCTCGAAGCAAATCCGTGCTCTGTGGCCCAACACTAAAACCGTCAAACCAACCTACCGGTGATCTGCAACGCCTGCCATATAACGCCTCAAAAGGTGCCATGCCGATACTCGAGTGGAAGCTGTTATTATAAGCAAACTCTGCCAAGGGAACAAACTGATCCCAAGAACCTCCAAAGTCAAGAACACAGGCCCGAAGCATGTCCCCCAGAATCTGAATGGTCCTCTCGGACTGGCCATCTGTCTGAGGTGGAACGGTACTAAGAGAACCTCTGTACCCAAATCTCTGAATAGCCCCCAGAACTGAGATGATAACTGAACCGCGGTCTGAAATTATAGAAGCTGGGACCCCGTGCAACCGAACAATCTCACGAAGGTAGATCTGAGCTAACCTCTCTGCGCCATAAGAAGTCTGAACCGGCAAGAAATGTGCTGACTTAGTCAGCCTATCAACAATCACCCATATGGAATCAAACCCATGAGAAGTACGAGGCAAACCAACAATGAAGTCCATAGTAATCCCTTCCCACTTCCACTCAGGAATGGGAAGTCGCTGCATCAAACCGCCAGGTCTCATGTGCTCGAACTTAACCTGCTGACAGTTCAAGCACCGAGATACAAACTCCGCTATATCCCGCTTCATACCACTCCACTCAGTAAGCTGCTCAAGTCTCTATACATCTTTGTTGTGCCAGGCGTGAATGGAGTATCTAGTACACATGTGCGCTCGTGAAGTATCAAACTGAATCAAATTCACTTATCCTCGAAACAAAGGCGACTACAAACCTCAAGAAACCCCCAGTCTAAATCTAGAGTGCCCGCTGGTGCTCAACCTGAACAACCCGATCACGAAGGTTCATACAACTGTGATCCTCAAACTGACGGCCCTGAATCTGATCCATCAAGTAGACGAACCAAAGACTGGCAAAAACTCTGCTAGGATCCGACAAGTCAATCCTAACCAAACGGTTAGCCAAGGACTGAATGTCCAAGGCCAACGGCCGCTCCGAAACTGAAAGAGAAGCTAGGCTACCCATACTCACTGTCTTCCGACTCAAGGCATCCCTACCACGTTTGCCTTTGCCCGGATGATACAGAATAGTGAAGTCATAGTCCTTCAGTAACTCGACCCATCTCCTCTGTCTCGAGTTCAACTCCCACTGACTCGTGATATACTGAAGACTACGGTGATCGGTGAAGATATCACAGTGAACTCCATATAAGTAATGGCTCCAGATCTTGAGCGCGAAAACTACCGCCGCCAATGCTAAGTCATGAGTGGGGTAGTTGCGCTCGTGAACCTTCAGCTGCCTCAACGCATATGCTATTACTCGACCCTGCTGCATCAACACACAACCAAGACCAACCCCAGAAGCATCACAATACACGGAGAAGCTCTGACCCTCAACCGGCAAAGTCAAAACTGGAGCTGAAGTCAATAAGGCCTTAAGCTTCTGGAAGCTATCCTCACACTGATCCGACCACTGAAATGGGATATCCTTCCTAGTCAGCATAGTCAAGGGTGCTTCTATGGAAGAAAATCCCTCAACGAACCGTCTGTAGTAACCTGCTAACCCAATAAAGCTGCGAACCTCAGTAGCAGTAGTAGGTCTAGGCCACTCACAAACTGCTGAAATCTTTCCCGGATCAACCCTAATCCCATCCTTAGACACCACGTTGCCCTAGGAATGCAACTGATCAAGCCAAAACTCACACTTTGAGAACTTGGCATAAAGCCGATGATCTCTCAAAGTCTGGAGTATACCCCTCAAGTGCTGCTCATGCCCATCTCTACTACGCGAGTATACCAAAATGTCGTCTATAAAGACTATCACAAACGAGTCCAAATACGGGCCAAGAACCCTATGCATCAAATTCATAAAGGCTGCGGGGGCATTAGTCAACCCAAAAGACATCACCAGGAACTCATAATGGCCATAACGTGTCCTGAATGCTGTCTTAGGGATGTCCTCCGCCCTAATCCTCAGCTGATGGTAGCCGGACCCCAAATCAATCTTTGAAAACATGACTGAACCTTGAAGCTGGTCAAACAAATCATCAATCCTCGGCATCGGATACCTATTCTTCACTGTCACCCTATTCAGCTGCCGATAATCAATACACATGCGCATCGACCCATCCTTCTTCTTCACGAAGAGAACAGGAGCACCCCATGGTGACACACTAGGTCTAATAAACCCCTTAGCTAGCAGATCCTGGAGCTGCTCCTTAAGCTCCCTCAACTCAGCAGGAGCCATACGGTAAGGAGGAATAGAAATGGGCCTAGTGCCCGGCTCTAATTCAATAGCGAAATCAATATCTCTCTCAGGTGGAAGGCCTGGCAGGTCGGTAGGAAACACATCGAGGAAGTCTCTAACCACAGGAACAGACTCAGGAGAAGTAGGGTCAGCACTAACATCTCGGACATATGCTAGATAAGCTAAACACCCACGGGAGATCAACTTCCTAGCTCGAAGACAAGAGATGATCCCAGATGGTGCATGGGTAACAGAACCCTGCCACACAATCGGGGATACACCGGGCACGGCTATGGTAATGGTCTTGGCATAACAATCCAAAACCACACGGTGAGGGGATAACCAGTCCATGCCCAGTATCACATCAAAATCTAGCATAAAAGAATCATCAAATCACCCCAAGTCTCTGAATCACCAATAGATAACATACAGGATCTCACAATCCGATCCACTACTAAAGAATCTCCTACTGGGGTCGAAACAGGAACAGGAACATATAATGGCTCACTAGCCAACCCCAAACAAGGCACAAAGTAGGCAGATACATATGAACAAGCGGATCCAGGATCAAATAAAGCCATAGCAGACTGATGGCACACAGAAATCGTACCTGTAATCACAGCATCTGAGGCCTCTGCCTCTGGTCTCCTATGGACCACGTAAAACTGACGACGACCTCCACCTGCCTGACCGCCATCCCTACCACCTGCTCTGCCGCGTAAAGCACTACCTCTACTCTGACGACCACCCCCTCTAGCCTGGGGCTGAACTACCCGTAAAGGCTCGGCCAACTGAACTGTATCCTGCTGAGGGCAATCTCTAGCAAAATGACCAATCGCACCACAAGTAAAACAAGCCCCTGACGGCCTACTCAGTCGAGATGAACCAGCAGATCCCGTATGACCACCACGACCTAATGCCCCAGAAAATGTACCCCTCGAAGACTGGCCGCCATAGCCCTGATGGCTGCTCTGACCCTGCTCGAACTGGGTACTACCGAATGTCTTAATGGAAGCCTGAACCGGTCGGCTGGACTGACCCTGGTACTGCTGTGGCTGATAACTCCGGCTCCAGTGGCCAGGACCTCTACCACCATATCTGGAACCACTATAGACACCCTGATGTCGGGGCCTCTTATCTCTGGACCCCTGATCATGTCGCTGTAAGTCCTCCACAGTGCGGGCATAGTCTACAATAGCCTGGAATGACCGACCACTGGCAATCAATATCTCAGCTGGCTGCCTGATCTCTAGCCTCAAACCCCACACAAATCTGCGAATCCTATCAGCCTCGGTAGGAATGATCATAGCTCCGAACGGTGCTAGCTGATGAAAACGGGTCTCATACTCTGAGATAGTCGTAGACCCCTGTACAAGGTAAGTAAATTGCTCCCTGCGACGCTCCCGATCACTCTGGGGTAGGAACTTGGCCATAAAGGCCTCATAAAACTCAGACCAGGTCAAAGGAGGTGACGATGGTGGTCTACAAGCAACCTGAGCCCTCCACCATAACTTCGCTGGGCCCTCCAACTGATAGGTAGTATAACCAACCCCGTGAGTCTCCAACAAACCCAGATGATACAACATCTCCTCACAGGTAGTAATAAAGTTATGTGGATCCTGTCCAGAAGTACCCACAAACCTCGGAGGTGCTAACCTCAAAAACCTACCCAACGCCTTCTGCTCTAACTCTGTCATAGCTGGGCGAGGAGCAAGAGGCTGTGCAACAGATGGAACCGGAATAACCTCCGCACAGGGAGCCATAGTAGCAGGCTGCGCTCCTGAGCTCTGTGCACCCAGGTCTGCCCCCTGAGCGGATGTCTGCGCTACCTCAGAAGGCCGCTCTCCAATCACACCCAAAAGCTGTAATAGTAATCCCCGAATATCTGGAGATGGAGCTGCGGCTGGAGCTGGCACAGAAGTGGGCACTGGAACTGGAGCTGGCGCTGCCTGGGCTGCCCCCTGAACTACATGTCTCTCGGGCTCTATCTCCACTCTAGCAGCCCTAGCAGGTGCCACTGATCGAGGGCGTCCTCGACCCTTAGCTGGAGTGGGAGGCTCATCTTCGCGTGATGCCGATGATCTCGTACGAACAATCCACGGAAGAATGAAGTAGAACAAATGATATTTCCAGAAACTTCAAGGGTACAACGCACGACACAGAAGCAATGAGAGAGTTAAATTTCCTAAAATGCCACTGTAGCCTCCCAAAGATTGAGTAC
>QJPP01007618.1:0-256447 GCA_003996215.1 Jaltomata sinuosa | reverse complement strand
ATACTGAGTTTTAGTATGGGGTCTGGGACCTCCATGGACCTTGCCATTTAGGCCAGGGGCTACGGGCTGCGTGTGTCGGAGGAGGGGTATACGGTGGAGTAGAGGTATACGGGCAGTGTCCTTCCATGGAACCTACCTGCTGGGCCGGATCGGCGCCGAAGGAGGTACATACAGAGATACCATGGCACTTGAGATCTTCATGCAGCATATCATTCATTGTTTGAGGCTCCACCCTTGTTTGTTGTTTGTTGATTGTACGCGCTCCGGTAGTATGGGATGCCGGAGGGTTTGTTTTCACTTGTTTGTGTTCCTCGGTTGAATGGGCGGCCGGGGGACTGTAGGTAGACTTTTGCTTTTTACTTACAGAATTGTTCTCTATTATGGATAAGTATGAGATTGGTATGATTAGTTGAGTTTGATTCATGTCTCTAAGCATGCCTATCATTACTCTTTCTCTCTTCTTCTTACACTTGAGGTTACCGGTATAGCGTCCATTTCGTAAACTTATTTTGTATACACTGTTATTGCAAGGACTCCAGGTGCGTCATGTCTTACTTCCACCTATGCCTATGGTGTGTATATTCTGCTTACTAGCCTCACATGTGGTTCTGTTGATTTCCCTCTGGGCTAGTTCCTGTGTACCTTTCGTTGATTTCTGTGACTGCTTGCTTCTATTCTATCTGTTACTACGCTTTTATCTTATATGTGCCCAGTCGGCCTATGATACCTACTGGGTACCTTATGCTTCGCATTTGGTGCTCACCCTACCCCCTGCATCTTTGGGTGCAGATCCTAGCGTGGGCCATCGCCGTTAGATCGATGTGATTCGTGCTTGGAGATCTGTGAGGACTACTTCAGGCTGAGGGTGAGCTCTTGGCGATCGGAGCTTAGCTTTAGTTTATCTGTTGCTTCATGTACTCTATTACCATTCAGAGACATCTGTATATATTCTTTTGGTTTATTTGCACTCCATGTATGTAGTTTGGCTCTGTACTATGATACCAGGTCTTGGGTTTGGTTTAGTTTCCGCATATGTATATATTTATATCCCTGTTATCTATTTTATTCGTCTTGTTCCCTTATTTGCTAGATAGTAGCCCATTACTAACTGTTCTGGGCTATGGGGATTGGTTCACCTACCGGGGGTTGTAGGTGCCATCATGACCGAGAAATTGGGTCGTGACACTAGCATTTCTCTATGGGGTGCCCTAGTTTTGTTTGTTCGAAAGAAGGATGGTTCTCTTAGAATGTGTATTGACTACCGTCAGTTGAACAAGGTCACAATCAAGAATAAGTATCCCATTCCTAGGATTGATGACTTGTTCGATCAGCTTCAGGGTGCTAGTTTCTTCTCCAAAATTGACCTTAGATCTGGTTATCATCAGCTTTATTTTAAAGAGTGTGATATTCTGAAGACAGCCTTCAGAACTCGTTATGGTCATTATGAATTTGTTGTGATGTCTTCTGGTCTATCGAATGCTTCTAGAGCTTTTATGGATTTGGTGAATCATGTGTTCAAACATTATTTGGATATGTTTTTGATTGTTTTCATTGATGATATTCTCATTTACTCTCATAGTGAGGAGGAACATGCGGATCACTTGAGGGTTGTGTTGCAAACTCTCAAGGATAGACAATTTTTTGCCAAGTTTAGCAAGTGTAAGTTTTGGATGCGGTCTGTTGTTCTTCTGGTTCATATTGTGACTAAAGATGGTATTCGTGTTGATTCTCAAAAGATAGAGGCAGTAAAGAACTGGCCTAAACCTACTTCTCCAAATGATATTAGGAGCTTTTTGGGTTTGGCTGGTTACTACTGGAGGTTTGTGGAAGGATTTTCTTCCATTGCTGCCTCTTTGACCCGATTGACTCAGAAGAAGGTAAAATTTCAATGGTCCGACCTGTTCGAGAAAAACTTTCAGGAACTAAAGATTAGATTGACCACCGTTCCAGTGTTAGCTCTACCCGAGGGATTAGATGATTTTTTTGTGTAGTGTGATGCTTCTAGGATTGGTTTGAGTTATGTTTTTATGCAGCATGGTAAGGTGATTGCTTATGCTTCAAGGCAGTTTAAGACCCATGGGAAAAACTATCCTCCTCATGATCTTGAGTTGGCAGCCGTGGTCTTTGTTTTGAAAATTTGGAGATATTACTTATATGGTGTGCATGTGGATGTATTCACCGATCATAAGAGTCTTCAGTTTGTGTTCACTCAAAAGGAATTGAACTTGCGACAAAGGAGATGGTTCGAGCTTCTTAAGGATTATGATATGAGTGTGCTTTACCATCCGGGTAAGGCCAATGTTGTGGCAGATGCTTTGAGTAGATTATACATGGGAAGTGTAGCTTCTATTGAAGAGGGAAAGAAGGAAGTGGTTAAAGAGGTTCATAGGCTTGCTCGGTTGGGGGTTTGCCTTATGGACTTGACCGAAGGTGGTGTGATTGTACAAAATAGTGCTGAATCATCTTTGGTAGCTGAGGTGAAGGCAAAGCAAGACAAGGACCCCATTCTACTTCAGCTTAAGGGTGCAGTTCATCAGCAGCGGGTGGAGGTTTTCTCCCAAGGGGGAGATGGTGTGATTCATTATCTGGGTCGCTTATGTATGCCATACGTAGATGGGTTGAGATAGGAGATTCTGACTGAGGCTCATAGTTCTAGATATTCCATTCATCCGGGTGATACTAAGATATACCGTGATCTACGGGAAGTCTTTTGGTGGAATGGTATAAAGAAGGACATAGCTGGGTTTGTGGCTAAGTGTTCCAACTGTCAACAAGTCAAAGTGGAACATCAAAGGCTGGGTGGCATGCTTCAAGATGTTGAACTTCTTACTTGGAAATGGGAAGCGATCAATATGGGCTTTATTACTGGTTTGCCTCGTACTCGAAGGCAACATAATTCCATTTGGGTGATTGTCGACCGAATAACCAAGTCATCTCACTTCTTGGCTGTTAAGACTACTGATTCAGCAGACGACTATGCTAGACTATACATCCGGGAGATAGTTCTATTGCATGGTGTTCCCTTGTCTATCATTTATAATAGAGGTCCTCAGTTTACCTCCCAGTTTTGGAGATCATTTCAGAGGGGTCTTGGTACCCAGGTAAAGCTTAGCACAACTTTTCATCCTCAGACAGACGGCCAGGAAGAGCATACTATTCAAACCTTGGAGGATATGTTGATATCTTGTGTGATTGATTTCAAAGGTAATTGGGATGATCACTTACCTCTTATCGAGTTTGCCTACAACAACAGCTTTCACTCGAGCATCCAGATGGCTCTGTATGAGGCACTTTATATCCTAAGATGTAGATCTCCTATCGGTTGGTTCGAGGTTGGTGAGGTAGCCTTGATTGGTCCAGATTCTGTGCATGAGACCATGGAGAAGGTTTAGCTTATTCGAGAAAGGTTGAAGACCACTCAGAGTCGACAAAAATCTTATGCGGATGTGAGGAGAAGGGAGTTTCAATTTGAGATTGATGATTGGGTTTTCCTTAAGATGTCACCTATGAAGGGTGTGATGAGGTTTGGCAAGAAAGGAAAGATAGTACCCATTTTGTAGGTCCTTATCGGATTTTGAGGAGAGTTGGTAGCGTTGCATATGAGTTGGAGTTGCCAACGGAGTTGGAAGCAGTTCATCCAATTTTCCATGTTTCCTTGTTGAAAAAGTGCATTGGTGATCCGAGCTTAATTGTCTCTTTGGGGGATGTGGGTGTGAAGGATAGTATCACCTATGAGGATGTTAATGTGGAGATCCTTGATCATCAGATTCGGAGGTTGAGGAATAAAGAAGTTGCTTCGGTAAAGGTTCTATGGAGAAATCAGCTTGTTGAAGGAGCTACTTGGGAAGCAGAAGAGGCAGTGAAGGCAAAATATCCTCATCTCTTTCCTTCCGATCCAGTTTCAGCTTGAGGTACTAGTTTCCTCTTTAGTATGTCCCTCCAATTCTATTCCATCAGTTCCTCTCATGATTCTAGCATGCATCCATGTTTTACGAAGTTATATTATCATGTTTTCAAGTTGAAAAGTTCAGGTTTTATGTTTACTCTTTGATTTCCATGTTTTGACGTTTGGTTTCGCTGTTTTCTCCTCAGTTTTCCTTGTTTAGTCTTCATTCAAGGACGAATGATCCCAAGGGGGAGATATTGTAACACCCCAAAAACATATCCAACTATCTAAGTTAAAAAGTCTCAGAAAATTCATATTCCAGGGATTACTGGTCCAACCCACGGACTGTGGTTTGACCCAGGGGTCGTGGAATGGATCCGTGGTTGCCTTCTGCTGGTTTGCCCTCAGGTCTGAGAACCACGAGTGGTTTTCATGGACTGTAGTTCATTCTACAGGTCATGATTCCAACTCGTGGAATCAGACTTGTAGGCTGACAGAGCCCCCAGGAACCACGAGTCCAGATAATGACTCGTCGTTCAAACGATGGGTCCATCTTGTTGACTCGTGGAAATAGATCAGAGGGATGGTTTCTCCTAGGTTCCACGACTCGATTCGATGACCTATCATTCAAATAATGAATCCATCCTGTCAAGTCGTAGACTGTCTTCTGTAGGCTGTCCAGATGACCAGGTTCCATGAATTGGAACCATGCGTCATCATCCAAACGACGACCCGTGGAACCAATCCATAGGACCTGAAGCCGACTCTTTTTCCTAATTTTTCTAAGTTAAATCCTAGGGGTATTTTGGTTATTTCCTACTCTTTCACTCCTAAGTGAGGTCATTTTGGCTATTTCAAGTAGGGTTTTCACTCTTATTAGCCTAAGTTCCTTCTCATTACTTCACTCCTCCCAAAAAGGAAAAAGAATTCCCCAAGCTCAAGGTCTCAAGCTTCAAGATCAAGCCTCCTAAATCTTTCCAATTCAAGTGGGTTATCTTCACCCAAGGTATGTGGGTATTCAACAATGGGTTCCTTTCACCCTTGTACACAAAATCCCCAATTCTTATGTTGAATTATGAACTTATGAAATTAGGGTTTTGATCTAAATTTGGGGAAGACTTGTGAAATCAGTTCCTATTTTTAAATTCATGATTTCTTATTAATTATACATGATTTGTTCATGATTCCTTCATTGGTTTTAAAAGTCCAAGTATGAGAATTGAATTCTAGCATGAATCAATGAAATTGCATGTTCTCAAGAGAAACTTGTCATGATTAGATATCATGGCCTTTATGTATTTATGAAATTGCATGCCTAATTCTTCAAGTATGAATTTAGAAAGAAAAGCACGTTTTGAATTATGGCTATACCTAGCTTTATGAACTATGATATGAAAATTTGCATGATGCTCAATGTGTTTTCATGCTTTATGAATAAGATTTGGCATGAGATGATGCCACTATGAAATAATGAGCTACATGTGCATGTTTTGGGAGTAGTATTTAGCACCGAGCGATGAGGGTTCGATTACCCAAATTCGGAAACTACGTTACCAGCATAGGTTATGAAATGATTGTGCCTTATAGGCTACGAGAGTGGATCCATATATTTAAGAATAGTGTCCTGTGTCCTAACGGGCATTAGGGCAGCTTTGCCAACTAGGGTTATATAGTTGGGTATGGTAACTCCTTCCTTGGCAAGGTTCAAGTCAGCTTTGCTAACTAGGGTTATATAGTTAGATTCCATGTAAGCTCACATGGTCTCATGTCGGTTCTAAGAAACTCCCTTATGTATGTTTTTTTCAAGTTTTCTAAGCTTATGAAATCTTACCTTAAAGTTTGGCGTTTACTTCATGTTTTTACCTTTCCATTATGCTATTTACTCATGATACCCTATTATGTATGCATTCTGTCTAAGTATGTTTTTAAAGCATGTTTTATCTTATTTATGCCTTGCCCGTATACTCCGTACATTCCATAGTACTGACGTATATTTTGCGCTACATCCTTTAATGATGCAGATTCAGTTGTCCCTTCTCAGATTCGTGGCTAGAGTTCCTAGGCCACTTATTTCGTCAGCTGTGGGTGAGTCCTCTTAGGTCAAGGACTAGTCATGTTCTTAGTTTATGTTGACTTTATTTCCGTACTTCGAGTTAGCTAGGGTCTTGTCCTAACAACTCATTATGTTATGATTAGAGGCTTTCAGACATAGACCGTATGTAACAACTCATTATGTTATGATTAGAGGCTTTCAGACATAGGTTGTCACGTCTTGAATGGTTGACATCATCTGTTATAGGAAACCACGGGAGGAACCACAAGTCATAAAGTCAATCCATGGTCCGTCTCTTGACTCGTGGTTTTATTCTATTTTTCTTCACCTTCTCTGATCAACAACCACGAGTCTAACAGGACGGTTCATGTTCTGGAAGTATAGTTCATGTAGTGACTCATGCTCTCTGCTCCTATTTTGCATATCTGCAGTTCATCAGGTCTATGAGCAAATAGGACAGGTCATGGTTTTGAACCGTGACTTGTAGACTGACTCGTGCTTTTCTTCATGACTTGCAAACCTTCTAAACTTTGTTCTACAACTCCAAAGGATGGGTCTGTGGTCCAGAACCACGGACCGTCAATCCACCCGTAATTCCTGTAGCCATCACTTTTTTGTCCAATTTTCAGCACTTTGGCTATGGAATTTGTTCTCCTGCACACTTAGCAATAACCATCAAATCTACCAATAAAATGCTAATGAACCTGCAATAATCCTAAGTCTTAAAAGTCGAAAGTGACGTAAATCTACCTCACATCAACACCCTCAACTTAGGACTGTTACTTGTCCTCAAGCGATAACAGAAAACCATCCTAATATGACGCTTACGCAAAAGAAAACTAGGAACCACGACAGTCATAGGATTTAAACTATTTAGACCAAAACAACCACCCCTTTCCTTCTTAGTGTAGAACAAGTGCATCAATTACTACTTCTCAAGACAACACAAGAGGATCCATGGATGACATTACACTATCAATAAATAACCTAGCATACACAGGCGACACCTACACTAATAGTCAGCAATTGGTGTAACTCTAGCGCCCTCACCACAAAGAATTTACACTCGCTCAGTAATACATTCAACGTTCGGGACTGAACTAGACACTCACACTCACAAAGATATTCAAGTGATGCATGCACAATACCATAGGCTTGCCCTTTATTTTCTATGCCTCGACTTTCAGACAGTTGGGCTAGGATCACTATAAGACTTTACTCGGCTTGTAACGTAGGCTTGGAGATGGGTATGGTAGATTCGGGAAATAGTGACTAAGCACTCCTTGCCATTACGCTATTTCTTTCCCACTTTTAGACCACCCTTTATTTCCTCCCTTATTCTCCCTTTTCTATTTTTTTTCTTTTTCATCAAGTGACGGGTGCGGCTCTCATTTTGGACTCAACTTTTTCATGATATATTTTTTTCTTTTTATTTTATCTTTTTCAAACACATACGCCACACCCGCCGTTATTATCCCTTTTTTATCACTAACCTTTTATTTTCATACCCTATATTTCACACTTACCTCCACAATAGCCACCCTCAACTTAGGCAATTTGCCTGAGTTGAGGTACACAACGTCCAAGGAGGGAACCAGGGACAAACTGAAGGTTCATAAAAAATAGGGAAGGTGATTAGGCTAAACAACAAAAAAGGTCAATTTCAACTCAAAATTAGGGATCAAGGGATATTCAAATTATTAGGAAGGTCATTTAGGCTAAAGTGAACTTTATCAAAAATGGCCTATGATCCTTTCCTAACCAACTATCCTACAACCTAGGAAAAACTAACCGGGTAAGTTCTAGATTGTAACTCAATGCAAGAATGGTACGAATGAAGCTCACACACACATAGCACAGAGTCAAACAACCAATTACTAACTTATCAAGTTAATGCCCTAGCTTAAGCTATTCATCAGATCGATAATCATAATGTCAAGCACAGATCCATAATGTTTAGTCTATCAAAACGTAACCTGCCACACATAAATGATTTGAGGGGTCTTCATTTTTTTCAATCAACATCAATTTTCAAAATCAAGCCATAGACTACGCTAAGCTCCTATTCTTCTTTCACTATACACAACCTATTTTACACATGCCAGTTCAATAGAAATATAAAAGTCCTTAGGGAAATAACACAGGCAAGAAAACCCCAAGGACGCAGGTACCTTGTGAGTACCCTCATGGGTTGCCTACCATGCAACACCTGATTTAACGTTGCGGCACGACGTGAGTGTTTTGGCTACTCAGACTTCACTAAAACACTATACAAAAACCAGATGACCAAGCTGCCCCTACCCCATCAAAAAAAAGCTGTGCATTATCCCCAATGCACTAAAAATAACTAAACAAGGAATACAAGGCATACCTGTGGTGCCGCGGTCATCATGTGTGGTAGTCAAGCCTGCTAGATCAGTGCCCACATTCTTCTCAATACTTGAGGCTGCCTCCACAGTCCTCTCAATAGTATCGGCTGCTCGAGCATCATCATCAACACTTTATCCCATAATAAGGTCTAAAGAAGTTTCCTCCGTGGTGCCTGCAACACCACTTACCGAACCACCAGTACCAATAGAATCAATGTGAATTTGCTAAATGGCTCGGGATTCTTTATGTACCTCTGCTTCTTTTTTCTTTCTCTTCTTCTCGGCCCTCTCTTCCTTACACTTCAATGATTTGGGGCTCAATGTGGCATTCTCTCCCTCTTTTCGAACCTTTTTATCTCTTCTCTTCCTTTTTTTGTAGGCTCGATTTCAGTTTTAGTCGATTCACGAGGAGGAGAATGTGCAAGCAAGTCAATGAAAGACTCATGTCTGCATTACCAACCAGTGGACTCTGAATATGCGGGAGCACCTATACTTTCTACTTTTAGATTGCATCAATGTCAAATCGAGCTTTTGCAAGCTCAGTCAATACAGTATTAAGATCCAGAACAGTCAGGTTACGCAGCCGCTCATTCACTCTAATCTCTATCCCATCAAACCAGTCATTGATCCTATTAATCGAACTCTAAATTACGGCCACAACATCAGCTATTTCTCTATGGATCAATGGCTTCACAACATTGGAAAAATACTTAATCTGTTCATCTACAAGAAAAGATGCTTTAGTGACCTTGCTGAAAATCTCACTAGTGAAGAGGAAGGAAGGGCCTTGCTCATTGGATGGAGCAGACTGAGCTGATGTGGACAAGATATGTATAGCAGTAGACAAAGCAGATGTATGAGCAACATTCTCATCAAACACAACCAAGGCATCATCCGCCACATCTTCACTTGGCTCTGGTGAAATTATACTTTCAGATGCGGCTGAATGAGCTCTACCCCTTACTACAGGGTTAGCGTGTCCTGAATCAGCGTGATATCCTAAACTAGTAGCCTGTGAGATTTGATCAACTCCCACAATCTCGGGTACTTCAGTTTCTTGACATAATTGAGTGACTAGGCAAGGGAATAGGATGTATGTGGATAGCTGCAAAGCACACTCCTTGAGTTTCTCTATGATAATGCGGGCAATAATAATGTCATACCAGGACATGATGGCTGCAACCAAAATTTCCTAGTCTGGAGTCAATGTGTTATCGACAGAAGTTAGTACCAATCGGTGTCGTACCACAGACCACCAAAACTTAACTGCCATGATCAATGATGCTTTTGTGATTTTTAAGATGTTAGACGTCAGCCACGGTGGGTTCCCATTAGTAATAGCCAAAGCAATCCACCTAAGAGCTGTTTGCTTCTTTTTGTGATGCTCTAAGAGGGCGTCCAGGTTTGGTTGAGCTGCTGGTGTTGTATAGTTTAGGCTGTAGATGAAGCGCTGGATGGTGCACTTTGAGATGTCAAACTGGACCCCTCGTATCTGCACTCTATCCAAAACTAGTTGTGTCTTTGGACTCTTCACTTTTTCACACATATTTATCAAGGTAGCCGCATAAGCTACATAAAACTCATGTACTAGAACTAAGTTGTAGGGACCACCCTGCCGACTCATCCATTTGAACCCATAGTGATCATACAACTCCTTTATATTGGCCATGTCATTTAACACAGCAGATCTGATCTCAACCTCTTCATGTATACTGCACCGTGGGTGCCCTTTCTCATTTAAGGACAAGCCCTCATGGTACAACTGGGAAGTTCCCTCAATGGACCATCTCACTCTGTCCCAAACTCTGGTGGTTTTGCATCTAAATGTAGGAGCAATGGGGGTGGGATCATCAGGTTGAGGCTCTGTTGTAGCAGGAACCTTGTTGCCGAATTTGCTCTCAATCTCACTAGCACTATGGCTAGCACTTTCTGCAGATGACTCTAAACCTGCATCTTTCTTGCTGCCCAAAGATGTAGCCTCTCCAGGTTCAGACTCGGCAGTACCGCTCTCCTAAGGTGATGAACCAGACTCACCCTCTCCCTCTTCAGACTGAGGAGGGGTGGCCTGTGCTTGAACCTTTTCTCACTGCCTAGTGGTCCGAGGTACTATTTCTGGATCAGACTCTATGGTATAAACCTCCTCGGATCCACTTTCCTCCGACTCAAAGGACTCATCTAGAATTTATTGGTTCTTCCTAATCTCAGCCTCAGAGTCTTTTGCTGCGACCTTCTCTGGGGTATTCTTTGGTGGCATGTTAGCTGCGAGATAGAATTTGTTAGTACTGGTTATCAAAAAAAAACATGACTCAATCAGGCACATTTCACGGATTTGTATACGACTTGTAAAATCAGATTATGGTTCGTGAACTAATTCGTGGTTCCAGGTACTTTCTTTAGTTTCAGTAACTATGACCTAGTTGACGGACCGTGGTTCAGAACCACGGGTCCATCCTGTGATTCATAATTTGTCTTCTGAGCATGATCAATTATTCAAAATTTGTTTGAGTGACCACGAGTCATTCGATGGGCCATAGTTTAGAATTACGGTTCGTCCTGTGAGTCGTGGTTTATTCATCAGAAGCTATTTTGTGAGAAACCAATAGTACAAGTGGATGTACGATCTGTGACTCGAATTAAAGTATGTATATTCACTTGTAATTACTGGGCAACAAGGTTTCTTTGATCAAAAACTCCCTCCTACTTAGTTTTAAGCCATTTGATCAATTTCAACTTAAACCTCCAAATTTCAAAAATGTATGCCTACTACACACTACAGACCTATTACACACTCACTTAGTGTTTCATAGTTTTGATTTTTAGTCAAAACATGAACCCTAGCCTCAGTTTGAAAGAGAACAAGAAGGGAGAAAGGAGAACTTACCCTTGATGATCAAATTCCTTTCTTGTTAGAGGAGCAAACTGAGGTGATGGGATCATGTGTGTAGTTGTTAGGATTAGTTTGATTTATTTTATGGGAGAGTTTAAGTTGAATTAGGAGTGTAAGAGGGAGAAATTTTACTTCTTTCCTTTTTGAAAATGGCAGTTACCCTTTTGTAGAAGAGAAGAAGAAAAAGGAGCGAGCCGGGTCGAGGCATTATTTAAAAGTTTTAGCTAGCCCGCGACCCAGCTCACTTACTGTACCTAGGACCGATGAGTGGAAACTATGATCCTTCTTGTGAATGACGATCTGTAGTCCAGCTCGTGGTTGTGTGCTTTGACCTTACTTGCTGCCAGTAATGATGACCCAGTTGATAGACCGTGGTTTAGAACCACAGATCGTCTTGTGAGTCATAGTTTAAACTATTAGAGACCTATTAATTTTTCTCTAGTGATTATGACTTGGTCTACGGTCCGTATAACCTTTTGACAGACCGTGAACCCATTCGTGATTTCTAGAAGTTCCTGCATTGTTATTCTTTTCTTTTCACCTGCACATAAAACAAAATTTAGTCTTGGTTTGCCTCCCAAGCATCACCTGATTTAACATCACGGCATGACGTAAGTCGCTTGACTACTCAGACTTCATCAAGTTTCCTAATGGGTTGCCTCCTATGCAGTGCCTGATTTAATGTCACGGCACGATACAGGTTCCTTGGTTACTCAGACTTCACCAAGGATCTAGACCTCCAAAACTTTCAACTCCTCTGCCATTCTCAAATAAGCCTTTATCCGCTGCCCATTCGCTTTGAACCTATTGCCTTTATGGTTTTCAAGTTCAACAACACCATCTGGGAATACTTGCACCATTTTAAGTGGCCCAATCCACTTGGACTTCAACTTGCCAGGAAACAAGCGAAGTCTGGAATTGAAAAGCAGGACCAGATCATCAGGCTGGAAATCTCTCTTCTCAATATTTCGGTCATGGTACAACTTGATCTTCTCCTTATACAAGGATGAACTTTCATAGGCATTGAGGCAAAACTCATCTAACTCATTCAACTGCCCAAGCCGCTGAAACGATGCTACAGACCAGTCTAAATTCAACTTCTTCAGTGCCCATATGGCCTTATGTTTAAGTTTAGCCGGTAGATAACATGCCTTACCAAACATAAGCTGATAAGGTGACATACCTATTGGTGTCTTCTACACAGTCCGGTATGCTCACAGAGCATCATCTAGCTTTCTAGACCAATCCATTCTATTTGCATTCACAGTCTTTAACAAGATTGTCTTTATCTCGCAGTTGGAAACTTCAACTTGCCCACTCATATGAGGATGATAAGAGGTTGAAACTTTGTGTTTCACTCCATACTTCTTAAGCAAAGCCCAAAACAACCTATTGCAAAAGTGAGAGCCTCTATCACTAATAATCGCTCGTGGTGTACCGAATCTGGAAAAAATGTTCATTTTCAAGAACGCTGTGACACTTTTGCCTTCATTATTAGGAAGTGCAACCGCCTCCACCCATTTGGATACATAATCAACAGCCACCAATATATATCTCATGCCATTCGAACTCACAAACGGACCCATGAAATCAATACCCCATACATCAAATAGTTCAATCACAAGGATGGGAGTGAGAGGAAGCTAATGCTTCCTTGATATACCACCTTCCCTTTGACATCGACTGCACACATTAGTAAATTCATGGGCATCCTTGTGGATGGTCGGCCAATAATATCTGTGTTGCAAGATCTTATGAGTTGTCTGGATGCCACTCTGATGCCCCCCAACAGGGGATGAATGACAAACTTCTAATATCTCCATCATCTCAGCTTCGGGCACACATCTACGGATCATGGTATCAGCACACACATGAAAAAAGAATGGCTCCTCCCAGAAGAATTTCTGAACATTATACATGAACTTTCTTCGCTGGTGTACATACATATCAGGAGGTACCATATCACTTGCCAAATTATTGGCAAAGTCAGGAAACTAAGGGATCAAATTGTGGGAGGGGGTTAACACTTGATCGTTTGGGAACCAATCACCAATCTCTTGCGCATCATCAAGCTTCAGCATAGCTTCTTCCTCTAACCTTGACAAGTGGTCTGCTACCTGATTTTCTGTAACCTTTTGGTCCTTGACCTCAAAGTCAAACTCTTATAGAAGCAGCACCCACCTAATCAATCTAGGTTTCACATTCTTCTTTTCCATGAGGTATCTAAGAGCTTCATGGTCAGTGTGCATAATTACTTTAGTGCCAAGAAAATAAGATCTGAACTTTTCGAATGCAAAAACCACATCAAGCAACTCTTGTTCTATCACCGTATAGTTCTTCTTAGCAGGATTAAGTACTTTTCTAGCATAGTAGATGGGATGAAGAATCTTTTCATATCTTTGGACTAGGACTGCTCCTAGCACCACTCTACTAGCATCGCACATAACCTCAAAAGGCTGAGACCAATCAGGAATAATAATAATGGGTGCAGATCAACTTTTCCTTAAGGCACTTGAATGCCTTCAGACATGCATCATCAAAAACAAACTTCACCTTCTACTCTAATAATTTGCACAAAGGGATGTGCAATTTTAGAGAATTCTTTGATAAACCTGCGATAGAAACCTGCATGCCCCAAAAAGCTTTGAATCCCCTTAACAGAAACCGGTGGAGGAAATTTTTCAATCACCTCTATCTTCACTTTGTCGATCTTAATACCCTTCTTAGAGATCTGATAGACAAGCATTATACCCTCTTTGACCATGAAGTGACACTTCTCCAAATTCAGTACCAAGTTACATTCTTCACACCTCTTTAGCACACAACTGAGATAAGCCAAACAATCATCAAAGGAGTCAACAACTATCGAAAAGTCATCCATAAATACCTCAATAGTGTCCTCCACCATGTCTGAGAAAATAGACATCATGCAAAGCTGCAATGTCACTAGTGCATTGCATAAACCAAAAGGCATCCTCTTGAACGCAAATGTCCCATATGGATAGGTGAAAGTGGTCTTCTCTTAGTCTTAAGGAGCAATCGAGATCTGATTGTATCCTGAATAACCATCAAGAAAACAATACCATCCTCTACCAACAAGACGGTCTAACATCTGGTCCATGAAAAACATCGAAAAATGATCCTTCTTAGTCCACACATTCAACTTCCTATAATCTATGCATATACGCCAGCCTGTGACTGGCCTCATCAGAATCACCTCATTCTTTGCATTTGGGACTACTGTAATCCTACCCTTCTTGGGCACACAGTGAGCATGGCTCACCCACTTGCTGTCCGCAATAGGGTAAACCACACCTGCATCCAGACACTTGATGATCTCCTTCTTGACAACCTCTTGCATAGACTGATTAAACCTACGCTGGTGCTCAATACTCAGAATGCAATCTGGAGCGAGCTGAATTTTATGTGTGCAGATTCTAGGCGGAATCCCAATAATGTCAGCAATGGACCAACCAATGGCCCTCTTGAACTTTCTCAACACAGAAAAAAGAGCTTCAATATGCCCTTCACCTAAGTCTGCAGCAATAATAACTGGCAAGGTGTCATTAGCTCCTAAGAACACATATCGGAGGTGAGTTAGAAGTGCTTTGAGCTCCAAGACTAGAGGCTCCTCAATAGATGGTTTAGCAGGTGGTGTCTTTCGATTCTTTAGGTCCAAATCAAGATTCTTTGGAGCATAACTATAAGACCCCATACCTGCAAGTTCTTTTAACATATCATCATACTCCTCAATATCAACTCCATCAAAATTCATGATAACAGCTGAAAGTGCTTCAACACCAAGTCTCTCTTCAATAGGCACTATTAGCTAATACTCATTGACCATATCTGTCAGTGATGCTATGCGTATGTCATCATGATGTTTCATAGACTGGCAGATATTGAAAGTTACTACCACATCATTCAATCTTAATTTCAGCTGCCTAGTCTCCAAGTCAACTAAAGTGCATCCGGTGGCAAGGAATAAGTGTCCCAAAATGATGGGAACCTCAAAGTCAACCTCGAAATCAAGGATCACAAAGTCTACAGGGAAAATAAAAGTGTCAACTTTCACAAGTACATCATAAAGAATTCCCACAGCCCTTTTTACTGTGCGATCTGCCATAAGAAGCCATATTATAATCGGTTTGGGGGCTCCCAAGCCCAACTGATTGAACACTGCTAGTGTTATCAGATTAATAGTAGCACCCAGATCACACAATTCTTTGGCAAAGTAGAAGGCTCCAATCATGCAAGGAATAGTGAAAGGTCCAAGATCTTCCTTTTTCTACACCATAGAATGGGATGCTATTGCACTATAATGGTGCAAATTATCAGCTGGATCAAAACTCACAGTTCTCTTCCTTGTCACTAGATCCTTCATAAACTTCGCATACCCAGGCATCTGCTCTAATGCTTCAACTAAAGGAATATTGGCTGAAAGTTATTTCAGCATGGAGATGAACTTGTGAAATTTACCTTCTTGAACCTTCTTTTTCAATATTTGTGGGTAAGGTGGAGGAGGCAATGGTATGGGCTTCAAGACCTGCGACACTTCCTTGTTCTTTGCTTTGGCATGTGTGGCCTTCTTCTCACTTGGATTTCCAACGCTACTCTTTTCTTCAGAATCGACCACGATCTCATCATCATCTTTTTCAAGTTTGGCTGGCTCATCAACAACTACATGTATAGGAGGATCAAAAGTCTGTTTCTCACTTTGGGTAGTCACAGCCATGCACTGTTAATCATTTTTTGGATTCTAAATTATGTCACTTGGGAGAGTACCCTTTTGATGCGGATTCAGGGTTGTAGACATTTGGTTCATGTATGCTTTAATCTTCTTTATGGTGATAGAATGAGCCTCTACCTTTTGACTCATACGTGAGAGGTCAGTGCATATCTCTTTTATACTTCCATCCATAAAATCAACCTTTTGCAATACCTTGTTAATCAGCTCCCTCATAGATGGTTTTTCAGGTCCTAATTCACAATTTCCAGGAGGGACATACATGTCGCTTCTATCATTTTTGTAGCCATATCTCTTGTTCCAATCACTATCTCTACCCCTGCTCCTATCTCTATATCCATACCGATTGTAGTTGCCATCTCTGTCTCTCTTCTGACCTTGATTTCCTTAGCCATTGGCCCAGAAACCTTCCACTTGATCATTCAGATAATTTACTCTTCATCAGAGTTGTACTCATCCTGTCTCAGTGCTTTACCTTGTGAACCTACAACCTTCACCTTCTCCAAACCGCCATTAAGAATTTATTTTGCAATTATATCTATAGTTGTTTTTAGGGCTGCGCATCCCTATTTAATTTCTTGGAATTCTTCATGGTCAATGGATTTCCCAACTGCATAAGTTCCTGTCAAGCTTTCAGCTTCTCTTGTGTTCCAGGTCTTGTTCATCTTGGAAACCCTATCAAGCATCCCAACAGCTTTAATATAAGTATTCTCTATGAATGCTCCCCAAGTCAATGTATCTGCTACTGCCTTAGTGTTTGCATTCAATGCTCTTAAGAAGATCTCCATCAAATGGTCCAAAGTAATCCTGTGACTCAAAACTTGCTTCAGCTTCTTGTTGAACCTAAGCCACATTTCATACAATGCCTCCATGGGAAGCTGCTTGAAATTATAAATCTCCTACTTTAGTTACAATATCCGAGATAGAGGGAAGAACCTCTCTAGAAACTGATTTCTTAGTTCAAGCCATGTGAATATTGAAGTGTCTGGTAGTTTCACAAGCCACAGTGTTGCCTCTCCAGTAAGAGAAAACGGAAAGAGCTGCAACCTTATAGCATCCTGATCTACCCCTGGAAGGTTGTAAACCTTGTAGATCCCCGTAAAGTTTATCAAGTGCAAGTTCACATCCTCAGTGGGCTTGCCAGCAAATAATCCCTTCAGGTTTAGAAGCTAAATCATAGTGCTTGTAATGTCAAACTTCACACCATCGGACAATGGTGTCAATACTATAGGTCCCATTGTCCCTAAATCATCATCATCAACATTGTATCGAGGGACATTTCGGGGTTGCTGAACATGTCTGCCTCTATTTCCTCTTGGTGCGACCAGAACATGAGGTACGTTGCATCAGGCTGCCTCGTCTCTTATTGCTTGTGAATTCAATAGTGAAATAAACACAATTTCTTTTAATCTTAAACTGTATTCCCTGGAAATGGCACCAAAATTTGATACACCTAAATTACACCTCCTTTTAGAAGCATAAAGTGGTCGATGTTCAAATATAGAACCCAACCAAGGTTAGGGTCAATCCCACAGGGAATATGGTAGGATTAGGATCAATTATGTTTACTCATGCTCTTAGTCATTTATTTCCCTATGGAAGGGGGGGTTTATAGTAACAAGTAGTAATTGTAATTCAAATTCAAACAAGTAACAAGTAACAATTTTAAGAGTTATAATCAATGAGAGAAGTGACTAGGGTAGTGTTTCCCATGTGATCATAACTTAGTAAGGCGTTGTACTTAGTAAACTAGTTTGGTGCTTAGAATGCCAGATCGGTAAGTTAGGTTCACCTAAATGGTTGGTCCCTTAGATAGATAAATTTCACCACGCACCTTGGTCCGGCTACGGGTGTATGCTTTACTAACCCTTACCCTTGATCTCAGATTAGCTATTCCCGGGCAAGGTCAAGCTATTAGATGAGGGTTGATAGCCTCAAATCTCCATTGTAACCAACCCTTTTCCCATTCCTTACCTCCTTGGTTCGGCAAGTAAGAATAAGGCGAGTTCTAATGTTTGCAACCGTTAAAAAGCAATCAAAGCAAAGGGAAGAACAATACATGCATAAACACCACCCTACAATTACCAAATACTTTTCCTAATTTGTTAATCCTTCATGGTTACCACAACCTTAGTTGTGGATTTAGCTACTCATGTTCATAAGTAAACAAATCAGAAGTTGTTGAAACATTCATGATCATACACTTACAATAACAAGTAGAGAAATTCGAAAACTTGAATAGATGAAGATGAAATAAATAATCAAGAACTATGAATATGTTTATCTCTCAAAACCAAGAACAAATCAATAACCAAAGTTTACGAATGTGTTTCCTACAAAATATAGAGCGTAAAATGTAAAAGAAAACCTAGGAAAGGTATTTATAGACATAAGAAATCCTATCCTAATTAAACTAGAAGAACTGGACTCGGAAAGGACGACGTTTTTATTGATGACCCATCATTCCAAATGATGGTTCATGGTTGCTGGGGTCAACTGTGGTTTATAATGGTCAACATCATCTGTTATAGGAAACCACAGAAGGAACCACGAGTCGTAAAGTCAATCCACGGTCCCTCTCTTGACTCGTGGTTTTATTCTCTCTTTTTGATCCTTCTCTGATCAACAACCACGAGTCCAACAGGATGGTTCATGTTCTAGAAGTATGGTTCGTGTAGTGACTCATGCTCCCTGCTTTTGTTTTGCACATCTGCAGTTCATCTGGTCTACGAGCAAACAGGATGAGTCATGGTTTAGAACCATGACTCGTAGACTGACTCATGAATTGCACACCTTTTGAACTTTGTTCTATGACTCAATAGGACCACAGACCGTCAATCCACCCGTAATCCCTATAGCCATCACTTTTCAGTCCAATTTTCAGCACTTTGGCTATAGAATCCGTTCTCCTGCACACTTAATAAAAACCATCAAATCTACCAATAAAATGCTAAAGAATGTGCAATAGTCCTAAGTTTTAAACATCGAAAGTGACGTAAATCTATTACACATCAATTTTCTCCCAAAACTCTCATAATTCTCTCTCAAAATCTCCCACAAATCCCTCAAACTCCCCCAAATCTTCTCCTCTCTTAACCTAATCTCTTCACTACCGCTCCACCACCAATTACCGTCATCGTTTTTTGGTCGAGGTTTTTGTGATATCTATTGTTGCACGTGAAAAAGCTTCAATTTTTGATTCTCTACCTTTTATCTTCACTTGTGGTAAGTTTCCCAACATTAAATACACGTTATTATGATGATTGGGAACTCATATTGTGAAGCATGCTCTGTTATTCTTCCATGTTAATTTTTGGGTGAGATCCAAAAATTTTGGGTCCCCAATGTTGGGTTATATTGGTGATCTTGCTTAGAATTAACATGGTAGAACTTAACTTATGATGGTGCATGTTGTTTGTGGTAGTTTTTAGCCTTGAAAATTTATGTTTTGGGTGAAGTCTGAGTAACCCACTTGTATTGATACATGATTTTGCCCAATGATAGATTGGGCGACGTCATTCTTAAGGTCAAATCGTCACTTTCATAAGGATTATGTGAGAATTTGATGTTTGGGGTTGAAATTGTTACTATTTGTGCCCATGCTCTATTTAATTGATTATGCTTGTTGGGCTGATGATCTTAATGAGAGGATCTGGAATTGTTGTTGTTGATTGAGCTTAATGATTTGTAATTGAAGGGCTTGAAATTCCCAATGATAGACGGGGTGACTTCCTTCTTAAGGGAAGTCGTTAAGTTCTTCCTTTGGTTTAAAATGTGTTAATGGAATCCGAGAAAGTCTGAGTACCCGGATGAATTGTTTGGTCATATTGTGGTTTGCCCTAGTGTTGTTTATTGGTATTGTTGTTTGATGCCAAGTACTTAACGTTGATCTTTCTCTACGAATCACATGCATAACATATAAGAACACAAGGAACCACAAAATTCCAACTGTTTCCTTGTGCGTTTTGCATGCGTCGCATAGATATTGATGTGCGAAATGCACAAGGCATCGCACACTATGGTTAAAGGCTGCCAGTTCAATGATTTGAGGGGTGAAGTATGGTGCGATGTGCACAGTGGCTTATGCGGTCCGCACTAGCTTTTGCACCTCAATGCATAAATTACTACATGTTTCTGTTATCTCATGCAGAAGCACATGCGATGCGCACAATCCTTAGTGCATTTCTCACGTGCTTCACGTGAGCCATCAGTTACTTATTTTGTTTTTCTTCTTATTTGCATTTCATTCTTTTTAACTAGTTAACTTCTTTTTAGCTTTTCTTCTTTCCCACATGTCAAAAATAAAAATAAAAATTGCTTTTACTTTCAATACTCACAATCTCCATGTGTAGAATATGTCTTCTAGCAGGGGAAATACAGGGTGCAACCAAAGAAAGCTATCAGCTGTGGAAGAGGCAAGACTTTACTTTGGGGTTGAGGGCATAAAGTCCATCTATAATCGGGATAAGAAAAGGACCTTCAACAAGGAGCAGAGCTTCAACTTGGCTGCAGTCAGGGCAGAGCTACCTAATATCCACTAACAGTTCACAGACCGAGAGTGGCAGCCATTCTAAGATGTACCCAGAGGGTACTATGAGGAAGTAGTATGGGAATTCTTTGCTGCCTATAAAGCCAAGCAGGACTCCAAGGGATATAAGGGGAACGTAGATAAGTTCCCTAACTTGGATTCAGTTATCGTCCGGCAAGAAAGTTCTCATCACTCTTACTGCCATAAATGCCATTTATTGGAGTCACCCAATCAAGCCCGCACTCCTACTCTTTGCTAGGCTGACTGTCAAATCAAAGCCATGTCATGAGACATACCTTACTCTTCCTTCACCCACTCTTATCTAGGCCACCATGTGAGGTAATATTCTGGGGAGGACTTTGTACTTCGAAGCCCGTCTCTGGTATGATCTCATCCGCATCCAATTCCTGCCATCACAGAATGATCAGAAGATAACCCATGAGGAAGTCATTCTAGTTGTTGCTATTATGATAGGGGAACATGTAAACTTTGGGAAAATTGCGGCCATGGTAATAAGGAGAAAACACACAGGGGTAGTGACTCTTTTCTTTTTTCGGTGCTCATTAGCAAGCTTTGTGCTAAAGCTAATATCCCCTACTTTAGCTGTGACAAGGTTACCCATGCTATTGGGGTGATTGACATTGATAAGAAAACTGATAGGGATGCCCCTCGATTCAAAAGGCGCCAGATAGAGACCTCGATAGAAGTTGAGGGTGATAACTCTGATGCTGAAGCACATGCTTCCTCTCCATCTTGGGCAGCCTCAGAAAGACTTACCCCATCAACTACTGCACCTATAGATACATTGACCAAGAGTGGTCTCCAAGACATGGTGGACAACCTATATTCATGAGATGCAGTTGAATGACTTGGCGAATAGGTCTCCCGAGTTGATTGACAAGGCTGTTGAGAAGGAAATCAAGGGAGTGGTAGAGAGTGTGACCAAACTCCACCAGAGGGTAGACACTATTTAGGGGGATGTAAAGGAAATACAGAAGGATGTGGATAAGGCAAAAGGGAAAGGTCTGGTTGAGGAAGCATATTTGAGTACCATGCCCATACCTCAGTGCACTATCAGTCCTTTGGATGACTTGCTTGCCACTTATGATGATGATGAGGCAGAGCTACTTGGATATGAGGCTGCGGAGTTTGACGATGACCAGAACCCAGAGTTTTAGTGGGTTCTTAGGGCGTCCACAGTCATGGTGCACACGCAAAAGGGTGGTGCTGGCCTTAGTGCAGATGCGGCAAATGATGATGAGGCATAGTCCTCCCAGGGAGTTGTTGCACCCGTCCCTTTCTTGATTGAGCTAAAAGCATTGAGGGGAATGCTTATTTTCTTGGGGGGAGGTGGTGTTATATGATATTTCTTTTGGTTGCCCATGTTTGATCTTGAGATATTTTATTGCCCTAGTCAGGCCTTTATTTCCCTATTAGATAGTTTATTTGGCCCTTATCGGGCATGTTTTGGATGATTGTGACTTCGCCCTTGTCGGGCCTTTTTCTTTATTTAGTTGTTGATTAGGGCTTAATATTTCCCTCGCTGGGCTTGTTATTTTTAATTTTGGTTGTGTTGCTAGGTTAGTCCTACATATTCCCATTATTTTACAACCTGTGCCTTGCAAATGTGCTAGTGCCTATGTCGAGGCTTGTTTTCAAATGATTCATGAGCACTTGAGTTTTTAATCGCCTTGTTAATAGTATAGTAGCAATAAACTCCAAGGGTTTTCTTAATACCATGGTTTTTTCCCAAGGAGCAAAATGTTTTCTTTATTTTTCTTTATTTTCTTTTGTTTTAGTGTCGAACCAAGTTGGTGTTTCCCTATAATAGATTGAGAGGCAACTTTCTTAAGAGAAAATGCCAAGTTCTATTTTTAATTTGAGTTCGCGATTTGTTTGTCTCGAAATTGACCCATCGAAAAAATTTCTTGGCAACAAGTTTTTGAAAATCAAAGGAAAGAGAGAAAATGAATTTTTGAGGTAAGCATTCTCTTGTCATGACTTTCACACTCTCGGTTTGGCTTGATCAATTCATAAACGAGGGTGTAATGAACTCGAAATAGTTTGTCAAAAGTCATTTGTCCCAATTGATGTTGAGCCTAGTGTTGAAATTTTTTGTGATGTGATGCATTGTGTGGTGAGGTTATACTTTGATTCTTATGCATGCGTATCATTTAGAAGTTTCCCCGAATGTGAATCAAGGCAAAATTCTAGAGCCGACTGACCTTGGAAGATGAGATCAGACCCTTTTTTGAATAGCCACTTCACCCAAATGCCTTTCCTTGACATTGATCCTAGTGAATTCCTTTGAGCTTGTGACATTTCTTTGGCACCTTGTTGACACCTTGACATTTTTGGAAACTCTATTGTTGCACCCGTCCTCCCTAATGGCTCGAACATGAAACATAGGCTAAAAGCCTAAGTTTGGGGGAAAAAATTGAAAAGATAACATAGGCAAATGCCTAAGTCTGGGGGTGCATGTACTCAATGAGGAGAAGAGAAGGAATACATTTCAAGTGCATGGTAGCACCTTATGTTTGAATTAAAAATTGCTCCAAAAGACCAATACAATGAGCAAAATGATTTGAAAAAGAATTGGTGCCAAGGAGGTTGAATGATCAAGATTGAAGGGAAAATCTTAGGTTGTGTGAGGAAAAAATAAGGTGAAGTCAAAGTTGAAAATGTGAGCGGTGTTCAAAATGATAAGAAAGAGCATTAGGGAGGTTTAGTCACTTGAGCCAAATGAAATCCTCACCTTAGCCCTAGCCAACATTGTAACCTGCAAGTCCTTACAGGAACTAGCCAAGAGGGAAATCAACAGAACCACATGTGAGGCCAGCAAGCTGAATATATACACCATAGGCACAGGTAAAAGTAAGAAACAACACACCTGGGGTCCTTGCAATAATAGTGTATACATAATAAGTTTACGAAATGGACGGTATACCGGTAACCTCAAGTGTAAGAGGAAGAGGGAAAGAGTAATGATAGGCATGCTCGGAGACAGGAATCAAACTCAACTAATCATATCAATCTCAAATACAAATACTAACAGCCTAGAAGTAACCAATTTCATGCTTAACCGTAACAGGGAACAATTCTGTAAGTAAATAGAAAGAGTCTACCTACAGTCCCCCGGCTGTCCATACAACCGAGGAACATAAACAAGTGAAAATAAACCCTCTGGAATACCATACTACCGGAGCGTACAATCAACAAACAACAAACAAGGGTGGAGCCTCAAACAATGAATGATATGATGCATGAAGATCTCAAGTGAAATGGTATCTCTGTATGTACCTCCTCCGGTGCTGATCCGGCCCAGCAGGTAGGTTCCATGGAAGGACACTGCCCGTATACCTCTACTCTACCGTATACCCTTCTCCGGCACACGTAGCCCGAAGCCCCAGGCCCGGATGGCAAGGTCCATGGAGGTCCCTGACCCCATACTAAAACTCAGTATCAAAACATGTCATCCGGAAGCAAGTCCGGGTTCAAGATAGAGACCCAGTCTCGAATATGCATGCCCAGACCCTGTCCAGGACTAAAGTAGTGGGAAAATATCTCAAAAACCCCTCCAAGGGTGCCCGGGCATAACCGGGTCTAAACAGTAGAAAGTCATCTCAGGTGGTCGGTCCGACCGAGGCTAAAATCATCTCAAGTAGCAAGAAAACTCAACTAGCACCCCGGACCTGCCGAGACTAGCGTTAATCATAAAACTGGTGATATAAATCATAATTTTACCTTCTTTTACCCAAGAATATTCACAAGTTAAATCAAACCATTTCCAATTCATTTCCATACAAAAACGGGCCCCTGGGCCATGCAAGGTTTAGAAAATAGTGCCAGTAGGCCCGAAGCCAAAACCGTAGTAAAATATCGATAAAACCTCTTTATATGCATGGAAATGGTATGATCAAACACAATAGCTGCCCAGCAGCTCACAAACAACCTATCGACCCTGCACAGGCCCATAGCTACTCAACAAGCATAACCAGCCTGGAAGGATAATTCTATGTCCGGGACTCGCGGACATTCCCAATATCCCACCTTCTATGTTCCAGAGTCAACAAGGCCTCACAGGACCACAAGGGTAAATAAAACATATTGGCAAGTACTACAAGCATCAGAGGAATAAAAGTAGGCGAACATGAATAAAGCGGTCAAGGTCTGTGGTACCAACCTAATAATCCAACCCAAGGATGCCAGCTAGTACAATTTTATCTGATATATGATGAGTCTAGGGATTTTAAACCATAACCTACCTGTCATCCGACGACAAGCTGCTAGGACGACGATGTCCAAGCTCGAACCACTCCAAGAAGCTCCAAAATGACAAAAATACCCTCCAACGAACGTCCGAATGCCCCTAGTTCCTTCACGTAAATTGTTCCTTACGTCCTAAGCTTCGTAAACGCTATATATACGCAGCTTATACTCACCTATAAACAGTTCATAATTAAGCTTAAATCGGCAGATTTCCCAAAAGAATCATAACTTGATGAAACGTCCGTAGAACTTCATAAAAACGATCATAAAAGATCCCCGAGATGGTTACCTTAGCTAAACAAGTGTAAATCTTGAATAAACACCAAGAAATACCAATTTCTATCTTTTGAAACCAGCTCCAAACGTGGTTTATCAAAGGGGAAAATGGCTGCCATGCGTAGAGGTCGCGTTTCTAGGCGCGAGGGCAAACTTTAGCGATAGAAATCACCAAAAACGCACCTTGATCACTCAAGAACTCTCTTGGAACCCTCCCTTATGTTTTCTCTCTGTTTCAGAACTGAAATGGCATTTTAAAACGTGAAGTTGAGGCTTTAAATCGATTTTGACCCGACGCGATTCGCGACCCGGTTTCTTCCAGACAGTTCGCGGTAAAATAGTCATAACATTTTACTCCAAGATAGGTTGGACGTGAGGTTTTGTGAGTTTGAAACTAGACTCGAAGACCTTCGATTTGGTAGTCGGGGGACTTCTAACTCTTTATATATTGAGAGAAAAACTCTGATACATTTGACCCAAAGTTCAGAAAAATTATTAATGAAACTTACGATAACTTTTGCCGACTTGCTTGACTTCAAAACTTATCATACGACCAAACAAACGGCCCGGGCACCGAACTACAGGTCCCGACAAGCCTTAAATGACTTGGGGCCGCTACAAACAAGCTCTAACGGTACAAGAAAGGTGAAAACTCATAAATTACCGGAAGGGTCATTACATCATCCACTACTAAAAAGACTTTCGTCCTCGAAAGTCTTGAACAAGGAAGTACCAGAAGGCTCGAACAACTGCGGATACTGAGCCTGCATATCTCTCTCGGTCTCCCAAGTAGCCTCCTCAACTGGACAGTGTCTCCACTGAACCTTGACAACCGGGATCTCCCGAGACCCCAATCTCCTGACATCTCTGACCAAAATAGCTACCGGCTCCTCAACAAAGTCTAAACTCTCATCCAGCTGAACCGTCTCCCACTGAAACACATGAGACTAATCTGGAACATACCGCCGCAACATCGATACATGGAAAATCGGGTTCATAGATGAAAACATCGGAGGCAAAGCTAACTGATAGGAAACACTACCAACCCTCTGGAGAATCTCGAATGGCCCAATGTACCTGGGGCTAAGCTTGCCCCGCCTACCAAATCTCATCACACCCTTCATGGGCGATACACGGAGAAATACCAAATCACCAACATTGAACTCTAAGGCACGAAGTCTATGATCAGTGTAGCTCTTCTGCCTACTTTGGGCTGCCCGAAGTCTATCCTGAATCACTCGAACTCGGTCTAAGGAATCTTGAAGCAAATCTGTACTCTGTGGCCTAGATTCAGAACTATCAAACCAACCAATCAGCGATCTGCAATGCCTACCATACAAGGCCTCAAAAGGTGCCATGTCAATGATGGAAACTATTATTGTAAGCAAACTCATCCAAAGGCACAAACTGATCCCACGAACCTCCAAAGTCAAGAACACATGCCCGGTCTGAAATGATAGAAGTTGGGACCTCGTGCAACCAAACAATCTCACTAAGGTAGATCTGACCTAACCTCTCTGCACCATAAGAAGTCTGAACCGGCAAGAAATGTGCTGACTTAGTCAGCCTATCAATAATCACCCATATGAAATCAAACCCATGAGAAGTACGAGGCAAACCAACAACGAAGTCCATAGTAATCCCTTCCCACTTCCACTCAGGAATGGGAAGTCGCTGCATCAAAACATCAGGTCTCATGTGCTCAAACTTAACCTGATGACAGTTAAAGCACCGAGATATGAAATCCGCTTTATCTTACTTCATACCACTCCACCAGTAAAGCTGTCTCAAGTCTCTATACATCTTTGATGTGCCATGGTGAATGGAGTATCTAGTACAATGTACCTCATGAAGTATCAACTGAATCAAATCACTAATCCTCGAAACACAAAGGCGACTATCAAACCTCAGAACCCCATCTGAATCTAGAGTAGCCCGACTGGTCTTACCCCTGAACAACCAGATCATGAAGGTCACACAACTTCTGATCCTCAAACTGACGGCTCTGAATCCGATCAATAAAAGTAGAACAAACCTCAACACTGGCGAGAACTCTGCTAGGATCCGACAAGTCAAGCCTAACCAAATGGTTAGCCACGGACTGGATGTCCAAGGCCAACGGTCTCTCTGAAACTGAAAGAGAAGCTAGGCTACCCATACTCACTGCCTTCCGGCTCAAGGCATTCGCAACCACGTTTGCCTTGCCTTGATGATATAGAATAGTGAAGTCATAGTCCTTCAGTAGCTCGACCCATCTCCTCTGCCTCGATGTCGTCTATAAAAACTATCACAAATGAGTCCAAATACGGCCCAAGAACCCTGTGCATCAAGTTCATAAAGGCTGCAGGGGCATTAGTCAACCCAAAAGACATCACCAGGAACTCGTAATGGCCATAACGTGTCCTGAATGCTGTCTTAGGGATGTCCTCCGCCCTAATCCTCAATTGATGGTAGCCGAACCTCAAATCAATCTTCGAAAACATGACTGAACCTTGAAGCTGGTCAAACAAGTCATCAATCCTCGGCATCGGATACCTATTCTTCACTGTCACCCTATTCAGCTGCCGATAATCAATACACATGCGCATCGACCCATCCTTCTTTTTCACGAAGAGAACAAGATCACCCCAAGGTGACACACTCGGTCTAATAAACCCCTTAGCTAACAAATCCTGGAGCTGCTCCTTAAGCTCCCTCAACTCAGCCGGAGCCATACGGTAGGGAGAAATAGAAATAGGCCTGGTGCCCGGCTCTAACTTAATAGCAAAATTAATATCTCTCTCAGGTGGAAGGCCTGGCAGGTCGGTAGGAAACACATCAAGGAAGTCTCTAACCACAGGAACAGACTCAGGAGACATAGGGTCAGCACTAGCATCTCGGATATATGCTAGATAAGCTAAACACCCACGGGAAATCAACTTCCTAGCTCGAAGACAAGAGATGATCCCAGATGGTGCATGGCTAACAGAACCCTGCCACACAACCGGGGATACACCGGGAACATCTACGGTAATGGTCTTGGCATAACAATCCAAAACCGTATGGTGAGGGAATAACCAGTCCATGCCCAGTATCACATCAAAATCTAGCATATCAAGGATCATCAAATCACTCCAAGTCTCTGAATCACCAATATTTATCGTACAAGATCTCACAATCCGATCCACTACTAAAGAATCTCCTACTGGGGTCAAAACAAAAATAGGAACAGATAATGGCTCACTAGCCAACCCCAAACAAGGCACAAAGTAGGAAGATACATATGAACAAGTGGATCCAGGATCAAATAAAGCCATAGTAGACTGATGGCACACAGAAATCGTACCTGTAATCACAACATCTGAGGCCTTTGCCTCTGGTCTCCTAGGGACCGCATAAAACTGACGACGTCCTCCACCTGCTCGATCGCCATCCCTACCACCTGTTCTGCCGCATGGAGCACAACCTCTACCCTGACGACCACCCCCTCTAGTCGGAGGCTGAACTGCTCGTAAAGGCTCGGTCGGCTGAACTCTACCCTATTGAGGGAAATCTCTAGCAAAATGACCAATCACACCACAAGTAAAACAAGCCCCTGGCGGCCTACTCAATCAGGATGAACCATCAGATCCTGTATGACCACCACGACCGGATGCCCTAGAAACTGTACCCCTTGAAGACTGGCCACTATAGCCCTAATGGCTGCTCTGACCCTGCTCGAACTGGGTACTACCGAAAGTCTAAAGGCAAGCCTGAACTGGTTGGCTGGACTGAACCTGGTGCTGCTGCGGCTGATAAGCCCGACCCTACTGGCCAGAACCTCTACCACAATATCTGGAACCACTGTAGACACCCTGATGTCTAGGCCTCTTATCTCTGGACCCCTGATCTTATCGCTGTAAGTCCTCCACAGTACGGGCATAGTCTGCGATAGCCTGAAATGACCAACCACCGGCAATCAATATCTCAGCTGGCTGCCTGATCTCTGGCCTCTAACCCCATACAAATCTGTGAATCCTATCTGCCTCGGTAGGAATGATCATAGCTCCAAACGGTGCTAGCTGATGAAAACGTGTCTCATACTCTGAAACAGTCGTAGACTCCTGCATAAGGTGAGTAAACTGCTCCCTTCGATGCTCACGATCACTCTGGGGCAAGAACTTGGCCATAAAGGCCTCATAAAACTCAGACCAGGTCAAAGGAGGTGACGATGGTGGTCTACAAGCAACCTGGGCCCTCCACCATAACTTCGCAGGGCCCTCTAACTGATAGGTAGTATAACCAACCCCGTGAGTCTCCAACAAACCCAAATGATGCAACATCTCCTCACAGGTAGTAATAAAGTCATGTGGATCGTGTCCCGAAGTACCAGCAAACCTCGAAGGTGCTAACCTCAAAAACCTACCCAACGCCTTCTTCTCTGACTCTGTCATAGTTGGGCGAGGAGCACGAGGCTGTGCAATTAATGGAACCGGAATGAACTCCGCACGAGGAGCCATAGTAGCAGGCTGCGCTCCTGAACTCTGTGCACCCAGGGCTGCCCCCTGAGCGGATGTTTGTGCTACCTCAGAAGGCCGCTCTCCAATCTTGCCCAAAAGCTGTAATAGTAATCTCCGAATTTCTGGAGGCTGAGCTGCGGCTGGAGCTGGCATAGAAGTGGGCGCTGGAGCTGGTACTGAAGCTGGTGGTACCTGGGCTGCCCCCTGATCCACAAGCTGCTCGGGCTCTATCTCAACTCTAGCAGCTCTAGCAGGTGCCGCTGCTCGAGGGCATCCTCGACCCTTAGCTGGAATGGGAGGCTCATCTCCGCCTGATGTCGATGATCTCGTACGAACCATCTGTGGAAGAATTAAGTAGAACAAATGAGATTTCCAGAAACTTAAGGGTCCTACGCATGACACAGAAGCAATGAAAGAGTCAAATTTCCTAAAATGTCACTGTAGCCTCCCGAAGATTGAGTACGGATTTCTCCGCCCCAATCCGCAGGAATCTACTAGACATTGGCTCATATACCGATGACACCGGTGAACCTAGGGCTCTGATACCAAGCTGTCATGACCCGATTTCTCGGTCATGATGGCACCTACAACCTCCCAGTAGGCGAACCAATTCCTGTAGCCCAGGACAGTTAGTAATGGGCTACTATCTAACAAATAAGCGGGAGAATAGTTTAATAGGCAAAAGTAAGGGAACAAGATGAAGATAATAGATAACAGTAATATATATATTCATATGCGGAAACTAAACCAAACCCCAAGACCTGGTATCATAGTATAGATCCAGAACTACATGCATGGAGTGCAATTGATCAAAAACAATATATACAGATGTCTCTGAATAGTAATAGAGTACATAAAGCAAAAGATAAACTAAAGCTAAGCTCCGATCGCCAAGACTCACCCTCAGTCTGAAGTAGTCCCCAACAGACCTCCAAGCATGAATCACAGTGATCTAACAGCGATGGCCCACGCTAGGATCTGCACCCAAAGATGCAGGGGGGTGGGGTGAGAACCAAATGCGAAGCATAAGGTACCCAGTAGGTATCATAGGCCGACTGGGCACATATAAGATAAAAGCGTAGTAACAAACAGAATAGAAGCAAGTAGTCACAAAAATCAACGAAAGGTACACAGGAACTAGCCCAGAAGGAAATCAGCAAAACCACATGTGAGGCCAGCAAGCCGAATATATACACCATAGGCACAGGTGAAAGTAAGAAACAACGCACCTGGGGTCCTTGCAATAACAGTGTATACATAATAAGTTTACGAAATGGACGGTATACCAGTAACCTCAAGTGTAAAAAGAAGAGAGAAAGAGTAATGATAGGCATGCTCAGAGACATGAATCAAACTCAACTAATCACATCAATCTCAAATCCAGAAACTAACAGTCTAGCAGTAACCAATTTCATACTTAACCGTAACAGGGAACAATTCTGTAAGTAAATAGCAAGAGTCTACATACAGTCCCCCGGCCGCCCATACAACCGAGGAACACAGACAAGTGAAAACAAACCCTCCGGCATCCCATACTTCCGGAGCGTACAATCAACAAACAACAAACAAGGGTGGAGCCTCAAACAATGAATGATATGATGCATGAAGATCTCAAGTGAAATGGTATCTCTGTATGTACCTCCTCCGGTGCCGATCCGGCCCAGCAGGTAGGTTCCATGGAAGGACACTGCCCGTATACCTCTACTACACCGTATACCCTTCCTCTAACACACGCAGCCCGAAGCCCCAAGCCCGGATGGCAGGGTCCATGGAGGTCCCCGACCCCATACTAAAACTCAGTATCAAAACATGTCATCCGGAAGCTAGTCCGGTTTCAAGATAGAGACCCAGTCTCGAATATGCATGCCCAGACCCTGTCCAGGACTAAAGTAGTAGGAAAATATCTCAAAAACCCCTCCAAGAGTGCCCGGGCATAACCGGTTCTAAACAGTAGAAAGTCATCTCAGGTGCTCGGTCCGACCGAGGCTAAAATTATCTCTAGTAGCAAGAAAACTAAACTAGCACCCCGGCCCTGCCGAGTCTAGCGTTAATCGTAAAACTGGTGATATAAATCATAATTTTACCTTCGTTTACCCAAGAGTATTCACAAGTTAAATCAAACCATTTCCAATTCATTTCCATCAAAAACAGGCCCCCGGGGCCATGCAAGGTTTAGAAAATAGTGCCAGTAGGCCTGAAGCCAAAACCATAGTAAAACATGGATAAAATCTCTTTATATGCATGGAAATGGTATGCTCAAACATAATAGCTGCCCAGCAGCTCACAATCAACCTATCGACCCTGCACAGGCCCATAGCTACTCAGCAAGCATAACCAGCCTAGAAGGATAATTCTATGCCCGGGGCTCGCTGACATTCCCAATATCCCATCTTCTATGTTCCAGAATTAACAAGGCCTCACAGGACCACAAGGGTAAATAAAACATATAGGCAAGTACTACAAGCAACGGAGGAACAAAAGTAGGCGGACATGAATAAAGCGGTCAAGGTCTGTGGTACTAACCTAATAATCCAGCCGAAGGATGCCAGCTATTACAATTTTATCCGATATATGCTAAGTCTAGGGATTTTAAACCATAACCTACCTGTCGTCCGATGACAAGCTCGAACCTCTACGAAAAGAAGCTCCGAAACGAAATCAAACTTGAACTCGGGCTTGAATAATTTGACGTAGATAATAGATTTTCTTTCGTTGACCGAATATTGCGTTAAAATAATTTTCCCTCAAAAATCTTCATTAGCGCATAGCAAATTAACGTGCACAAATATGATGAGTGAAAATTACATTGAAAGAAGTAATATGTATGTTGGCAGCAATTAACATTTTGTAAATTGTTGAAATGATCATAAGTGCCTTTAAGTTGAAATGATTTTAGTGAAGGGAAACACTTGGCAATGACTAATGGTTGATGTACTACCTCTCTCCCACCATAATATTTGATTATGTACTTATATACATGGGTATTGTATATGTTCGTGATAAAATAAATATAACTTTTTAAATATGTCATATTTAATAGAAAATTATTTTAAATAAAACCTACTATATTATAATAATAATTTTCAACATAACTAAATTTACTATCTCCGTTAAAATATTACAATGTATAAAAACCTTATAAAATAAATACGTACACAATTATATCATAACAAAAGTATTTTTCATAGACCTTTAAAATATTTTAGGAAGACAATAAAAATATAACTTTTTACCACATTCAACTTTAAAATAAAATACTTTCAAATACGCGCGATGTTAATAAAATTCTTAAATTTAGGTTCGCAATTCACCATCGCACGATTTTGATACTCAACTCCTAAGACAAGGAATTGATCATAACGACCAATCGAACGGCCAGGGAACCGAACCACCGGTCCCAGCAAGCCATCAATGACTTGGGGCCGCTACAGAAAAGCTATAACGATACAAGAAAGGCGAAAACGCATAAATGACTGGAAGAGTCATTACATCATCCACTACTAAAAAGGACTTTTGTCCTCGAAAGTCAAGGATAAGGGAGTACCTGAAGGCTCAAACAGTTGTGGATACTGAGCCCGCATATCTCTCTCGGGCTCCCAGATAGCCTCCTCGACTGGACGATACCTCCACTGAACCTTGACAACCGGGATCTCCCGAGACCTCAATCTCTTGACATCTCTGGCTAAAATATCTACCGGCTCCTCAACAAAGGCTAAACTCTCATCCACCTGAACCGTCTCCCACTGCAACACATGAGACTCATCTGGAACATACTGCCGCAACATCGATACATGGAAAATAGGGTGCATAGATGAAAACATCGGAGGCATAGCTAACTGATAGGAAACACTACCAACCCTCTGGAGAATCTCGAATGGCCCAATGTACCTGGGGCTAAGCTTGCCCCGCCTACCAAATCTCATCACACCCTTCATGGGCGATACACGGAGAAATACCGAATCACCAACATTGAACTCTAAGGCACGAAGTCTACGATCAGTGTAGCTCTTCTACCTACTTTGGGCTGCCCGAAGTCTATCCTGAATCACTCGAACTCGGTCTAAGGAATGTTGAAGCAAATCTGTACTCCGTGGCCTAGATTCAGAACCATCAAACCAACCAATCAGCGATCTGCAACTCCTACCATACAATGCCTCAAAAGGTGCCATGCCAATGCTCGAATGGAAACTATTATTATAAGCAAACTCAGCCAAAGGCACAAACTGATCCCACGAACCTCCAAAGTCAAGAACACATGCCCGAAGCATGTCCTCCAGGACCTGAATGGTCCTCTCGGACTGGCCATTTGTCTGAGGTTGGAAAGCAGTACTAAGCTGAACCTCTGTACCCAAAGCTCGCTGAATAGCCCTCCAGAACTGAGATGTGAACTGAGTGTCGCGGTCTGAAATGATAGAAGCTGGAACCCCGTGCAATCGAACAATATCACGAAGGTAGATCTGAGCTAACCTCTCTGCACCATAAGAAGTCTGAACCGGCAAGAAATGTGCTGACTTAGTCAGCCTATCAACAATCACCCATATGGAATCCAACCAATGAGAAGTACGAGGCAAACCAACAACGAAGTCCAAAGTAATCCCTTCCCACTTCCACTCGGGAATGGGAAGTCGTTGCATCAACCACCAGGTCTCATGTGCTCGAACTTAACCTGCTGACAGTTCAAGCACCGAGATACGAACTCCGCTATATCCCTCTTCATACCACTCCACCAGTAAAGCTGTCTCAAGTCTCTATACATCTTTGTTGTGCCAGGGTGAATGGAGTATCTAGTACAATGTGCCTTATGAAGTATCAACTGAATCAAATCACTAATCCTCGGAACACAAAGGCGACTATCAAACCTAAGAACCCCATCTGAATCTAGTGTAGCCCAACTGGTCTCACCCTGAAAAACTTGATCACGAAGGTCACACAACTGCTGATCCTCAAACTGACAGCTCTGAATCTGATCAATCAGAGTAGAACGAACCTCAACACTGGTGAGAACCCTGCTAGGATCCTACAAGTCAAGCCTAACCAAATGGTTAGCCAAGGACTGGATGTCCAAGGCCAACGGTCACTCTGAAACTAAGAGAGAAGCTAGGCTACCCATACTCGCTGCCTTCCGGCTCAAGGCATCCGCTACCACATTTGCCTTGCCCGGATGATACAGAATAGTGAAGTCATAGTCCTTCAGTAGCTCGACCCATCTCCTTTTCCTTGAGTTCAGCTCTCGCTGACTCATGATAAACTGAAGACTACGGTGATCAGTGAAGATCTCATAGTGAACTCCATATAGGTAATGCCTCCAGATCTTGAGCGTGAAAACTACCGCTGCCATCTCTACATCATGAGTGGGGTAGTTGCGCTCGTGAACCTTCAACTGCCTCGACGCATATGCTATTACTCGACCCTGCTGCATCAACACACAACCAAGACAAACCCCAGAAGAATCACAATACACGGAGAAGCTCTGACCCTCAATCGGCAAAGTCAAAACTGGAGCTGAAGTCAATAAGGCCTTAAGCCTCTGAAAGTTATCCTCGCACTGATCCAACCACTGAAATGGGACATCCTTCCTAGTCAGCATAGTCAAGGGTGCTGCTATGGAAGAAAATCCCTGAACGAAGCGTCTGTAGTAACCTGCTAACCCAATAAAACTGCGAACCTCAGTAATAGTAGTAGGTCTAGGCCACTCACAAACCGCTGAAATATTTCCCGGATCAACCCTAATCCCATCTTTAGACACCACGTGCCCTAGGAATGCAACTGACTCAAGCCAAAACTCGCACTTTGAGAACTTGGCATAAAGCCGATGATTTCTCAAAGTCTAGAGTATAACCCTCAAGTGCTGCTCATGCTCATCTTTACTACGCCAGTATACCAAGATGCCGTCTATAAAAACTATCACAAATGAGTCTAAATACGGGCCAAGAACCCAGTGCATCAAGTTCATAAAGGCTGCGGGGGCATTAGTCAACCCAAAAGACATCACCAGGAACTCATAATGGCCATAACATGTCCTTAACGCTGTCTTAGGGATGTCCTCCGCCCTAATCCTCAACTGATGGTAGCCGGACCTCAAATCAATCTTCGAAAACATGACTGAACCCTGAAGCTGGTCAAACAAGTCATCAATCCTCGGCATCGGATACCTATTCTTCACTGTCACCCTATTCAGCTACCGATAATCAATACACATGCGCATCGACCCATCCTTCTTCTTCACGAAGAGAATAGGAGCACCCCAAAGGGACACACTCGGTCTAATAAACCCCTTAGCTAATAGATCCTGGAGCTGCTCCTTAAGCTCCCTCAACTCAGCCGGAGCCATACGGCAGGGAGAAATAGAAATGGGCCTAGTGCCCGGCTCTAACTCAATAGCAAAATCAATATCTCTCTCAGGTGGAAGGCCTGACAGGTCGGTAGGAAACACATCAAGGAAGTCTCTAATCACAGGAACAGACTCAGGAGACATAGGGTCAGCACTAGCATATCGGACATATGCTAGATAAGCTAAACATCCACGGGAAATCAACTTCCTAGCTCGAAGACAAGAAATGATCCCAGACGGTGCATGGCTAACAGAACCCTACCACACCACTGGGGATACACAGGGCACACCTATGGTAATGGTCTTGGCATAACAATCCAAAACCACATGGTGAGGGGATAACCAGTCCATGCCCAGTATCACATCAAAATCTAGCATATCAAGGATCATCAAATCACCCCAAGTCTCTGAATCACCAATAGATATCATACAAGATCTCACAATCCGATCCACTACTAAAGAATATCCTACTGGGGTCGAAACAGAAATAGGAACAGATAATAGCTCACTAGCCAACCCCAAACAAGGCGCAAAGTAGGCAGATACATATGAGCAAGTGGATCCAGGATCAAATAAAGCCATAGAAAACTGATGGCACACAGAAATCGTACTTGTAATCACAGCATCTGAGGCCTCTGCCTCTGGTCTCCTGGGGACCGCGTAAAACTGACGTCGACCTCCACCTTCCCGACCGCCATCCCTACCACCTGCTCTACCGCGCGGAGCACCACCTTTACTTTGATGACCATCCCCTCTAGCCGGAGGCTGAACTGCTCGTAAAGGCTCGGCCAAAAGAACTGTACCCTGCTGAGGGAAAACTCTAGCAAAATGACCAATCACACCACAAGTAAAACAAGCCCCTGACGGCCTACTCAGTCGAGATGAACTAGCAGAGTCCGTATGACCACCACGACCTGATGCCCCAGAAATTGTACCCCTCGAAGACTGGCCGCTATAGCCCTGATGGCTGCTCTGACCCTGCTCGAACTAGGTACTACCGAAAGTCTGAAGGGAAGCTTGAACCATTCGACTGGACTGACCCTGGTGCTCCTGTGGCTGATAACTCCGGCTCCACTGGCCAGAACCTCTACCACCATATTTGGAACCACTGTAGACACACTGATGTCGAGGCCTCTTATCTCTGGACCCTTGATCATGTTGCTGTAAGTCCTCCACAGTGCGGGCATAGTCTACGATAGCCTGAAATGACCGACCACCGGCAATCAATATCTCAGTTTGCTGTCTGATCTCTGGCCTCAAACCCCATACAAATCTGCAAATCCTATCTACCTCGGTAGGAATGATCATAGCTCCAAACGGTGATAGCTGATGAAAACGGGTCTCATACTCCGAGACAGTCGTAGACTCCTGCATAAGGTGAGTAAACTTTTCCCTGCGACTCTCACGATCACTCTGAGGTAAGAACTTGGCCATAAAGGCCTCATAAAACTCAGACCAGTTCAAAGGAGGTGACGATGGTGGTCTACAAGCAACCTGGGCCCTCCACCATAACTTCCCTGGGCCCTCCAACTGATAGGTAGTATAACCAACCCCGTGAGTCTCCAACAAACCCAAATGATGCAACATCTCCTCACAGGTAGTAATAAAGTCATGTGGATCGTGTCCCGAAGTACCAGCAAACCTCGGAGGTGCTAACCTCAAAAACCTACCCAACGCCTTCTGCTCTGACTCTGTCATAGCTGGGCGAGGAGCAAGAGGCTATGCAACTGATGGAATCGGAATGACCTCCACACGAGGAGCCATAGTAGAAGGCTGCGCTCCTGAACTCTGTGCACCCAGGGCTGCCCCTTGAGCAGATGTCTGTGCTACCTCAGAAGGTCGCTCTCCAATCATGACCAAAAGCTGTAATAGTAATCTTCGAATATCTGGAGGCTGAGATGCGGCTGGAGCTGGCATAGAAGTGGGCGCTGGAGCTGGTACTAAAGTTGGTGGTACCTGGGCTGCCCCCTGATCCACAGGATGCTCGGGCTCTATCTCAACTCTAGCAGCTCTAGCAGGTGCCGCTGCTCGAGGGCGTCCTCGACCCTTAGCTGGAGTGGGAGGCTCATCTCCACCTGATGTCGATGATCTCGTACGAACCATCTATGGAAGAATTAAGTAGAACAAATGAGATTTCCAAAAACTTAAGGGTCCTACGCACGACACAGAAGCAATAAAAGATTCAAATTTCCTAAAATGTCACTGTAGCCTCCCGAAGATTGAGTACGGACGTCTCCGCCCCGATCCGCAGGACTCTACTAGACATTGGTTCATATACCGATGACACCGGTGAACCTAGGGCTCTGATACCAAGCTGTTATGACCCGATTTCTCGGTCATGATGACACCTACAACCCCCCAGTAGGCGAACCAATTCCCATAGCCCAGGACAGTTAGTAATGGGCTACTATCTAACAAATAAGCGGGTGAATAGTTTAATAAGCAAAAGTAAGGGAACAAGATGAAGATAATAGATAACAGTAATATATATATTCATATGCGGAAACTAAACCAAACCCCAAGACCTGGTATCATAGTATAGATCCAGAACTACATACATGGAGTGCAATTGATCAAAAACAATATATACAGATGTCTCTGAATAGTAATAGAGTACATAAAGCAAAAGATAAACTAAAGCTAAGCTCCGATCGCCAAGAGCTCACCCTCAGTCTGAAGTAGTCCCCAACAGACCTCCAAGCACGAATCACAGTGATCTAACAACGATGGCCCATGCTAGGATCTGCACCCAAAGATGCAGGGGGGTGGGGTGAGCACCAAATGCGAAGCATAAGGTACCCAGTAGATATCATAGGCCGACTGGGCACATATAAGATAAAAGCGTAGTAACAAACAGAATAGAAGCAAGTAGTCACAGAAATCAACGAAAGGTACACAGGAACTAGCCCAAAGGGAAATCAGCAGAACCACATGTGAGGCCAGCAAGCCGAATATATACACCATAGGCACAGGTGAAAGTAAGAAACAACGCACCTGGGGTCCTTGCAATAACAGTGTATACATAATAAGTTTACGAAATGGAAGGTATACCGGTAACCTCAAGTGTAAGAAGAAGAGAGAAAGAGTAATGATAGGCATGCTCAGAGACATGAATCAAACTCAACTAATCATATCAATCTCAAATCCAGAAACTAACAGTAACCAATTTCATACTTAACCATAACAGGGAACAATTCTGTAAGTAAATAGCAAGAGTCTACCTACAGTCTCCCGGCCGCCCATACAACCGAGGAACACAAACAAGTGAAAACAAACCCTCCGGCATCCCATACTACCGGAGCGTACAATCAACAAACAACAAACAAGGGTGGAGCCTCAAACAATGAATGATATGATGCATGAAGATCTCAAGTTAATTGGTATCTCTGTATATACCTCCTCCGGTGCCGATCCGGCCCAGCAGGTAGGTTCCATGGAAGGACACTGCCCGTATACCTCTACTCCACCATATACCCTTCCTCCGGCACACGCAGCCCGAAGCTCCAGGCCCGGATGGCAGGGTCCATGGAGGTCCCCGACCCCATACTAAAACTCAGTATCAAAACATGTCATCCGGAAGCAAGTCTGATTTCAAGATAGAGACCCAGTCTCGAATATGCATGCCCAGACTCTGTCCAGGACTAAAGTAGTAGGAAAATATCTCAAAAACCCCTCCAAGGGTGCCCAGGCATAACCGGGTCTAAACAGTAGAAAGTCATCTCAGGTGCTCGGTCCGACTAAGGCTAAAATTATCTCAAGTAGCAAGAAAACTCAACTAGCACCCCGACCCTGCCGAGTCTAGCGTTAATCGTAAAACTGGTGTTATAAATCATAATTTTACCTTCGTTTAGCCAAGAGTATTCACAAGTTAAATCAAACCATTTCCAATTCATTTCCATCAAAAATGGGCCCTCGGGGCTATGCAAGGTTTAGAAAATAGTGTCAGTAGGCCTGAAGCCAAAACCATAGTAAAACATGGATAAAATCTCTTTATATGCATGGAAATGGTATGCTCAAACATAATAGCTTCCCAGCAGCTCACAATCAACCTATCGACCCTGCACAGGCCCATAGCTACTCATCAAGCATAACCAGCCTAGAAGGATAATTCTATGCCCGAGACTCGCAGACATTCCCAATATCCCACCTTCTATGTTCCAGAGTCAACAAGGCCTCACAGGAACACAAGGGTAAATAAAAAATATCGGCAAGTACTACAAGCAACGGAGGAACAAAAGTAGGCGGACATGAATAAAGCAGTCAAGGTCTGTGGTACCAACCTAATAATCCAGCCCAAGGATGTCAGCTAGTATAATTTTATCCGATATATGCTAAGTCTAGGGATTTTAAACCATAACCTACCTTTCGTCCAATGACAAGCTTGAACCTCTCTGAAAAAAAGCTCCGAAACGAAATCAAACTTGAACTCGGGCTTGAATAATTTGACGTAGATAATCGATTTTCTTTCGTTGACCGAATATTGCGTCAAAATAATTTTCCCTCAAAAATCTTCATTAGAGCATAGCAAATTAACGTGCACAAATATGATGAGTGAAAATTACATTGAAAGAAGTAATATGTATGTTGGCAGCAATTAACATTTTGTAAATTGTTGAAATGATCATAAGTGCCTTTAAGTTGAAATGATTTTAGTGAAGGGAAACACTTGGCAATGACGAATGGTTGATGTACTACCTCACTCCCACGTGGAGTTGAGGTGTCACACCATAATATTTGATTCTGTACTTATATACACGGGTATTGTATATGTTCGTGATAAAATAAATATAACTTTTTAAATATGTCATATTTAATAGAAAATTATTTCAAATAAAACCTACTATATTATAATAATAATTTTCAACATAACTAAATTTACTATCTCCGTTAAAATATTACAATGTATAAAAACCTTATAAAATAAATACGTACACAATTATATCATAACAAAAGTATTTTTCATAGACCTTTAAAATATTTTAGGAAGACAATAAAAATTTTACTTTTTACCACATTCAACTTTAAAATAAAATACTTTCAAATATGCGCGATGTTAATAAAATTCTTAAATTTAGGTTCGCAATTCACCATCGCACGATTTTGATACTCAGCTCCTAAGACAAGGAATTGATCATAACGACCAATCGAACGGCCATGGACCCGAACCACTGGTACCAGCAAGCCATCAATGACTTGGGGCCGCTACAGAAAAGCACTAACAATACAAGAAAGGCAAAAACGCATAAATGACCGGAAGGGTCATTACAGTTCGGAGGGGCAAACATGGGATTTTTGGATTTCAAACGTGGCCCGAAATGGGAAATAGGGATTTTTCAATTTTTTCGTGTGTTGTAGTCCATGGATTTTGTGTAATATGTGCGTCCGGCGGTATTTTCGCCAAAATTTTTTATGGGCGTCCACGACGACCTATTTAATGGCGCGCGTTGGTTCTAAGGGGTAAACGTGAGGTTTTTGGATTTCAAACGTGGCCCGGAATGGTAAATAGGGATTTTTCAGTTTTTTCGATTTTTTTGGTTTTTTTGGTTTTTTCGTGTGTTATAGTCCTTGAATTTTGTGTGATATGTTCGACCGGCGGTATTATGGTCGAAGTTTTTCTTGGGCGTCCGTGACGACCTATTTAATGGGGCGCGTTGGTTCGGAGAGGCAAACGTGGGGTTTTTGGATTTCAAACGTGGCCCAGAACGGGAAATAGGGATTTTTTGATTTTTTCGTGTGTAGTCCATGGATTTTGTATGATATGTGCGTCCGACGGTATTTTGGCCGAATTTTTTCGTGGCGTCCGCGACGACCTACTTTATGGCGCGCGTTGATTCGGAGGGGCAAACGTGGGTTTTTTGGATTCCAAACGTGGCCCAGAACGGGAAATAGGGATTTTTCAGTTTTTCGTGTGTTATAGTCCATGGATTTTGTGTGATATGTGCGTTCGGCGGTATTTTGGCCAAAAAATTTTCGTGAGCGTCCGCGACGACCTATTTAATGGCGCGCGTTGGTTTGGAAGGGAAAACGTGGGGTTTTTGGAATTCAAACGTGGCCCGAAACGGTAAATAGGGATTTTTTTGATTTTTTCGTGTGTTATAGTCCTTGGATTTTGTGTGATATGTGCGTTCGACGGTATTTTGGCCAAAAGATTTCGTGGGCGTCCGCGATGAACTATTTAATGGCGCGAGTTGGTTCGGAGGGGCAAACGTGGGATTTTTGGATTTCAAACGTGGCACGGAACGGGAAATAGGGATTTTTTAGTTTTTTCGTGTGTTATAGTCCATGGATTTTGTGTGTTATGTGCGTCCGGCGATATTTTGGCCAAAATTTTTTGTGGGCATCCACGACGAACTCTTTAATTTCGCGCGTTGGTTCTAAGGGGAAAACATGGGGTTTTTGGATTTCAAATGTGGCCCGGAACGGGAAATAGGGATATTTTGGTTTTTTCGTGTGTTATAGTCTATGAATTTTGTGTGATATGTGCGTCCAGCGGTATTTTTGCCGAATTTTTTTGTGGGCGTCCGCGACGACCTATTTAATGGCGCGAGTTGGTTCAGAGGGGCAAACATGGAGTTTTTGGATTTCAAACATGGCTCGGAACGGGAAATAGGGATTTTTTGGTTTTTTTGTGTGTTATAGTCCATGTATTTTGTGTGATATATGCGTCCGGCGGTATTTTTGCCGAAATTTTTCGTGGGCGTCTGCGACGACCTATTTTATGGCGCGCATTGGTTCGGAGGGGAAAACGTGGGCTTTTTGGATTTCAAACGTGGGGTTTTTGGATTTCAAACGTGGGGTTTTTGGATTTCAAACGTGGCCCGGAATGGTAAATAGGGATTTTTCGGTTTTTTCGTGTGTTATAGTCTTTGGATTTTGTGTGATATGTGCGTCCGACGGTATTTTGGCCGAAATTTTTCGTGGGCGTCCACGACGACCTATTTAATGGCGCGAGTTGGTTTGGAGGGGCAAACGTGGGGTTTTTGGATCTCAAACGTGGCCCGGAATGAGGAAATAGGGATTTTTCGGATTTTTCGTGTGTTGTAGTCCATTGATTTTGTGTAATATGTGCGTCCGGCGGTATTTTGGCCAAAAGTTTTCGTGGGCGATCGCGATGACCTATTTAATGGCGCGAGTTGGTTTGGAGGGGCAAACGTGGGGTTTTTGGATTTCAAACGTGGCCCGGAATGGGAAATAGGGATTTTTCGTGTGTTGTAGTCCATTGATTTTGTGTAATATGTGCGTCCGGCGGTATTTTGGCCAAAATTTTTGTGGGCGTCCGCGACGACCTATTTAATGGTGCGCGTTGGTTCGGAAGGGCAAACGTGGGGTTTTTGGATTTCAAACGTGGCCCGGAACGGTAAATAGGGATTTTTTGATTTTTTCGTGTGTTATAGTCCATGTATTTTGTGTGATATGTGCGTCCGGTGGTATTTTGGCCAAAATTTTTAGTGGGCGTCCGCGACGACCTATTTAATGGCGTGCGTTGGTTTGGAGGGGCAAACATGGGGTTTTTGGATTTCAAACGTGGCCCGGAAAGGAAAATAGGGATTTTTCAGTTTTTTCGTGTGTTATAATCCATGTATTTTGTGTGATATGTGCGTCCGGCGGTATTTTTGCCAAAGATTTTTGTGGGCGTCCGCAACGACCTATTTAATGGCGCGAGTTGGTTTGGAGGGGCAAACGTGGGGTTTTTGGATTTCAAACGTGGCCCGAAATGGGAAATAGGGATTTTTCGTGTGTTGTAGTCCATGGATTTTGTGTAATATGTGCGTCCGGCGGTATTTTGGCCGAAAGTTTTTGTGGGCGTTCGCGACGACCTATTTAATGGCGCACGTTGGTTCGAAGGGGCAAAGGTGGGGTTTTTGGATTTCAAACGTGGCCCGGAACGGGAAATAGGGATTTTTCAGTTTTTTCGTGTTTTATATAGTCCATGTATTTTCTGTGATATGTGCGTCCGACGGTATTTTGGCCAAAAGTTTTCGTGGGCGTCCGCGACGACCTATTTAATGGCGCGCGTTGGTTCGGAAGGACAAACGTGGGGTTTTTGGATTTCAAACGTGGCCCGGAATGGTAAATAGGGATTTTTTCGATTTTTTCGTGTGTTTTAGTCCTTGGATTTTGTGTGATATATGCGTTCTGCGGTATTTTGGCCAAAAGTTTTCGTGGGCGTCCACGATGACCTATTTAATGGCGCGGGTTGGTTCGGAGGGGCAAATGTGGGGTCTTTGGATTTCAAACGTTGCACGGAACGGAAAATAGGGATTTTTTGGTTTTTTCGTGTGTTATAGTCCATGGATTTTGTGTGATATGTGCGTCCGGCGGTATTTTGGCCGAAATTTTTTGTGGGCATCCACGAAGACCTCTTTAATTTCGCGCGTTTGTTCTATGGGGCAAACATGGGGTTTTTGGATTTCAAATGTGGCCCGGAACGGGAAATAGGGATTTTTTGGTTTTTTCGTGTGTTATAGTCCATGGATTTTGTGTGATATGTGCGTCCGGCGGTATTTTTGCCGAAATTTTTCGTGGGCGTCCGCGACGAGCTATTTAATGGCGCGAGTTGGTTCAGAGGGGCAAACATAGGGTTTTTGGATTTCAAACGTGGCCCGGAACGAGAAATAGGGATTTTTCAGTTTTTTCGTGTGTTATAATCCATGTATTCTGTGTGATATGTGCGTCCAACGGTATTTCTGCCGAAATTTTTCGTGGGCGTCTGTGACGACCTATTTAATGGCGCGCGTTGGTTCGGAGGGGCAAACATGGGGTTTTTGGATTTCAAACGTTGCCCGGAATGGTAAATAGGGATTTTTTGGTTTTTTCGTGTGTTATAGTCTTTGGATTTTGTGTGATATGTGCGTCCGACTGTATTTTGGCCAAAATTTTTCGTGGGCGTCCGCGACGACCTATTTAATGGCGCGAGTTGGTTTGGAGGGGCAAACGTGGGGTTTTTGGATTTCAAACGTGGCCCGGAATGAGGAACTAGGGATTTTTTGATTTTTTCGTGTGTTGTAGTCCATGGATTTTGTGTAATATGTGCGTCCGGCGGTATTTTTGCCGAAATTTTTCGTGGGCGTCCGCGACGACCAATTTAATGGTGTACGTTGGTTCGAAAGGGCAAAGGTGGGGTTTTTGGATTTCAAACGTGTCCCGGAACGGGAAATAGGGATTTTTCAGTTTTTTCGTGTGTTATATAGTCCATGGATTTTGTGTGATATGTGCGTCCGACGGTATTTTGGCCGAAATTTTTGTCGGCGTCCGCGACGACCTATTTAATGGCGCGCGTTGGTTCGGAAGGGCAAACGTGGGGTTTTTGGATCTCAAACGTGGCCCGGAACGGTAAATAGGGATTTTTTTGATTTTTTCGTGTGTTATAGTCCACGGATTTTGTGTGATATGTGCGTTGGGTGGTATTTTGGCCGAAATTTTAAGTGGGCGTCCGCGACGACCTATTTAATGGCGTGCGTTGGTTCGGAGGGGCAAACGTGGGGTTTTTGGATTTCAAACGTGGCCCGAAAAGGGAAATAAGGATTTTTCGGTTTTTTCGTGTGTTATAGTCCATGTATTTTGGGTGATATGTGCGTCCGGCGGTATTTTTGCCGAAGATTTTCGTGGGAGTCCGTGACGTCCTATTTAATGGCGCGAGTTGGTTTGGAGGGGCAAACGTGGGGTTTTTGGATTTCAAACGTGGCCCGAAATGGGAAATAGGGATTTTTCGTGTGTTGTAGTCCATGGATTTTGTGTAATATGTGCGTCCGGCGGTATTTTGGCCAAAATTTTTGTGGGCGTCCGCGACGACCTATTTAATGGTGCGCGTTGGTTCAGAAGGGCAAACGTGGGGTTTTTGGATTTCAAACGTGGCCCGGAACGGTAAGTAGGGATTTTTTGATTTTTTCGTGTGTTATAGTCCATGGATTTTGTGTGATATGTGCGTCCGGTGGTATTTTGGCCGACATTTTAAGTGGGCGTCCGCGAAGACCTATTTAATGGCGTGCGTTGGTTCGGAGGGGCAAACGTGGGGTTTTTGGATTTCAAACGTGGCCCGGAAAGGGAAATAGGGATTTTTCGGTTTTTTCGTGTGTTATAGTCCATGTATTTTGTGTGATATGTGCGTCCGGCGGTATTTTTGCCGAAGATTTTTGTGGGCGTCCGCGATGACCTATTTAATGGCGCGAGTTGGTTTGGAGGGGCAAACGTTGGGTTTTTGGATTTCAAACGTGGCCCGAAATGGGAAATAGGGATTTTTCGTGTGTTGTAGTCCATGGATTTTGTGTAATATGTGCGTCCGGCGGTATTTTGGCCAAAATTTTTGTGGGCGTCCGCGACGACCTATTTAATGGTGCGCGTTGGTTCAGAAGGGCAAACGTGGGGTTTTTGGATTTCAAACGTGGCCCGGAACGGTAAGTAGGGATTTTTTGATTTTTTCGTGTGTTATAGTCCATGGATTTTGTGTGATATGTGCGTCCGGTGGTATTTTGGCCGACATTTTAAGTGGGCGTCCGCGAAGACCTATTTAATGGCGTGCGTTGGTTCGGAGGGGCAAACGTGGGGTTTTTGGATTTCAAACGTGGCCCGGAAAGGGAAATAGGGATTTTTCGGTTTTTTCGTGTGTTATAGTCCATGTATTTTGTGTGATATGTGCGTCCGGCGGTATTTTTGCCGAAGATTTTTGTGGGCGTCCGCGATGACCTATTTAATGGCGCGAGTTGGTTTGGAGGGGCAAACGTTGGGTTTTTGGATTTCAAACGTGGCCCGAAATGGGAAATAGGGATTTTTCGTGTGTTGTAGTCCATGGATTTTGTGTAATATGTGCGTCCGGCGGTATTTTGGCCGAAAGTTTTTGTGGGCGTCCGCGACGACCTATTTAATGGCACACGTTGGTTCGAAGGGGCAAAGGTGGGGTTTTTGGATTTCAAACGTGGCCCGGAACGGGAAATAGGGATTTTTCAGTTTTTTCGTGCTTTATATAGTCCATGTATTTTCTGTGATATGTGCGTCCGACGGTATTTTAGCTGAAATTTTTCGTGGGTGTCCGCGACGACCTATTTAATGGCGCGCGTTGGTTCGGAAGGGCAAACGTGGGGTTTTTGGATTTCAAACGTGGCCCGGAATGGGAAATAGGGATTTTTCGTGTGTTGTAGTCCATGAATTTGTGTAATATGTGCGTCCGGCGGTATTTTGGCCGAAATTTTTGTGGGCGTCCGCGACGACCTATTTAATGGCGCACGTAGGTTCGAAGGGGCAAAGGTGGGGTTTTTGGATTTCAAACGTGGCCCGGAACGGGAAATAGGGATTTTTCAGTTTTTTCGTGTGTTATATAGTCCATGAATTTTGTGTGATATGTGCGTCCGGCGGCATTTTGGCTGAAATTTTTTGTGGGCGTCCGCGACGACCTATTTAATGGTGTGCGTTGGTTCGGAGGGGCAAACGTGGAGATTTTGAATTTCAAACGTGGCCCGGAAAGGGAAATAGAGATTTTTTGGTTTTTTCGTGTGTTATAGTCCATGTATTTTGTGTGATATGTGCGTCCAACGGTATTTTTGACGAAATTTTTCGTGGGCGTCCGCGATGACCTATTTAATTGCGCGCGTTGGTTCGGAGGGGCAAACGTGTGGTTTTTGGATTTCAAACGTGGCCAGGAACGGGAAATAGAGATTTTTCAGTTTTTTTGTGTGTTATAGTCCATGGATTTTGTGTGATATGTGCGTCCGGCGGTTTGGCCAAAATTTTTTGTGGGCATCGCGACGACCTATATAATGGCGCGCGTTGGTTCAGAGGGGCGAACGTGGGGTTTTTGGATTTCAAACGTGGGCCGGAATGGGAAATAGGGATTTTTTGGTTTTTTCGTTTGTTATAGTCCATGGATTTTGTGTGATATGTGCGTCCGGCAGTATTTTGGCCAAAATATTTCGTGGGCATCCGCGACGACCTATTTAATGGCGCGCGTTGGTTCGGAGGGGAAAACGTGGGGTTTTTGGATTTCAACGGAACTGGAAATAGGGATTTTTCGATTTTTTCGTGTGTTATAGTCCATGGATTTTGTGTGATATGTGCGTTCGGTGGTATTTTGGCCAAAAGTTTTCGTGGGCATCCTCGACGACATATTTAATGGCGCGCGTTGGTTCGAAGGGGAAACCGTGGGATTTTTGGATTTCAACTTTGCCCGGAACGGAAAATAGGGATTTTTCAGTTTTTTCGTGTGTTATAGATCTGAAATTTCTCGGTGATACAGATAGTAGAGCGTCTTCGTATCAGAGATCGACATCCACAAGACCGTCTACTTCCAAACCCCCGGAGGGAAGAGGAAGTGAAGATGACGACAACACCAAAGGCAAAGTCGTTGGATTTGACTTTTCGGGAGAACTCCCCAAGGTCCACTATCATCAGAAGTACCAAGAACCTAGTAGTTCCCATAATAGCCCTACTCCATCTGAGATGTTACCCCGGTCAAGACCCTGGTTGTAGAGTCATCAGATCTGATGACGAATACACTCCGAATCTCGAAGCACTCAAAGTACTTTGGGATGACAAAAGGAATAAAACCAAAAGCGATTGGTATTTTAGCACGTATGATGCAAAACAACAATCCCTCTATGGAAAAGACTGGATCAAAGACATGATGAGAATCCGATGTGACATCGAATTCTTCAAATGGTTTGAGATCACAGGCAAGCTGGACCATCAACAAGAATCATTAAAGGTTCTTGTACAAAGATGGCATACCCAGTCCAATAAGATCATTGAATCTATAGTTCCCCTTCTTGAAGGGATAAAAATTTCACATTCCAACAAGGTCATCTTAGGCTCCCCTTTCAAACTCAATAGTGAAAAAAACCTTGACCAAACTTTTAAGCAGGTCACCACTGGAGACATAGACAAAGTAGTTGAACAAAACAACTACACCAACCAGCTTCTTCATGTCATTTCTAGACAAATAGAAGAAAAGGATCACCTTGCTAGCATTCCTGTCCCCTCCAAGACAAGTACTAGCAGTATTATTGAGACCAATCCTATCTTTAAGATGACAGAATTCAGTAAGGATAAGTTCCCTAAGCTAGCTGAAAATTTTGATGCTTCAGGAAAAATCCTTCAACAAATCAATGAGAAACTAGCAAAATTATCTATTACCAGATCCAAGGATACCCTTACCGCCATCCAAGGAGAAGGAAAAAATCTTAGTAAACTTACCAATAATCGGTATCATACCCACAAAAATTACTACCAAAAACCCTCCTTTCCAGACATGCAGTTTGAAGAAAATGGTTTTCTTTCAACTGGTTCCCATGATGGTATGGGTATCACCGAGTGGAACATTGACGGATTAGCAGAACACTAAGTTTACAATAAACTCCATGAAATGGGAGTTGCTATCACTGCCTATAAAATTAGGAATGCCTCTGACAAAGAAGCCTCTACCATGGTTGCTGCAGGCTTCACTGGCATGCTCAGACATTGGTGGGACAACTGTCTCACTGTAGAGGAAATTAAGATCAAAGAAATTGAACAAATTTTAAAAACCCCAAGGATGATTACTAAGATTGCCAATCTTGAAAAGAATTTTATAGCTGATATTTTTTCTGACTTTCCTAATGCCTTTTGGGAACGAAAGCGACATTTGGTTGAACTTCCATATATAACTAATTTTGATGAATTATCTATTCCCACAAAGTCTAGACCAATTCAAATGAATCAAAGCATGATGGAAGTCTGCAAAACCGAGATAAACCATTTACTTAAAAATGGTATTATCCGTCCCTCTAACTCACCCTGGAGATGTTCTGCATTCTATGTAAATAACAGCGCAGAGAAAGAAAGAGGTTCTCCCAGACTTCTGATTAATTACAAACCTCTTAACGCTGTCCTAAAATGGATTCGCCACCCAATCCCTAATAAAAGAGATCTCCTAAAACAAACTTATAGAGCCAACCTCTATAGCAAGTTCGATATGAAATCTGGGTTCTGGCAAATCCAAATTGCTGAAAAGGACAAGTACAAGACATCATTCAATGTCCCCTTTGGGCATTACGAATGGAACGTCTTGCCATTTGGGCTCAAGAATGCCCCCTCTGAATTCCAAAACATTATGAACAATATTTTCAATCCTCATAGTCATATGTCTATTGTCTATATATATGATGTACTCATATTCTCTGAATATTGATTCTCATTTTAAACACCTTAATACTTTCTTTAAGATTGTTAAGATCAATGGCTTAGTGGTTAGCGCCAAGAAAATTAAGCTTTTCCAAATCAAGATCAGGTTCTTAGGACATGACCTATATCAAGGTAGTCACAAACCCATTTGCAGGGCTATAGAATTCTCTTCTAAATTTCCTGATGAAATCCCTGACAAAACCCAAATTCAGAGGTTTTTAGGCATCCTTAATTATGTAGCTGACTTCATCCCAAACATTAGGCAAGTCTGTGAACCCCTTTATAAGAGGCTTAGAAAAACCCATGTACCTTGGAGTATAGATCAAACCAATGCTATCAAGAAAGTCAAAAGACTTGTTCAGAACCTTCCCTTTTTAGGAATATCTAATCCTGAAGCTTTCATGATAGTTGAAACTGATGCTTCCGACATTGGCTATGGAGGAATACACAAACAAAGGATTCCCCCTAATACTGAAGAAGTATTAGTTAGATTTACCTCAGGAGTCTGGAATTCCGCCCAAAAGAATTATAGCACTGTCAAAAAGGAAATTTTGTCTATAGTGCTATGTATCACAAAATTTCAAGACAACTTGATAAATAAAGAATTCTTACTCAGAGTAGATTGTAAATCTGCTAAAGAAATTTTGCAAAAGGATGTTAAAAACATTGTTTCTAAATAAATTTTCGCTAGTTGGAAAGCTCTGCTATCTAGTTTTGATTTTCAAATTGAATTTATTAAAGGAGAAGACAATTCCCTTCCAGATTTCCTAACTAGAGAATTTCTGCATAATCGACATGAGTAATCCTCATCGTCCCAATTATCCCTTTAAGTGAACCAAACCTACATCGACAAAGAAGGCGACATCAGCCCTCCCTTTTGTGCCACCACAGGTAGTACTTATGCAACTAAGACCACGGCCTCCAAGGCCCCTTATGCCAGCTTCTGGTCACCTTAGGCTAGAATTCCCTCCCTTACTAGGACCACCGGCATAATCCTTAGATGCTATATTCAAAAACAGATATTCAGTATTAGTGGAACCTCCAGAAAAGAAAGAGGCAGGTCCCACAAAGACTGCAAGCTCTAGCAGCACAGCAGAAGGATCCAAATCCACTTCTTTAGTTCAAACAAAGAGGAGTTATGAAGTAAAGATCCCAGAATCTTTTTCTCAGGCGGTAAATCCCCGACTAATCCCCACAACTCCAAGCAAGGAAGCTTTGGTACAAAGCAAAGAAGAAACTTTTGATTTCGTAAATACCCAAGTATTGCCACTAATGGAATTAGACAAAGGATATGAAGGATTTAAGCCAAAGGATCTTACCAAGCCTTGTTATACAGATAACAATTTTGTTGATACAGATGACCCATTAAAAACAAGGCTCTATTTCGAAGCTATCTTAGTAGACACAGACTCAATCGAAGTAGAACATACCCATGATGAGAAAAATACTGAGTATATTCAATACTCAAGAGTGACATTGAAGAGAATACTATCTCCCTTCGACTGGTTTGCAGATCATCTTCAAACACCGGTTAGATTATCAATGACTCATAGGCCACAGACTTATAATTGGTATATCTACAAAGATGCTTGGTTTAATTTTATGTATCTTCGTCCAGGGCACACTTGGTTCATAAAATATTGTAAAGAATTAACGAATTCTATTATCCCTAGATGGTTCTATGATTGGTGGAGCTATTTTGGAGGACAAAACCAGATTTTACCAAAGAAATTCATACACAGACATGAAGATTTTCAAATCACAGAGGAAATCACTACTCTCCCTGAGCACATTAAAATGTGTAAATTCTACATCAAAAGGAGAATCTCCTATATAATCAGCTGGAGTTTTTCTATATCTGAGTTTGACAGAATCAAGTACTTGTCCAAAGAGATAAGGATTAAAGGATGGACTCCTATTCCCAAGGTTCAAAAGGATAAGCAACCTATATCCAAGAAAACATCATCTTCTTCAAAGATCTAGCTCAGAACTAGGCTTCAACAAGCCCTAAATCATATGGAAGACTTCGAAGAAGAAGAAATGTTGTAGATGACCAAAGAAGTTGAGTCATCCAGTGACAACGACAATGGAGAAATGCTATGCCCCAGAGGAATAGAAAAAACCTATCAATGCTTCCAAGGCAATTATTATGACTAGTAAAATGACACTTGGGAAAATTAGAGGTCTAAAGGACTGGAATTACTTTTCGTAAAGGAGTCTATTAGTCAAGATAAGAATCCTGACAGTTTTTCAAAGGGACCCACCTTTCACCAACTGTCGGCCATCAAATTGTCGAAAACATCTCATCCATACACTTGTTCACTCCAGATGAACTTACTTTACTTTCTCAGTCTATATAAGACAGTGTATTTCATTAAGAGAAGGGCATCAAAAATCATCCCTCTCTGATATTTTCCCACTACTCTCCCTTGTAATATATTTTAAAGCTTCCGCAAAGCTCTAGGCCTACAATATTGATAATACTGACAATATCTCCATATGTCATGTTACTATAGGGGATTTTACCATCGCACCTATCTTTAATCTTTGTTCTAACCTTATCGGCAAAGAGAGGGGGTAAGCCACTAATAAATCTTTCTTTCCAAAAGTCATGGTTGTAGTTAGTTCGGGTCATAACTTTAACTAAGAAGGTATCTTTGTACCACCTAACGTCAGTGAGCTTAGGACAAGAAAGGTTGTTAAGGATTTCTAGACTCCTATCTTGAAAGAGTTTAGGTTCACCTACAAAGTGCTTAGCAATAAGGTAGATGAGGGTTGCGCAAATGTCCTCCTTCTGAACCTGAGTAACCGTATCAACACCGTTCTCAGTTTTGACAATAGACTCGATGGATTTGGCATTGTTGATGGTTGCTTTGACGTCTTCAGTGAGACAGTTATCCCACCAATGTTTGAGCATGCCAGTGAAGCCTGCAACAACCATGGTAGCGACTTCTTTGTCAGAGGCATTCCTAATTTTATAGGCAGTGATAGAAACTCCCATTTCATGGAGTATATTGTAAACTTGGTGTTCTGCAAATCCATCAATGTTCCACTCGGTGATACTCGTACCATCATGGGAACCAGTTGAAAGAAAAGCATTTTCTTCAAACTGCATGTATGGAAATGAGGGGTTTTGGTAGTAATTTTTGCCGGTATGAAATTGATTATTGGTAAGTTTACTAAGATTTTTTCCTTATCCTTGGATGGCGGTAAGGGTATCCTTGGATCTGGTAATAGAGAATTTTGTTAGTTTCTCATTGATTTGTTCAAGGATTTTTTCTGAAGCATCAAATTTTTTAGCTAGCTTAGGGAACTTATCCTTACTGAATTTTGTCATCTTAAAGATAGGATTAGTCTCAATAATACTGCTAGTACTTGTCTTGGAGGGGACAGGAATGCTAGCAAGGTGAGCCTTTTCTTCTATCTGTCTAGAAATGACATAAAGAAGCTGGTTGGTGTAGTTGTTTTGTTCAACTACTTTGTCTATGTCTCCAGTGGTGACCTGCTTAAAAGTTTGGTCAGGGTTTTTTTCACTATTGAGTTTGAAAGGGGAGGCTAAGATGACCTTGTTAGAATGTGCAATTTTTATCCCTTCAAGAGGGAGAACTATAGATTCAATGATCTTATTGGACTGGGTATGCCATCTTTGTACAAGAACCTTTAATGATTCATGTTGATGGTCCAGCTTGCCTGTGATCTCAAACCATTTGAAGAATTTGATGTCACATCGGATTCTATTCATGTCTTTGATCCAGTCTTTTCCATAGAGGGATTGTTGTTTTGCATCATAAGTGTTAAAATACCAATCTCTTTTGGTTTTAATACTTGGGTGGCTACGAAATCAAAAGTTTCTTCTTTGCTTTGTACCAAAGCTTCCTTGCTTGGAGTTGTGGGGATTAGTCAGGGATTTACCGCCTGAGAAAAAGATTCTGGGATTTTTACTTCATAACTCCTCTTTGTTTGAACTAAAGAAGTGGATTTGGATCCTTCTGCTGTGCTGCTGGAGCTTGTAGTCTTTGTGGGACCTACCTCTTTTTTTTCTGGAGGTTCCACTAATACTGAATATTTGTTTTTGAATATAGCATCTAAGGATGATGCCGGTAGTCCTGGTAAGTGAGGGAATTCTGGCTTAAGGTGACCAGAAGCTGGCATAAGAGGCCTTGGAGGCCGTGGTCTTAGTTGCATAAGTCCTACCTGTGGTGGCGCAAAAAGGAGGGCTGATGTCGCCTTCTTTGTCGATGTAGGTTTGGTTCCTTTAAAGGGAGAATTGGGACGATGAGAATTACTTATGTCGATTCCACAGAAATTCTCTAGTTAGGAAATCTGGAAGGGAATTGTTTTATCCTTTAATAAATTCAATTTGAAAATCAAAACTAGAGAGCAGAGCTTGCCACCTAGCGAAAATTTGTTTAGAAACAATGTTTTTAACATCCTTTTGCAAAATTTCTTTAGCAGATTTATAATCTACTTGAGTAAGAATTCTTTATTTATCAAGTCGTCTTGAAATTTTGTGATACATAGCACTATAGACAAAATTTCCTTTTTGACAGTACTATAATTCTTTTGGGCAGAATTCCAGACTCATGAGGTAAATCTAAATAATACTTCTTCATCATTAGGGGGAATCCTTTGTTTGAGTATTCCTCCTTAGCAAATGTCGGAAGCATCAGTTTCAACTATCATGAAAGCTTCAGGATTAGATATTCCTAAACAGGGAAGGTTCTGAACGAGTCTATTGACTTTCTTGATAGCATAGGTTTGATCTATACTCCAAGGTACATGTTTTTTTCTAAGCCTCTTATAAAGGGGTTCACAGACCTGCCTAATGTTTGGGATGAAGTCAGCTACATAATTAAGGCTGCCTAAAGACCTCTGAAGTTGGGTTTTGTCAGGGAATTCATCAGGAAATTTAGAAGAGAATTCTATAGCCCTGCAAATGGGTTTGTGACTACCTTGATATAGGTCATGTCCTAAGAACCTGATCTTGGTTTGGAAAAGCTTAATTTTCTTGGCGCTAACCACTAAGCCATTGATCTTAACAATCTTAAAGAAAGTATTAAGGTGTTTAAAATGAGAATCAATATCTTCAGAGAATATGAGTACATCATCTATATAGACAATAGACATATGATTATGAGGATTGAAAATAACTCGGGAAGCTGAGGAAGAAGTATCCCTAGCTATTTATGACTTAAGGTGAGTCTCATTTCAATAATTGACAATAATTCCCTTACAGTAACTTAATTGGATTTTAAATAACTTGAAAGTGCAATTTATATGTCTTGTCATGAGGTAGCTATACGAAGCCTTATAATTGAAATTTTCAGAATTGGATTTAAGATTTGCGAATGTAACAAGTATAGACTCGCAAATAACATATTAGCGGCAAAGAAATGCAACCAAGGAATTATTTTGATCCATTCATGGACGAATGTTCTTAAGGGGGGAGAATGTGAGACCCCATGTTTTTTTTTGTGTAATATACATAGCGTGACATGAGTGTGTAAGGTGTATATGACTTGGTGTAGCACATCAAAAGAATAAAGTTGCAAAGGCGTGATAATATCAAAGAATTAAACTAAAGTTTTATGTCAAGGATGCCCTTAAACAAGTTTGAGTTAAAGAATGACTCGTGTAACACCTCGCCCGTTTGAAAGGTTTAAATTAACCCGTACCTTCAGGATAAGACTAATGGTGTCTTATATTCTAAGAAGGGATGTGTTATGAGGTAATATAATTGTGCAATGATCGTATGTTAGGTTTTGAAGTCAAGCAAGTTGCGAAATAAAAGTCGGCAAAAGTTAGCGTAAGTTTCTTTAATAAACTCTATGAAATTTGGATCAAATGTCTAGGATCTTTTATCCCAATCTATAAAGATTTAGAGATATCTCAATATACCAAATCAAAGGTCTATGAGTCTACTTTTTAACTCACTAAACCATTATAAAACTTCAGAATAGAGAGACTCATATTTTTGTAAGACTGCACAAGCATGCATGTCTAGGCGGGTCCCCCTAGCCCCAAGGTCGGTTGTACTTTATAAAACACCACCACCTTTGTTATTTTTTCATAAAATCAGATGAAAACCCACCAAAATATCAGATAATAATCCGCCAAATACTCCATGGGTGTTAGGATTTTCAACTCGAAAGTTTAATGAAAATCGCTCTACGTCGCGAGCTCATCATTGTGGTATAATTTTATCATTGATTTAGGATCCGTTTGCTATTACTATGTAGAAGAAGATTGTTAAGCTTTGGAATTTGGTTCTTTTAGTTGAGGAAACATACTCCCTACTACCCTCCTTCATAATTCCATGTTCTAGTATAATATTTATAGATTTTCAAGTCACAAAGTGGTGTTTTAGATATCGTGGCTCCAGACAACCCTTTTGTCTTTTTGAGTTGGGTTTTTACTATTGTATATTGATAGTATTAAGGTGTTGGAGGGAATGAGGGGTTGGATCTTCATATCAGAGTCGTGTATGACGGTTGTTGGATTAAACATTGTGAAGAACGCCTTGTTATATTGCCTCGAGAGTTGGTCACTCTTGTGAGATGTTGATTGCTTCTTGTCATGGTTATTAGCTGTTGGGTTGGTCGAGATTATGATTTCACTTGTTTAGTTAAAATGGGTTGTTCATAGTGATGACCTTAACGCTTTATAAAAGGTCTATGGTTATTTCTTGCAGTCTTGTTGATTCTAGCAACTATTGCATTAGGATAGGTTGGTCGAGCTTCATCCAGACACCTTTGAGGATTCGGTTGAAACGTATGTTAAAGAAAAGCTTAGTCCTTCTTTTGAGAACAAATTTTAGAAAACTCCTAAATCGTCAAATGCGATATTTTACTTTTCTATTGCTAGAAAGACCTTCTGTGAAAGGCATTGGGATCGCAACAAAGTGTTTTCATGATTCAATTATGCTGATATTCTACTTGTTTGGTTTTATAGGGTATTCAGCATTTATATGTCATTTTGTCGACTTCCTTGACTACATGTCCATATGTATGAATTCTTAATCTTCTTTGGGTGTTGTGATTTAAAATGATTACAAAAGAATATTAAAAATTTGCAACCAGGCCTCCTTCCTCGCTAAAGTATTTTTTGAAAAACCTTACAATAATATGTCGATTTCCAATGTAAAATATTAACAAATATTTAAGGGAAAAGAAAATCAAAGTGGAGATATAGAGAATTGAATTGTTTTTCTATATTTATTTATGCATATCCCCTTTAAATAAAAGGGAAGACTAATATATATAGGCTAAATAAAGTTGGTCATAAGTCATGTCTATTTACTCATAATCCTTCCACATGGAAGGCCACATGGCCTCCATATATTTAAGTGAAGGACACATGGCAATCCACATGATTTATAATACTCCCCCTTGGATGTCCATGTAAAATAAAAAAAATGATACATAGTTATCTATAATACGTATTATTTGCTGCCTCATTAAAGACTTTACCAAGAAAACCCAGTGGGATAAAACCTTGATTAAGGAAAAAAGAGTACAACGTGTATTCTTACTCCCCATGATGAAGGCCACGTTCCAAGCGGTGGAGCCTTCGCATTCCAATCTTGTGTACCATCTTCTCAAGAGTTGAGGTTGGTAAAGACTTGGTGAATAAGTCCGCTGGATTATCACTGGAACAAATTTTTTGTACATTAATATCACCGTTCTCCTGAAGATCACGTGTGAAGAATAACTTCGGTGAAATATTCTTTGTTCTATCTCCTTTTATGAAGCCTCCTTTCAATTGGGCTATGCACGTAGCATTGTCTTCAAATATGAACGTGGGTACTTTGAAACCACACTCCAGGCCGTATCTTTCTTTGATAAACTGTATCATCGATCTCAACCACACACATTCTCTACTCGCTTCATGAATCGCTATTATCTCAGCATGATTTGAAGAAGTAGCAACAATGGACTGCTTTGTAGATCGCCATGATATAGCAGTTCCTCCATATGTAAATAGATAGCCTATTTGAGATTGAGCTTATGTGGGTTCGATAAATAACCTACATTTGCTTGACCAACAAGATCTGTACAATTTTGGTTAGTATAAAATAGACCCATATCAATAGTCCCCTTTAGATATCGCAGGATATGTTTGACACCATTCCAATGTCTCCGCATCGGGGAAGAAATATACCTTGCTAGCAAATTAATGGAAAATGCTATATCAGGTCTGGTTGTATTAGAAAGATACATAAGTGTTCCTATAGCACTGATATATGGTACTTCAGGACCAAGAAGTTCTTCATTCTCTTCTGGAGGTCGAAACGGGTCATTATTCACTTTAAGTGATGGAACAATCATTGGAGTACTTAATGGATGTGTTTTGTCCATGTAAAATCATTTTACAATATTCTCAGTGCAGGCAGATTGGTGGATGAAGACCCTGTCAGCTAAATGTTCAATTTGCAGACCGAGACAAAGTTTTGTCTTTCCAAGATCTTTCATCTCAAATTCTTTCATTAGATATTCAATTGCCTTTTGGACCTCTTCAGGGGTTCCAATGAGATTTATGTCATCAACATAGACGGCGAGTATAACAAACTCATATGCCATTTTCTTAATAAAAATACAAGGACAAATGACATCATTTATATAACCTTCATTTATCTAGTACTCACTAAGGCGATTATACCACATGCGCCCTAATTATTTTAAACCATACAATGATCTTTGCAATCTGATTGAGAACATATCTCGAGACTTAGGGTTACGTGCTTCAGGCAGTTTAAATCCTTCTGGAATTTTCATATAAATTTCATTATCAAGTGAACCAGAAAAATAAGTTGTAACCACGTCCATTAGATGTATTTCAAGGTTTCATGTACAGCTAAACCGATGAGGTATCGAAAAGTTATTGCATCCATAACCGGTGAATATGTTTCTTTATAGTAGACACCAGGTCTTTGAGAGAATCCTTGTGCAACAAGGCATGCCTTGTATCTTATAATTTCATTTTTCTCATTTTGCTTATGAACAAAGACCCATTTATAGCAAACTGGTTTTACACCATCAGGGGTTTGGACTACAGGTCCAAAAACCTCACGTTTAGTAAGTGAGTGCAATTCTGATTGAATTGCCTCTTGCCATTGTGGCCAATCATGTCGTCGTCGACATTCTTTGACAGATTGAGGCTCAAGATCCTCATAGTCTTGCATAATATTAAGTGCAACATTATATGCAAAAACATTATCCACCATAATTTTTGATCAATCTAAATCCATTCCATCACCGGTATAACTTATCGAAAGATCTTCATTCACTTGAGTCTCAGGTTTACTAGTTTCTTCAGGAATATCAGGATTAATAAAATCTTGAATCTCTTCATGAGATTCTTTTATAGTTTCATCTTTATCATTCTTGCTCTTCTTTTTCTAGGATCTTTATCCTTTGAGCCCAATGGTCTACCACGCTTCAGCCGTGTTTGGGATTCAGAAGCTATGACACTAGTAGATGGTCCTTTTGGGACAACAATTTCGATTGGCACATTCACTGCAGGTATATGTGACTTAGTTATCCATTTTAAATCAGTAAATGCATCTGGCATTTGATTTTCTATTTTCTTTAAGTGGATGATCTTCTAGACCTCTTGCTCACATATAAGAGCACGTGGATCAAAATGAGATAGTGATGAAACTTTTCACGTAATTTCTCTTGTGGGTCCATTCATCTCTCCCTCTAATTACGAGAAATTTGTTTCATCAAACCGACAGTCTACAAATCGAGCAGTGAATAAATCTCCTGTCAACGCTCCAAGGTAGCGAATTATAGAGGGTGAGTCAAACCCAACATATATACCTAACCTTCATTGAGGTCCCATTTTAGTACATTGTGGTGGTGCTACAGGCACATATACCACACATCCAAAGATTCATAGATGAGTTATATTTGACTCATGACCAAATACTAATTGTGACGGGGAGTATCTATTATAATGAGTCGGTCTGAGACGAACGAGTGTTGCTACATGTAGGATAGCATGGCCCCAAATAGTAGTGAGCAATTTAATTTTCATAAGCAGTGGTCTTGCTATCAGTTGTAGGCGCTTAATAAATGACTCTGCAAGGCCATTTTGAGTATGAACATGAGCAACAAGATGTTCAATTCTTATCCCAATTGATAAACAATAATCAATCAAAAGCTTGGGATGTAAATTCTCCAGCATTATCGAGGAGAATGGCCTTAATAGGATAATTTGGGAATTGCGCCCTTAATCGTATTATTTGTGCCAATAACTTCGCAAATGTCAGGTTGTGAGATGACAAGAGGCACACATGTGACCATCTTGAAGATGCATCTATTAGGACCATAAATAATCTAAACGATCCACTTAGTGGATGAATAGGTCCACATATGTCCCCATGTATACGTTCTAAAAAGCCAGGGGATTCGATGTCAACCTTCATTGGTGATGGCCTGGCAATTAACTTGCCTTGATAACAAGCAGAACATCAAAATTCAACATTTGTAAGAATCTTCAGGTTCTTTAATGGATGACCCATTGAATTTTCAAAAAAATCATCTCATCATTATTGATCCAGGATGACCTATTCGGTCATGCCACAACACACAAGTATTTAAATCAGTAAACTTCTGGTTTACGATCGAATGTGCTTCAATTGTACTAATTTCTCCATAATATAGGCCAGAAGATAAGATTTGCAATTTCTCCAAAATATATTTCTGGCCTGAGACACTTTTGGTTATACCCAGGTATTCCATATTTATTTCATTTAGTGTCTCAACATGATATCCATTTCGGCGAATAACTTTGAAACTTAACAAGTTTCTAGGGGATTTAGAAGAGAACAATGCATTTTCTATAATAAGTTTTGTCCTTTTAGGAAGAAATATAGTAGATCTTTCGGAGCCTTTAATCAATTTTAAATTACCAGAAATTGTAGTAATATTTTCTTTCTTTCTAAGCAAGGAAGAAAAGTATTTCTCATCTTTAAATATGGCATGCATTGTTCCACTGTTAATTATGCAAATATCCTCATGATTGATTCAAGATCCAAACAAAATTTCAGGCATATCCATATTTTCTTCAAAAAAAGGATATAAACAAAGTAAATGTTACTATTAAACAAGACTATTATACAAACTTTATTTATTTACAAGAGTTGGAAAAACATAAACATATTGACAAGGATAAACAAACAGAAAACTATCTAGATTATGGCAGGCTCATCGCTGGTCATTTTTCCTTCAGGGAATTCAAAGAAATCAGCTACGTCCAGATGCATGAGCTCAACATTATCTTAGAGATAAAACTTGCTTCTGCCTTATTACCGACCATATGTATGGGCTCAACATTATTTTTGGAGATAAAGTTTGCTTCTGAATTATTATCACCCCTCTTTAAGGATGCCTGATACATCTAAACCAGACGTTTTGATGATCAGCATGAACGTGACCAGTGCCCCATTCCCCCACATCTATGACATATACTTTCTGAATTTTTCTTTTGCACAACTTCCTGTTTTCCACCCTTCTTTTATACTGCTGGTCATTTTTTAGTGCAAGACAACCATCATGATTGTAATTTCTTTTTCGACCACGGCCGCGACCACGACTGGGGCCACCATCTATTTCTCGCTGGTAATAATTTGCCTAATTCACTTCGGGGAGTGGCATAGAACTAGTGGGCCGACTCTCATAATTTTTCATCAATAGGTTGTTATGTTGTTCAGCAATAAGAAGATGTCAAAGTAATTCTAAATATCTTTTTAAGCCCATTTCTCTATAATGCTGTTGCAGGAGCATATTCAAGGCAGGGAATGTGGAGTATGTTTTCTCAAGCTTAGCATGTTTAGTGACCTCTTCTCCGCATAAATTTAGTTGTGATATAATTATATACATGGAAGAATTATATTCAGTTATACTTTTAAAATCTTGTAACCTCATATTAAATCAATCATGATATGCATGTGGAAGAATGACCAACTTCAGGTGGTCATACCTATCTTTCAAATTATTCCACAGTATAAGAGGGTCTTTAATAGAGAGGTATTGCATTTTCAATCCTTCATCAAGATGGTGGCGGAGAAATATCATAGCTTTGGCACGGTCTTGACCAGATGCCTGATTATTATCTTTAATGGTGTCTACAAGACCCATCGCATCCAAGTGGATTTCAGCATCAAGTGCCCATGATGAGTAGCCTTTGTCCGATATATCCATGGCAATAAATTCAAGTTTAGAAATATTAGACATTTTTAGGAAAATAAAGTTCTTACGCTTTTTACCTGTCTAGAGTAGCTCGAGATGGCAGAGTCTCGTGCTGATAACATATTGTAAAATATTAATAAATATTTAAGGGAAAATAAAATCAAATTGGAGAGATATAGAATTGAATTTCTTTTCTATATTTATTTACGCATATCCCCTATAATTAAAAGGGAAGACTAATATATATAGGCTAAATAAAGTTTGTCATTAGTCATGTCTATTTACTCATAATCCTTCCACATGGAAGGCCACATGGCTTCCATATATTTATGTGAAGGACACATGGAAATCCACATGATTTACAATACTCCCCCTTGGATGTCCATGTAAAATAAAAAAATGATACATAGTTATCAATAATACACATTTCTTGCTTCCTCATTAAAAACCTTACCAAGAAAAACCTAGTGGGATAAAACCTTGATTAAGGTAAAAAGAGCACAACACGTATTCTTACTCCCCCTAATGAAGGCCACGTTCCAAGCTATGGAGCCTTTACATTCTAATCTTGTGTACCATCTTCTCAAGAGTTGAGGTTGGTAAAAACATGGTGAATAATTTCGCTGGATTATCACTGGAACAAATTTGTTGTACATTAATATCACCGTTCTTCTGAATATCATGTGTGAAGAATAACTTCGGTGAAATATGCTTCGTTCTATCTCCTTTTATGAAGCCTCATTTCAATTGGGCTATGCACGCATCATTGTCTTCAATATGATAGTGGGTACTTTAACATCACACTCTAGGCCGTATCTTTCTTTGATAAACTGTTTCATCGATCTCAACCACACACATTCTCTACTCGCTTCATGAAACGCTATTATCTCAGCATGATTTGAAGAAGTAGCAACAATGGACTTCTTTGTAGATCACCATGATATAGCAGTTCCTCCGTATGTAAACAGATTTCCTGTTTGAGATCGAGCTTTATGTGGGTCTGATAAATAACCTATATCTGCATGACTATTAAGATTTGCAAGATTTTGGTTAGTACAAAATAAACCCATATCAATAGTCCCCTTTAGATATCGTAGGATATGTTTGACACCATTCCAATATCTCCGCATCGGGAAGAACTATACCTTGCTAGCAAATTAACAGAAAATACTATATCAGGTCTGGTTGCATTAGCAAGATACATAAGTGGGCCTATAGCACTAAGATATAGTACTTCAGGACCAAAAAGTTCTTCATTCTCTTCTAGGGGTCGAAACGGGTCTTTATTCACTTCAAGTGATCGAACAATCATTGGAGTACTTAATGGATGTGCTTTGTCCATGTAAAATCGTTTTAAAATCTTCTCAGTGTAGGCAGATTGGTGGATGAAGTCCCCGTCTACTAAATGTTCAATTTGCAGACCGAGGCAAAGTTTTGTCTTTCCAAGATCTTTCATCTCATATTCTTTCTTTAGATCTTCAATTGCCTTTTGGACCTCTTCAGGGGTTCTAATGAGATTTATGTCATCAACATAGACGGTGAGTATAACAAACTCATATGCCATTTTCTTAATAAAAATACAAGGACAAATGACATCATTTATATAACCTTTATTTATCAAGTACTTACTAAGGCGATTATACCACATGCGCCCTGATTGTTTTAGATCATACAATGATCTTTGCAATCTGATTGAGAACATATCTCGAGACTTAGTATTACGAGCTTCAAGCAGTTTAAATGCTTCTGAATTTTTATATAAATTTCATTATCAAGTGAACCATAAAGATAAGCTGTAACCACGTCCATTAGATGTATTTCAAGGTTTTCATGTACAACTAAACCATTGAGGTATCGAAAAATTATTGCATCCATAACCGGTGAATATGTTTCTTTATAGTCGACGCTGGGTCTTTGACAGAATCCTTGTTCAACAAGGTGTACCTTGTATCTTACAATTTCATTTTTCTCATTTCGCTTATGTACAAAGACCCATTTATAGCCAACTGGTTTTACACCATCAGGGGTTTAGACTACAGGTCCAAAAACCTCACGTTTAGTAAGTGAGTCCAATTCAGATTGAATTGCCTCTTGCCATTTTGGCCAATTACATCTTCGTCGACATTCTTCGACATATTGAGGCTCAAGATCCTCATAGTCTTGCATAAGATTAAGTGCAACATTATATGCAAAAATATTATCCATCAAAATTTTTGATCGATCTAAATTCATTCCATCACCAGTAGAACTTATCAAAAGTTCTTCATTCACTTGAGTCTCGGGTTCACTGGTTTCTAAGGGAATATCATGATTAATCAGATCTTGAATCTCTTCATGAGATTCTTTTATAGTGTCATCTTTATCATTTCTTGCGCTTCTTTTTCTAGGATTTTTATCCTTTGAGCCTAATGGTCTACCATCTTCAGGCGTGTTTGGGATTCAGAAGCTATGATACTAGTAGATGGTCCTTTTGGGACGTCAATTCGGATAGGCACATTCACTGCAGGGATATGTGACTTAGTTATCCATTTTAAATTAGTAAATGCATCTGCCATTTGATTTTTTATTTTCTTTAAGTGGATGATATTATGGACCTCTTGCTCATATATAGGAGCACGTGGATCAAAATGAGATAGTGATGAAACTTTCCATGCAATTTCTCTTGTGGGTCCCTTTATCTCTCCCCCTAATTGCGGGAAATTTGTTTTATCAAATTGGCAGTCTGCAAATCGAGCAGTGAATAAATCTCCTGTCAACTGTTAAAGGTAACGAATTATAGAGGGTGAGTCAAACCCAACATATATACCTAACCTTCATTGTGGTCCCATCTTAGTACGTTGTGGTGGTGCTACAGGAACATATACCGCACATCCAAAGATTCGTAGATGAGTTATATTTGACTCATGACCAAATACTAATTGTGACGGGGAGCATCTATTATAATGAGTCGGTCTGAGACGAACGAGTGTTTCTGCATGTACGATAGCATGGCCCTAAACAATAGTGGGCAATTTCATCTTTATAAGCAGTGATCTGGCTATCAGTTGTAGGCGCTTAATAAATGACTCTGCAAGGCCTTTTTGAGTATGAACATGAGCAACAGGATGTTCAATTCTTATTGCAATTGATAAACAATAATCATCAAAAGCTTGGGATGTAAAATCTCCAGCATTATCGATGTGAATGGCCTTAATAGTATAATCTGGGAATTGCGCCCTTAATCTTATTATTTGTGCCAATAACTTCACAAATGCCTGGTTGTGAGATGACAAGAGTCACACATGTGACCATCTTGAAGAGGCATCTATTAGGACCATAAAATATCTAAATGATCCACTAAGTGGATGAATAGGTCCACATATGTCCCCATGTATACATTCTAAAAAGCCAGGGGATTCGATGTCAACCTTCATTGGTGATAGCCTGGCAATTAACTTGCCTTGATAACAAGCAGCACATCAAAATTCATCATTTGTAAGAATCTTCAGGTTCTTGAATGTATAACCCATTGAATTTTCAAAAAATCATCTCATCATTATTGATCCAGGATGACCTATTCGGTCATGCCATAACACAAAAAACTTCTGGTTTATGATCGAATGTGCTTCAATTGTACTAATTTCTGCATACTATAGGCCAGAAGATAAGGTTGGCAATATCTCCATAACATATTTCTGGCCTGAGACACTTTTAGTTATACCCAGGTATTCCATATTTATTTCATTTAGTGTCTCAACATGATATCCATTTTGGAGAATATCTTTGAAACTTAAAAAGTTTCTTGGGGATTTAGAAGAGAACAGTGCATTTTCTATAACAAGATTTGTCCCCTTAGGCAGAAATACAGTAGATCTTTCGGAGCCTTCAATCAATTTTGAATTACTAGAAATTTTAGTAACATTTGCTTTCTTTCTAAGTAAGGAAGAAAAGTATTTCTCATCTTTAAATATGGCATGCATTGTTCTACTGTCAATTACGCAAATATCCTCATGATTGATTGAAGATCCAAACAAAATTTGAGGCATATCCATATTTTCTTCAAAAAAAAGATATAAACAAAGTAAACGTTACTATTAAACATGGCTATTATACAAACTTTATTTATTTACAAAAGTTGGAAAAACATAAACATATTGACAAGGATAACCAAACAGAAAACTATCTAGATTACGGCAGGCTCATCGCTGATTATTTTTCATTCTGGGAATTCAAAGAAATCAGCTACGTCCAGATGCATGGGCTCAACATTATCTTCAGAGATAAAACTTGCTTATGCCTTATTAACGACCCTATGTATGGGCTCAACATTATTTTCAGAGATAAATTTTGCTTCTGGATTATTATCACTCCTTTTTAAGGATGCCTGATACAGCTGAACCAGACATTTTGATGATCAATATGTACGTGACCAGTGCCATATTCCCCCACATCTATGACATATACTTTCTGAATTTTTATTTTGCACAGCTTCGTATTTTTCACACTTCTTTTTGTACTGCTGGTCATTTTTTAGTGCAAGACGACCATCATGATTGTAATTTCTTTTTTGACCATGGCCGCAACCACGATTGGGGCCATGACCTCTTTCTCGCTGGTGATAATTTGCATGATTCACTTCAGGGAGTGGCATAGAACCAGTGGGCTAACTCTCATAATTTTTCATCAATAGGTTGTTATGCTGCTCAGCAATAAAAAGATGTGAAAGTAATTTAGAATATTTTTTTAAGCCCATTTCTCTATAATGCTACTGCAGGAGCATATTCAAAGAAGGGAATGTGGAGTATGTTTTCTCAAGCTTAGCATGTTCAGTGACCTCTTCTCCGCATAAATTTAACTGTGATATAATTATATACATGGAAGAATTATATTCAGTTATACTTTTAAAATCTTGTAACTACCTATCTTTCAAATTATTCCATAGTATAAGAGGGTCTTTAATAGTGAGGTATTGCATTTTCAATTCTTCATCAAGATGGTGGCGGAGAAATATCATAGCTTTGGCACGGTCTTGACTAGATGCCTAGTTATTATCTTTAATGGTGTCTGCCAAACCCATCGCATCCAAGTGGATTTCAGCATCAAGTACCCATGACGAGTAGCCTTTTCCCGATATATCCAGGGCAATAAATTCAAGTTTAGAAATATTAGACATTTTTAGGAAAATAAAGTCCTTACTCTTTTTACATGTCTAGAGTAGCTCGAGATGACAGAGTCTCGTGATGATAATGTATTGTAAAATATTAACAAATATTTAAGGGAAAATAAAATCAAAGTGGAGAGATAGAGAATTGAATTTCTTTTCTATATTTATTTATGCATATCCCCTTTAAATAAAATGGAACACTAATATATATAGGCTAAATGAAGTTGGTTATTAGTCATGTCTATTTACTCATAATCCTTCCACATGGAACGCCACATGGCCTCCATATATTTATGTGAAGGACACATCGCAATACACATGATTTACGATACTCCCCCTTGGATGTTCATGCAAAATAAAATAAAAATGATACATAGTTATCTATAATACGCATTGCTTGCTGCCTCATTAAAAACCTTACCAAGAAAAACCCAGTGGGATAAAACCTTGATTAAGGAAAAAAGAGTATTGTGCCTATTCTTACTCACCCTGATGAAGGCCACATTTTAAGCGGTGGAGCCTTCGCATTCCAATCTTGTGTACCATCTTCTCAAGAGTTGAGGTTGGTAAAGACTTGGTGAATAATTCCGCTGGATTATCACTGGAATGAATTTGTTGTACATTAATATCACCGTTCTTCTGAAGATCATGTGTGAAGAATAACTTCGATGAAATATGCTTCGTTCTATCTCCTTTTACGAAGGCTCCTTTCAATTGGGCTATGCACGCAATATTATCTTCAAATATGATTGTGGGTACTTGACACCACACTCTAGGCCGCATCTTTCCTTGATGAAATGTATCATCAATCTCAACCATACACATTCTCTACTCGCTTTATGAATCGCTATTATCTCAGAATGATTTGAAGAAGTAGCAATAATGGTCTGCTTTGTAGATCGCCATGATATAGCAGTTCCTCCATATGTAAACAGATTGCCTGTTTGAGATCAAGCTTTATGTGGGTTCGATAAATAACCTGCATCTGCATGACAAACAAGATCTGCACAATTTTGGTTAGTATAAAACAGACTCATATCAATAGTCCCCTTTGGATATCGCAGGATATGTTTGACACCATTCCAATGTCTCCGCATCGGGGAAGAACTATACCTTGCTAGCAAATTAATGAAAAATGCTATATCAGGTTTGGTTGCATTAGCAAGATACATAAGAGCGCTTATAGCACTGAGATATGGTACTTCAGGACCAAGAACTTCTTCATTCTCTTCTGGGGGTCGAAACGAGTCTTTATTCACTTCAAGTGATCGAACAATCATTGGAGTATTTAATGGATGTGCTTTGTCCATGTAAAATCATTTTAAAGTCTTCTCAGTGTAGGCAGATTGGTGGATGAAGACCCTGTCTGCTAAATGTTCAATTTGTAGACCGAGACAAAGTTTTGTCTTTCCAAGATCTTTCATCTCAAATTCTTTCTTTAGATCTTCAATTTCCTTTTGGACCTCTTCAGGGGTTCCAATGAGATTTATGTCATCAACATAGACGGTGAGTATAAAAACTCATATGCCATTTTCTTAATAAAAATACAATGACAAATGACATTATTTATATAACCTTCATTTATCAAGTACTCACTAAGGCGATTATACCACATGCACCCTGATTGTTTTAGACCATACAATGATCTTTGCAATCTGATTGAGAACATATATCGAGACTTAGGATTACGTGCTTCAGACAGTTTAAATCTTTTCAAATTTTCATATAAATTTTATTATCAAGTGAACCATAAAGATAAGCTATAACCACGTCGATTAGATGTATTTCAAGATTTTCATGTACAGCTAAACTGTTGAGGTATCGAAAAGTTATTGCATCCATAACCAGTGAATATGTTTATTCATAGTCGACGCCGGGTCTTTGAGAGAATCCTTGTGCAACAAGGCATACCTTGTATCTTACAATTTCATTTTTCTCATTTCGCTTATGCACAAAGACCCATTTATAGCCAACTGGTTTTACACCATCAGGGGTTTGGACTACAGGTCCAAAAACCTATATTTAGTAAGTGAGTCCAATTCTGATTGAATTACCTCTTGCCATTTTTGCCAATCACGTCTTCATCGACATTCTTCGACAGATTGTGGATCAAGATCCTCATAGTCTTGCATAAGATTAAGTGCAACAATACATGCAAAAATATTAAATTTTTTGATCGATCTAAATTAATTCAATCATCGGTAGAACTTATCAAAAGTTTTTCATTCACTTGAGTCTCGGGTTCACTGGTTACTTCAGGAATATCAGGATTAATCAGATCTTGAATATCTTCATGAGATTCTTTTATAGTGTCATCTTTATCATTTATTGCGCTTCTTTTTCTAGGATTTTTATCCTTTGAGCCTAATGGTCTACCACTCTTCAGGCGTGTTTGGGATTCAGAAGTTGTGACACTAGTAGATGGTCCTTTTGGGACTTCAATTTAGATAGGCACATTCACTGCAGGGATATGTGACTTAGTTATCCATTTTAAATCAGTAAATGCATCTGGCATTTGATTTGCTATTTTCTTTAAGTGGATGATCTTCAGGACCTCTTGCTCACATATAGGAGCATGTGGATCAAAATGAGATAGTGATGAAACTTTCAACGCAATTTATCTTATTGGTCCCTTCAACTCTCCCCCTAATTGTGGGATATTTGGTTCATCAAACCGACAGTCTATAAATCGAGCAGTGAATAAATCTCCTGTCAATGGTTCAAGGTAGCATATTATGGAGGGTGAGTCAACCCCAACATATATACCTAACCTTCATTGAGGCCCCATATTAGTACATTGTAGTGGTGCTACAGGCACGTATACCGTACAACCAAAGATTCATAGATCAGATATATTTGGCTCATGACCAAATACTAATTATGATGGGGCGTATCTATTATAATGAGTCAGTCTGAGATGAACGACTGTTCCTGCATGCAGGATAGCATGGCCCCAAACAATAGTGGGCAATTTCGTCTACATGCAGCAACACTCATTCGTGTCAGACCAACTCATTATAATAGATACTCCATGTCACAGTTAGTATTTGGTCATGAGCCAAATATAGCTCATCTACGAATCTTTGGTTGTGCGGTGTATGATAACGCCCAAACTACACCTCAAATTAACGAAGCGTAAGCGGTCGTAGTCAAATATAGAACCCAACAAAGGTTGGGGTCGAATCCCACAGAGAATATGGTGAGAATTAAGTCGTTAGTGAAGTATGTGACTAATAGTCAATAGTTTCCGGTAAATAAAGGGGGGGGTTTGTAATGAACAATAGCAAACAAAACAAATAATAACGTATGTGAAATAATAGTAGGAGAATGAACTAGGGAAGTGTTTACCATGGCGTTGGTAACAATGTCGATCCTAGGCTTAATCGGGTTCTTTTTATATGCGTGTCACGATGTGATTGAAGCAATGGTATCGTCTAAACGTCTCTCGACCAAATAAACAAATTTCCTTTTCTATTCTCTCGACCTCGAAAAGATGTGCTTTTTAGATTTCAACCCTAAACATCAAGTAGATTAATCTAGTTACAGCATTAATCATTAGACGAGAGTTAGTAGTCTCGAATCCTTGTTGTTAATCAAGTTTCCCGGTTTTAATCTCTTTACTCAAGCAAATTAAACCTAGGCATGTTCTAATATTTTCAACCACTAGAAAACGTTAAATAATGAATGATTAACAACGTGACAATACATATATTGTACCCAACGCTACCCGGAATCTATCTCGATACCTTAGCCATGGCTCCCACAACCCTAGTTGTGGGAGGTTTAGTTACTCATGCTAGTAGAAGAATAAAAGAAAGTCATATGCATAATAAAGAAAAGAAATCCTTACAATGTATTGAGAACAATCTTTAATTATTCCAAGAACAAGAAACCAAAGATCCCAAGAACGAATCAAGAACAAGATTGAGGAGAAGGAAACCGTGTGTAGCGTGTTTCCCCTCTCAAAACTCGCTCAAAAACTCTCCTAAAATTATTGGAAAAACTTGGTTCAAAGCCTAATAATGAAATAAACCTAACATAGGGTATTTATAGGAGTCTAGAAAACCAATCCCAAAAACGCTCGGATTCCGCGTCGCGGACTGCCTAAGTGTGACGGCCAGGGTGACGGACCGTCACAGGGTTGACGGACCGTCGCCTGGACCATCACCCTTAGGCAGTGGTGCTGCCTTGGCTGCTGCCTTGGTGTGACGGTTTGGGTGACGGACCGTCACACCCTTGACGGACCGTCACCTGAACCGTCACTCTTATCCAGAATGTTCTTTTTCGCGTATTTCCGTCCGTTTTCGTGTTTGTTTCCATTTCCTACAAATACAACATAAAAACATCAAAAACAATAACGGTTGCTTGAAAACGTACGATTGTTCTTAGTAAAAAGGAGTCGAAAGTGCCGTAAATTAGCGGCACATCAACACCCTCAACTTAAAACGTTCGCTTGTCCTCAAGCAACATAACATAAAACAATAAAACGACTCAGCTAAGAACACGAACTCATGTCTCTAGCCACTCATTGTCATTCCACATCTTAATCCATTAAATCAAGCTCCCTCGTAGCACACGAATGTATGAAACACTAACTTGCAAGGATCCAAACATGTCATTCCGATATGATAGAACATTCTACATTCACACGCGCAGCTATCCTAACAATCAATAGACAATACAGAAATCTTGGTGCCCTCACCACAAAGAAATCCCTCACACAAGATTTGGGACTAGGTAAGCGCTCAGACTCACAAACGATTTCAAACAATGCACATGCGATACCATAGGCTTGCCCTTACTATTCTATTTCAGTTCTTCAGAAAGCCGCTCAGGATCACTACAGGACTTGTTTAGGGTTGTAATGAGGCTTCGGGTGCAGGTAGGATACATTTAGGGGTTAGTGACTAAGCCCTCCTTGGAACTACCGACGTCTTATTACCACGTAACTTACTTTGTCCATCCTTATTCACCTTTTTATTTCCTTCTTTCTAGCTACAGGTGCGACCTCTTTATTTTGACAATTCTTTTTATTACTTTTTCGATCTTTTTCATCTCTTTTTTTTCTTTTCTTTTCTTAGGCACCCACCCGAATTTTCGTTCTATTCACAACCAATTTCCTCCATCCTCTTTTTCTTATCATTAACCTCTATAGTAGCCACCCTCAACTTAGGCTGATTGCCTGGGTTGAGGTGCACAATGTCCATGGATGGACCAGGGCCAAAACAGGGTTTACCTCTATAGTAGCCACCCTCAACTTAGGCTGATTGTCGGAGTTGAGGTGCACGATGTCCAAGGAAGGACCAGGGCCAAAATAGGGATTCAAAGTTAAACAGGAATGGTGACAGGTTATTGAAAGAACAAGGTCAATTATGGCTCAAACAGGGATCAAGGGATTATTTATATTTGGACGGTCTTTTTAGGTTAAGTGGACTGCACACAAAAAGGGCCTGTGATCCTTTCCTAAGCCACCAAACTTCAAACTTAACAAAATAGACCGGGCAAGTTCTAGATGCATGCACAGAGTAAGAATTTATACAAAATACGCTCACACACTCTTGGCACCAAGAAATTATACCACTACCAACTATCAAACAACCGCTCTTAAGCATACTCATTCTAATCATAATCACACAATGACATTCAAGGATCCAGACAGTCAATTGTTTCAACATAAGTACAAAACCAGAAAATTTTTCAGAAGGGGCTCCTTTTAGTCCACAAAAATGCCATTTATCACTATAGACACTAAAAAAAAAATTAAACTAACAACCTAAACATGCCGGTTCTACTAGATAGCACACCGGAGGGAAAAGAAACACGGCAACAAAAACCCTCGATGGTGACTCACAGGTTTCCCCACACCCTCAACTTAGACTCATGCATTGTCCCCAATGCATCTATATGAAAGCTAAAAACTGTGAGAGAAAGGAATACCTGTGAAGTCGATATGACTCAGATTCTGGAATGATGTTGGAGACCGCCAGGGTCTCCAAAACAAGAGAACTCGATGGAGTGTGTGCACGCGACAACCTCATGTTGCGTTTCAGCTTCTTCCTTCATTGGCTCCGCAGCTAGTCGCGACAACTTCTTCGCTCTTTCTTTGCAGATTCTCTTGCGGTGTTTTCGTTTTCTTGATTTATTTTCACCGCTTTCTTTCACCTGCTCGTTCTTTTGCGATCGCGACTTTACTCTCATAACAGCTCGGGTTTCAACACAACCCTTCTCTTCAAAATACACATCCGCAGGGACTTCCTCAATAGTATTGATGACCGCGACCACCCTCATCTCACTTTATTGCTTCATCAATTTGGACACATCGAACTTGACCACTTCATTGTTTAATCGGAAGGTCAGTTCGTTTTTCTCCATGTCGACCAATGCTCTTGTTGTGGCTAGCAATGGTCGTCCCAAGATTATGGGAACTTCAAAATCCACTTCGCAATCCAAGATCACAAAGTTGGCCGGGAATATAAGCTTACCGATCTTTACTAGCACATCAGACAATATTCCCACAGGTCTCTTCACTGAGCGGTCAACCATCATCACTCTTATGGAGGTTGGTTTAGGAGCTCCCAAACCCAGTTGTTTATAGACGGCTAGCGGCATCAAGTTGATGCTAGCACCCAGATCACACAAGGCTTTCCCGAAGTTGAGCTTCCCAACAGTGCAGGGAACAGTAAACGCACCTGGGTCTTCCTTCTTTTCCACTAACGATCTAGAGGAAATAGCGCTGCAGTGGTGGAGGTTGTCTTCCGGTTCAAAACTTACCGACCTCTTCTTTGTAATCAAGTCCTTCATGAACTTGGCATAACCGGGCATTTGTTCCAGCGCTTCCACCAATGGTATGTTTATTGAAATCTGCTTCAGCATGGTCATAAAGTTCAGGAACTTACCATCGTCAGCTTTCTTCTTCAAACGCTGTGGGAAAGGAGGTGGTGGTCGAGGCATCATAGTTGGAAGCTTTTCAGCTTCCTTGCTTTTCTCCGCGGGCTTTGGAGTTTCCTCCTCTACCGCCTCTTCATCATCCGCAGCATCACCTTGAGTCTGAATTACCGGATGTGATTTCGGTAATATTTTTCCGCTTCTTGTGGTGATCGCCATACAGCTAGCGTCATTCCTCGGATGAGTCGTGTCACTCGGCAAGGTACCTGTCTTCCTTTGGTTTAAAGATGCCGAGATCTGACCCACTTGCTGCTCCAATTGCTTGATTGCGGTGGAATGTGACTCTACTACCTGACTCAACGTTGATAACTCAGTCCTCATTGCCTTTACCCTAGAGTCAGTCGATTCCACCTTTAGAAGCATCTTCGCCATCATGTTCTCTAGCTTGGAAGTCCCTGCCTCATTGCCAGCTTTGTCCCGATTACCAGGTGGTACATACAACCCACCTCTATCGGTGTTATTCCTCCAGCTACCTTGATCGCGATCTCTGTAACCATCTTTCTCATAGTGGTTGTCTCTCTGGTAGTTCCGACCTTGGTTTCCCTGGCCATTGGCCTGGAAACCCCCCAAGTAATTCGCCTCCTCAGTCTCCATACCTTGGGAACCCACCGCTTGTACCTTCTCCATACCTCCTGAGAACAAGTGCTTGGTCAGTAGGTCCAACTGCGTTTTCAGATGCGCCATGTCTTGGTCGCGCTCCTCCTCTTTCCTACGCTGCTCTGCTGACATACCAACGGTATAGGTGCTAGCTGCAACCTCTGAATCTCGTGTGTGCCAGGCCCTGTTGGTTTTGGTGAGCCTGTCCAAAGTAGTTGTGGCCTCAACAAAGGTAAGACCCATGAATGCACCACCTGCTGCGTTGTCTAACGTCGGCTTGGTAGCCGAATTCAGTGCCCGATAGAACGTCTGTATCAAAAAGTTATCGGTCAACTGATGGTTCGGGCATTGTGTTATCTTCTTTTTGAATCGCAACCAAGTCTCGTGCAGTGCTTCGTGCGGTTGCTGCCTAAAGTTGCTAATCTCGTCCCTCAACTGTATCATCCGAGAGGGAGGAAAGAACCTTTCTAGGAAAGCTCCTCTCAACTCTCCCCACGTTGCGATAGAGTCGGGGGTCAGCTCTGTCAACCACAATGCTGCCTCATCAGACAGAGACAACGGAAACAACCTGAGCCTGATCGCTGTCTGACTCACGCCCGGTAGTTCAAATGACTTGCATATGCCCATGAAATTCATTAGGTTCTGGTTTGGATCCTCCCAGCGACACCTCGGAACACTCCTCTCAAGTTCAACAGCTGGATCATCGTGCTAGTGATGTTGAACTTGGCTCCGGGCGGTAGCGGTGGAACGACAATGGCGCCCGTAGCGCCAGCTCCATCTAAGTCGAGATCCTCATCATTCCTTGCGATCTCATCCTGCAGACCACCAACATTCAGATTTTGTTGGGCCTGCAGTTCTGCAGCGATCCTCGCTGCCTCTAGTTGTGCGGCCATATTCCGCCTCAATGTTCTAGCAAGCTCGGGGTCGTAAGGTAAAATTTGTTCCCCCGAACTTCGGGGACTTGTCATGCACAACTATGTACCCTGTCAAAGACAAAAACAACAAATAAACATAAAGCAGGAAAGTATGACTAAGAGTCAAATAAACACACCAGACTTAATTAACAACCGTATTCCCCGGCAACGGCGCCACTTTTTGATAACGCCCAAACTACACCTCGAATTAACGAAGCGTAAGCGGTCGTAGTCAAATATAGAACCCAACAAAGGTTGGGGTCAAATCCCATAGAGAATATGGTGAGAATTAAGTCGTTAGTGAAGTATGTGACTAATAGTCAATAGTTTCCGGTAAATAAAGGGGGGGTTTTGTAATGAACAATAGTAAACAAAACAAATAATAACGTATGTGAAATAATAGTAGGAGAATGAACTAGGGAAGTGTTTACCATGGCGTTGGTAACAATGTCGATTCTAGGCTTAACCGGGTTCTTTCTATATGTGTGTCACGATGTGATTGAAGTAATGGTATCGTCTAAACGTCTCTCGACCAAATAAACAAATTTCCTTTTCTATTCTCTCGACCTCGAAAAGATGTGCTTTTTAGATTTCAATCCTAAACATCAAGTAGATTAATCTAGTTACAGCATTAATCATTAGACGAGAGTTAGTAGTCTCGAATCCTTGTTGTTAATCAAGTTTCCCGGTTTTAATCTCTTTACTCAAGCAAATTAAACCTAGGCATGTTCTAATGTTTGCAACCACTAGAAAACGTTAAATAACGAATGATTAACAACGTGACAACATACATATTGAACCCGTCGCTACCCGGAATCTATCTCGATACCTTAGCCATGGCTCCCACAACCCTAGTTGTGGGAGGTTTAGTTACTCATGCTAGTAGAAGAATAAAAGAAAGTCATATGCATAATAAAGAAAAGAAATCCTTACAATGTATTGAGAACAATCTTTAACTATTCCAAGAACAAGAAACCAAAGATCCCAAGAACGAATCAAGAACAAGATTGAGGAGAAGGAAACCGTGTGTAGCGCGTTTCCCCTCTCAAAACTCGCTCAAAAACTCTCCTAAAATTATTGGAAAAACTTGGTTCAAAGCCTAATAATGAAATAAACCTAACATAGGGTATTTATAGGAGTCTAGGAAACCAATCCCAAAAACGCTCAGATTCCGCGTCGCGGACTGCCTAAGTGTGACGGCCAGAGTGACGGACCGTCACAGGGTTGACGGACCGTCGCCTGGACCGTCACCCTTAGACAGTGGTGCTCCCTTGGCTGCTGCCTTGGTGTGACGGTTTGGGTGACGGACCGTCACACCCTTGACGGACCGTCACCTGAACCGTCACTCTTATCCAGAATGTTCTTTTTCGCGTATTTCCGTCCATTTCTGTGTTTGTTTCCATTTCCTACAAATACAACATAAAAACATCAAAAACAACAACGGTTGCTTGAAAACGTATGATTGTTCTTAGTAAAAAGGAGTCGAAAGTGCCGTAAATTAGCGGCACATCAGTATACGTGCCTGTAGCACCACCACAACGTACTAAGATGGGACCTCAATGAAGGTTAGGTATATATGTTGGGTTTGACTCACCCTCTATAATTCGCTACCTTGAACCGTTGATAGGAGATTTATGCACTGCTCGATTTGCAGACTGTCAGTTTGATAAAACAAATTTCCCGCAATTAGGGGGAGAGATGAAAGGACCCATAAGAGAAATTGTATGGAAAGTTTCATCACTATCTTATTTTGATCCACGTGCTCCTATATGTGAGCAAGAGGTCCAGAAGATCATCCACTTACAGAAAATAGCAAATCAAATGCCAGATGCATTTACTGATTTAAAATGGATAACTAAGTCACATATCCCTGCAGTGAATGTGCCTATTCGAATTGACGTCCCAAATGGACTATCTACTAGTATCGTAGCTTTTGAATCCCAAGCACGCCTGAAGCATGATAAACCATTGGGCTCAAAGGATAAAAATCCTAGAAAAAAAGTGCAAGAAATGATAAAGATGACACTATAAAAGAATCTCATGAAGATATTCAAGATCTGATTAATCCTGATATTACTGAAGAAACCAGTGAACCCGAGACTCAAGTGAATGAATAACTTTCGATAAGTTCTACCACTGATGGAATAAATTTAGATCGATAAAAAATTACGGTGGATAATGTTTTTGCATATAATGTTGCACTTAATCTTATGCAAGACTATGAGGATCTTGAGCCTCAATCTATCGAAGAATGTCGACAAAGATGTAATTGGCCAAAATGGCAAGAGGCAATTCAATCTGAATTGGACTCACTTACTAAACGTGTGGTTTTTGGACCTGTATTCTAAACCCCTGATGGTGTAAACCAGTTGGATATAAATGGGTCTTTGTGCATAAGCGAAATGAGAAAAATGAAATTGTAAGATACAAGGTACACCTTGTTGAACAAGGATTCTCTCAAAGACCCGGCGTCGACTATGAAGAAACATATTCACCGGTTATGGATGCAATAATTTTTTGATACCTCAACGGTTTAGCTGTATATGAAAACCTTGAAATACATCTAATGGACGTGGTTACAGCTTATCTTTATGGTTCACTTGATAATGAAATTTATATAAAAATTCAGAAGCATTTAAACTGCTTGAAGCACGTAATACTAAGTCTCGAGATATGTTTTCAATCAGATTGCAAAGATCATTGTATGGTCTAAAACAATCAGGGCGCATGTGGTATAATCGCCTTCGTAAGTACTTGATAAATAAAGGATATATAAATGATGTCATTTGTCCTTGTATTTTTATTAAGAAAATGGCATATGAGTTTGTTATACTCACCGTCTATGTTGATGACATAAATCTCATTAGAACCCCTGAAGAGGTCCAAAAGGCAATTGAATATCTAAAGAAAGAATTTGAGATGAAAGATCTTGGAAAGACAAAACTTTGTCTCGGTCTGCAAATTGAACATTTAGTAGACGGGGTCGTCATCCACCAATCTGCCTACACTGCGAAGATCTTAAAACAATTTTACATGGACAAAGAACATCCATTAAGTACTCCAATGATTGCTTGATCACTTGAAGTGAATAAAGACTCGTTTCGACCTCCAGAAAAGAATGAAGAACTTCTTGGTCCTGAAGTACCATATCTCAGTGCTATAGGAGCACTTATGTATGTTGGTAATGCTACTAGACCTGATATAGCATTTTCTTACCCTGACACAGAGACATTGGAATGGTGTCAAACATATCCTGCGATATCTAAAGGGGACTATTGGTATGGGTCTGTTTTATACTAACCAAAATTGTGCAGATCTTGTTGGTCATACAGATGCAGGTTATTTATCGAACCCATATAAAGCTTGATCTCAAATAGGCTATCTATTTATATACGGAGGAACTACTATATCATGGTGATCTACCATTGTTGCTACTTCTTCAAATCATGGTGAGATAATAGCGATTCATGAAGCGAGTAGAGAATGTGTGTGGTTGAGATCGATGATACAGTTCATCAAATAAAGGTGCGGCCTGGAGTGTGGTGTCAAAGTACCCATGGTCATATTTGAAGACAATGTTGCTTGCATAGCCCAATTGAAAGGAGGCTTCATAAAAGGAGATAGAACGAAGCATATTTCCACGAACTTATTCTTCACACATGATCTTCAGAAGAACGGTGATATTAATGTACAACAAAATCTTTCCAGTGATAATACAGCGGACTTAGTCACCAAGTCTTTACCAACCTCAACTCTTGATAAGATGGTACACAAGATTGAAATGCGAAGGCTCTACCACTTGGAACGTGGCCTTCATCAGGGGAGTAAGAATACGCACTGTACTCTTTTTTCCTTAATCAAGGTTTTATCCCACTGAGTTTTTCTTATTAAGATTTTTAATAAGGTAGCAAGCAATGCATATTATAGATAAATATGTATCATTTTTTTTATTTTACATGGACATCCAAAGAAACTCTCAAATGTAGCTCGTATGTTTAAACTACTAAAGGACATGGTTTTTGAAATGCGTTCTTCTACAAACTATTAGAGAAACATACATAGAGACTAAGTGAAGCACCTTAGGCTCTTTATGAAAATCCACAGGTTTAAGTTACCTTTCTAAAGTCGAGTTAAGTGTTTTAAGTTTATTCAAAAGCATATGAGGTTCTATAAGGCATTTACATGTTACACAAAAGTGATTACGAGATTATTAGAATAAAGAGTACCAGTGGGCTAAGATTGGCAACATAATTATGATGAAATACCCACCTGCATTACAAATCCATAACATGGCATGCTATGCATTCCACTCCCGATCTATAATCGAGAGATATGAGGCCTATTGCCTATATTTATACGTATGAGACACAGATGGCCATAAGTTGGTAAATATGATGCCTGTTAGCTACCAGAAGACACAACCATTGCTAGTATTTGGTTGGTTATGACATGAATTTGTATTTATATATATATGTACTCACGAAATACGATTATAAAAGCATACCATGCAAATTTCATTACTATGAGGTCTGATGTTGGCCATGGAGGCTATCCGAGTTTCAGTTTCAGGTGGTACCTTTACTACTCTTTTTACAGCTCATATTTATAATTCTACTTTCTGCCTTATGTACCAGTACATTTTTATTCATACTTATGTCATGTTTCCTGGGGATGCTGTATTTTTGTTTCGTACGTGCAGGTCCAGGTAGGGATTATGATCGACCCCTCCACTAGGATTTGGGGTTCAGTGGTGAGTTTGTAAGCTCCACCTCTTCCTGGAGCTTTCATTTGATATTTACTTTTATTTTACAGTGTCACAAAGTAAACCACTGTGAGTGGCACACACACTAAACCACCTGGTGGGAGAACAATCTTAACTGCATAACCATCCAACACTTACCAAAAAATTAGGAAACTAAAGCAATTTCATTGATTAAATCAACAATTCATATCTTAAAGCAGAAAAAAAAACATGTGAAAACAAAAAGCCCTAGAATCTGAAAGTCATCATACCAATACTCTAATAAATGTCTAAAAGAAAAGGATGCAACCTCGAAATAAAATATTGCCCAAGTCTGTACAATGGACCAGAAACAACCGAAGAACTCATGGTAGCTGGGAAGATGTAGCTCACCCTTGAGTTCGGATGTCGCCTGACTCACAGCTGAGGTCTCAAAGCAGTCGCTAGAGTATGCCCTGTACTCAACAAGAAGAAGAGTACATGTAGTATCAGTACACAAGAACAACGGTGTACTGGTAGGATCATCAGCCAACCAAAAATGAGAAATATGCACATTCAACTATGACATAGTACAACAAGACAACCACCATTCCCTATTATGCAACTATAAACAAAGCTCATAATCATTAACCATGTAACAAGCCAAGTCAATTATGATCACCAAATAGACTCCAAGTCAGCAAACCTAACTCGACAACCATATACGTCATGTCTGACTTCACAAGTAATAGATAACACAGAATTATGTCACATCTTGCAAATATCCCGGACCACCCAAGGACCCCTAGGACAATGACTATAGCAATTAACATGCATCTCGATTTACACAACAAACCACCTTAGCAAGTAAGAAAATCAACCCAGTCACTCAAGGACCAACATATATGTTAACTAAACAGTTAAGCTTGGTTTACTCAAGGAACCAACATATATGTAAAATAAACTGTTAATCCCGGGTCACTCAAGGAACCAACAAAATCAAGAACACATAATCTCCGGTTCACTCAAGGAGCCGTACATTCACCAATTCCTCGTACACACACGCTAAGGGTCTTAGTGTCTCCCTTTAGCCATATCCTATAGGGGACGAGCTCTTGTCCATGTACCAAATTGCAGACATCAAGTGCCTGCCAACCTTATATAAACCAATGCGTAGAGATGTCCAAATACCAGTACATTCCATAAATAAATACAAATATCAATTTAATCAGAAACACAATGTTAACAAAATAACACTTGTAAAAACCAACAAGTTTCAATAGACTCATTGCATGTGATTAACACTTAGGATATCATTTAACAATCATTCTCTTTTTTCTGAACATGTATCGTGCAAGTAATACTAGGAAACATTTAACATGCACACATTACACAAATTGGATTATCAACTACAAAAACCATCACCTACCTTAATCCAAGCCTGAAATGCTTTACCAAACTTGAGCTTTCCCTTTTCTGACAACCTCGTCTTGATTAAACTCTAAAAATAGAAATATAAACACAAATTCAACCAATGACCTACAATACCTCATATTATAGCCTAATCCTAAACCCCCAGGCTGAGTTCATGATCATTCCACCCATTCTAGGGCTTTCCCACCAATAATTCACCAAGAAACTACCAATTTTATGATTACACTAGCTAATTATGGTCATACAATCATAAATGATCAACTTTTAATCAAAACCCAAAGGTTTTATATCCTATTATCCCTTATACACCATATTTTATATCTAGGGTAAGCCAAAGCCTCCTCAAGACCTGCAAACTAGTGATTTTATGAACTAGGAATTGAAATACTAGTTAGCGGGAATAAAAGACTTACCTTAACAAAGATTTTTGGTGGAAAACTAGTAAAGTTTGCCTCGAATTGCCACAACCTTCCTCAAAATATATTTGTGAAATTAGGATCATTTTTGGGAACGTTTCTACATTTATAATGATTAACCTAGCTATAGCGATCCAATGCTGCTATAGCGGTACCATCGTAGCGGAAGCCTCTCGCTATAATGGGATTGCATGACCTTAAATCCCTCTATTGAGTGAATTATTCCCCTATAGCAGCAGCCTGGTAGAGGCCTGCCATATGAGGCAGAAACATAGGATTTCTCCCATTTTTGCATATTTTGCAACACACTCTCTAACCATGAAATCTAGAACTAATCCCTTTAGGTCAGGTTTGATATAGGGAGTTCTACTTACCCAAATTCACTTCCTAAAAGCTCTTCAGACTCCTTATCATCTTAGCTAACATAAAATTCAGCTAAATTTTATGACATTTCCCCAATCCCTTCCCGAATTGCCCTAGACCACACTTTGCTTAGATTTCATCCAAGACTAGCCTAGCCTAAAAATTTTAACTTTCCATTTTGGAAAAATTCCAACCCCGATTCTTGCATGATTAGCTCACTCATAACAATGGAAAGGTTCATTATAATAGATACTAATTTACCCATCATTCATCCCCAAATGATCAAACAATAAGAAAAAAGAGCTAAATCAAGAAAGAGGTAGTACCTGAATCCTCAAACAAGTGAGGGTACCTGTATTGCATGTCCTTCTCAGTCTCCCAAGTGGCTTCTTCAACTGAATGATGCATCTATTGAACCTTTACTAATCTAATCTCCTTTGTCCTCAACTTTTGGACATCTCGATCAAGAATGACAATTGGTTATTCCTCATAAGTAAGATCCTTATCTAACAAAACCAAATCTGACTTAATAATGTATTCCCCATACCTATAGTACCTCTTAATCATGGACACATAGAATACCGAATGGACTCCTGACAAGCTTGGTGGCAATACCAATCTATACGCTACTGGCCCTATATCTTCGAGAACCTTGAACAGATTGATATACCAAGGGCTAAGCTTGCCCTTCATGCCAAACCTCATGTCTTGCCCCAAGCCTACCTCCTAGATGTAACATGGTGCTTAGAGTCACAAGTGACCCCAAGCTAACCCATGACCTGGCATACTACTAAGAAACAAACTGAAAGATAATGTGAAAGCTAAAACATGTGTTGAGCTCTTGAAGAATACTATAATAAAATGAACTTTCATCAAATCAAATACAAATTCATTTAAATACTAATATAACCAACTGACTGATTGTCTATGAACCCTCTACTAACACTGACTACAGTTAGCCGGGACATGACCCCCAACTATCTCTAATTCATGTATAGGAGCTAAAATAAAATACTATGACTACTAACTGACTGGAGATCCCGAATAAAGAGAACTCATTCCCTGCTGACTGGAAGCTGTGATCTATTTGACGATGATCTTGGGAGCTAGCACTGAAACCTACATCATGAAATGATATAGTACAAGGAAGGTATGCGGCCAGTACTTTGAATGTACTGAGCATGTGAGATAATGCACTAACTTTAAATCATAGTGAAAAGCATGTATATACTAAAAGCATGGCTAAAACCTGGACTAAGTATAAACATCTCAGTGTGCATAAGTCAAAACTGTAAAACATAAGCTCTTTTACTGAAGTGGGAATAAAACATGTTTCTGAACTATAGCTGCGAGACAGTGATATTCAAACATAAGGAAAACTGTTTCTTGGGGATCCATAGACTGATAAGATGCATTATGTTTATAAGTCATAAAATAGTGCAACTGAGCTGAAAACCATGAGTCATGCCAAAAGTCATGTTTAAAGTAAATCCTTAGCGGAGTTTCTTCTACTGAGCATGCTGAAAATACTGATATACTATACTGAATGCAGACTGATTACAAGGTCATGCAATATCTAAGTTTAAACTGTGTGAGCTACTGTTAACCGACATACCCCAAGCTGAGCTAACTATGGGGCCAAACTGTAACCCTGGTTGGAAGGGTGTTCATACCTTGCCAAGGGCATGAACACTGGATGGCATAGATCCACTAATCTGATGTCCAAAAGGACTATGGTGTCAATCCTGATCTGATGGGTGACCCTTTAGAACCTACGTTGGTACTGTAGTTCTGAGACTTAGGGAATGCTATTAAAGGTCTCATCCTAACTGACGGGTGAGCCTTCATCCCCATAGCCACTCGGTGCTAAGTACTACTTCCGAATGAATCTATATATATATATATATATATATATATATGTAAACTGACATACTAGATAGCTCAAATAATAACTTTTTGAGAATGAAAAATAATACTAAGACTGAAAGTATTCTAATCATGCATAGTTCTTTTGTACTAAAATAACTGGATCAAAAATCATGCATACTTGTTCGGGAACAAAGTACATAGTCAAAATCATCGTGAGAAAACTTAAACTCAAATACAGAAAAAAGAGGGATGGATTTCAACCTTGCTTTTTTAGGTCTCAGCATATTTATTCTTGGCAGGGATTACAGTCTCTTTCCCTGGGTCAGGCTACGCAGATACCAAAAATGCATAGTTTTTCCTCCAAAGATGACTTCTCCAGTCGGGGAACGCATTAGATATTTACCTAAACCAGTAGGTCCTTGAGTGGATTCCACGTTAGCCCCAAGGCATTGGTCTCTAACTAGAAAAGTAAATGCTTGAGCTTGAGAAGCTTCTGGTCTAGTAGGTCCATAAAATTCACTAGGATAAGCAGTATTATTGAACCAGACAAAACAACAAGAAATGAAACCAAAGATGGCTAAAGCCCCTAAACTATAAGATAAGTAAGCCTCTCCAGACCATAGAAGTATGCGTCGAGCCCACGCGAAGGGTTTGGTTAAGATATGCCAGATTCCACCAGGTATACATATGGAACCTAACCATACATGTCCTCCAATTATATCTTCGAAATCGTCCACACTAACAATCCATCCTTCCCCTCCAAAAAGAGATAAGATTTATGCAGTCCATAGAAAAAGAAAAAGAAGAAAGTATTCTGAAGTCAAATGTTCTTTGATTGGTAGTTGAATAGGGGGATAATCCTTTTTTCCCTTTTATATTGAATGTAGTCAATCACTTTGAGGTCATGATAACAAAGAGTCATAGAGATTTTTTAGACTTAAACTGAATGCTGACAAGCTAAACTAAACTTTGAAGGAAAACCTAAATTTTGAGAAAATATTTTTAAATCATGCTAAAACTTGCTTCTCCAAAAAATCTTGTGTTTTAAAATCTATTTGTAGGAATTCATATAAAAATCATTCTAACAAAGAAAGTAGTCATGTTGAATCATCAAGAAATCAAATTCATAGCAAAACATATGTTTGGCTAAGAACCCTAGAATCATAACTTGTAAAAATTATACTGAAATCTGAAACTTTGGGCATGAGGGTGAAAGAAAACCCTCATTAAAATCCCACATACCTGATCACTGAAGAATTTCTAAGGCTGGAACTGGAGAATGAAGATTAAAGAAGAACCCTAGGCTTTTTCTTTCTTGAGAGAACCTTTTTGTTATTCTAAAGTTTCATCGTAAGAATGAGAGGAGAATAGTCGATTTAATGTTGATAAAATAACATTTATTGGTGTTTAAATACATGGGGTAGGGGTTCTAGGGTAAGGAAAAGTCTAAAATACCCTAGGGAGACTTAAATAAAAGACTGCTAAAAAAGAAATTCGATGCAGGGTTCCACGGGCATGAACCACGACCCATGGAATGAACAACAATCTGTGGAATAGGGGTTGTGGTTCCTGGGCACTTTTTAGGCCTCTTGACTAATTTTCACGAGTAGGTTTCATGACCCATGGATCATTCCATGACCCATAGAACTCCCTCGTGGTTTTCAGGCAAAAAATCAATTTCTAGGACTGATTTTTCACGAAGGTAAACCACAGGCCGTGGTTTGATCCATCAGCGGTGGATACCCCTCGTGGTTACTGTACATATTTTAGTAAATTGCTGATAACTTATTACTCCAGACTTGGATTAATGCGCAGCCAGTGGTGTTGAAAAGAAGACTCAAAAACCTTTAATTTGGTAGGTACTAAGCTACCTAACTCTTTATATTCTAGGAGCAATGATCGTTTGAAGTTTACCCTAGTTTAGTCTTACATGAAAACTTAATCGGTTGGGGTGCTTTCAACTTAACTTGATGATAGGAGTTTCTTATGAACATGATTCGCATCGAAAATACTTTCCACACTAGGGAATTGATCATGAAAACTATGGAAAGCAGTTTGAGTCTTAGCTTAGAATTTTTGGAGTGTTACACCTCATGACTCCCTTCATAGGTGACACTTTTAAAAAAAATGTCCACCAACCTGGAACAACATGTCCCTCACCTTTCGGTCTTCATACTATTTTTGTCTTATCTAGGCTGTCAATAGTTTGGCTTGGATACATCTCACTTTTTCCCGAGCTTTCTTCACCAAATTAGTGCCCAGAGGTTTCACATCACCAACCTCAAACCATCCTATAGGTGATCTACACCCCCTCCTAATCCTAGAGTGATAAATGTTATTGTATGAGAATTAACACAATGGCAAGAACTGGTCCCAATAGCCACCAAAGTCAATCACACATGCCCTCAACATGCCTTCAAGCGCATGAATCATCCTCTTTGACTGTACATCAGTATGAGAATGAAAGGACGTGCTAAAAGTGAGTTGGGTGCCCAAGTCTTCGTGCAACCTGCTCTAAAATATTAAAGTGAACTGTGTACTTCTGTCTGAAATAATGAAAAGTGGCACCTCATGTATCCTCAATATCTCCCTGACATAGATCTTGGCCAGTTGTTTAGAGTTGTAGTCCACTTTGACCAAAATAAAATGGGCTGATTTAGTCAATCGATCCACTAAAACCCAGATTGAGTCATACTTTCCCTAGGTCTTAGGAAGACCTACCACGAAGTCCATTGCTATCCTCTCCCACTTTCACTCAGGAATGGGCATCCTTTGGAGAAAACCTGCAGGCCTTTGATGTTTTTACTTTACCTGATGACTGTTATGAGATCTGGATACATACTCTGGTATATCCTTCTTCATTCCAAGCCACCAACAAAGTTGCCTCAGATCCCGATACATTTTGGTCACACTTAGATGAATATAATATCGCGAACCATGAGCTTCAACAAGCACATTCTGAATCAAATCACCAATCCAAGGAATACTCTCCCTCTAAACCACAATACTCCATATGTATCAAGTGTGGCGTCCAAAGCCTTACCAAATGCCACCTTGTTCTGGAGTTTATTCAATTGCTTATCCTCAAACAGTTTGGCCTTGATTTCATCCAAGAAGGTTGACTTTACCTCAATATTAGCCAATACTCCACCCCTTTTGGAAATACCAAACTGCATGAAATTGGATGCTAGAGTTTGAAACTCCCTAGCCAAGGGTAGCCAGGACACCATCAAACAGGCCAAACTGCCCATACTTACCACTTTCTGGCTAAATGCATCTGCCACCACATTAGCCTTACCCGGATGATACTGGATGGTCACATCATAGTATTTTAACAACTCATACATCCCCTCTATCTCAAATTTAAGTCACTCTTGAGTGAACACATGTTGCAGGCTGCGATGGTCTGTGAATATCTCACACTTGACACCATAAAGATAGTGTCTCTTAATCTTGAGTGCAAACACCACCGCTGCCAACTCCAAATCATGAGTTGGGTAGTTCTTCTCATGAGGTTTCAATTACCTCAAAGCATAAGCAATGACATTCATGTCCTGCATCAATACATAACCCAAACCCGAATGTGAAGCATCACAAAATACCATAAAATCCTTACCTTCAACCGATAATAAAAGAATAGGAGATGTAGTCAAAAGTGTCCCGAGCTTTTGGAAGCTCTCTTCAAACTTATCCGACCAAACAAAAGGCACATCCTTCTGAGTCAACCTTGTCAAGTGGGTAGCAATAGAAGAAAAATTCTTGATGAACCTGCGATAGTAGCTAGCAAGACACATGAAGCTCCTAACCTCAGTCACAGAGCTAGGCCGAACCCAACTCTTAACTGCCTTGATCTTCTAGGGATCTACCATCACCCTCTTTTCCGAGACTACATGCCCTAAGAAGGTAACTGAACACAACTAGAACTCGTATTTTGAGAACTTTGCATACAACTGCCTCTCCTTCACATTTCCCAAGACAATACAAAGATGCCCTGCATGTTCTTTCTTGTTCTTAGAGTAAACCAAAATATCATTGATAAACATCCAAGAAGGACATGAAAATATCATTCATCAAGATCATGAAGGTCGTCGGCACATTAGTCAAACCAAACAACATTACTAGGAACTTGTTGCGCCCATACCGAGTCTTACAGGCCGTTTTAGGTATATTCTCAGGCTAAATTTTCAGCTGATGATAACCCAACCTCAAGTCAATCTTGGAAAATACTGAAGCACCCTAAAACTGATCAAACGATATCATCTATGCGGGGCAAGGGATACTTATTCATGATGGTAACCTTTTTCAACTGCATGCACAATCTCATTCTACCATCCTTCTTTTTAACGAAAAATATCGGAGCACCCTAAGGTAAAGCACTGGGATGGATAAATCCCTTATCAAGTTGATCCTGCAACTGAGTTTTGAGTTCCTTCAACTCCATCGGAGCCAATGGATAAGGAGGAACAGAGATTTGGCGAGTGCCCAACTCCAAATTAATACAAAATTCAATATCCCTGTCTAGAGGTATACTAGGAAAATTCATAGAAAATACCTCCTGAAACTCAAAGACCACCAAAACCAACTCAATAGGAAGGGACTTCGCACTAAAATCCCAAAGATGATCCAAGAAGGCTTAACACCCTTCCCCACTAACTTTCTAGCCCAAACAAAGGATATGATATTCACTGGCTTAGACTTATATACACCTCCCACTTTAGTTTACCCATACTTTGTATCTCACTATCTTAATATTACAGTTCAAAATAGTGTGATAAAGAGACAGCTAAGTCATACCCAAAATAATGTCAAAGTCAAATATGTCCAAGATAATCAAATCTACCTAAGTCTGAAACCCATAAACACAACATAACATGCATTATACACATGGTTTACTACCACATCTCAAACCGGAGTAGAAATATATACAGGAGAATCGATAACATTACAGACCAAGTCCATACCCAAAGAAAATCTAACAGATACATAAGAGTAAGTAGAACCTAGATTAAACAAAATAGAAGTCATCTGGTCACAGACAAGAATGGTACTTGTGATAACAACATTGGATTCCTTGGCCTCAGACTTGCCTAGAAAGGCATAACAATGAGCTCTATTATCAAGCTGGGCAACCTCTTTAGCAGTTGTGCTCTACCCTTCCCTGCATTACCATTACCCTTGTTTCCACTATGGATTCCCTAGTAATTACCTTGTCCACCCTGCGGACGGTCCTTACCATTTCCACCTACACCTGTTGGAACCACAGCCTTGGCCTACTACTGCACCTGATTACCTATCTACCTCAGAGGATACTCTCTCTTGAAGTGCCCCATATTACCACAATGGTAACAACCTCACTCGAGAGAAGGCCTGCTAACCAAAGATAGGAGACCCATTGGCCTCTAGTAGCTGGAGACTGTTGAATATCCCATGAAGGACCACTTGTAGAGGCTGGCAAGGGGGACTAAATAGGGCGAGCCAAATGCACCTACTGGCTGGGACCCTTGGAATGAGACCCACTGTAGTTACCCGCATTCCTGGACTTCTTGGCTAATACCTTATCTTGCCCAACTTGCTTAATACCCTTAAGCTTCATCACATAATCAGACACGTCATTGAAGCACCTTCTTGCAGAAGCCATATGAACAGACAAAACCTAAAGAGTAGTATTTAAACCCTTAACATACAACTGGATCCTCTCCTTCTCAGTGACCAACAGTTGGGTAGCATAACGAGACAGAGCATGGAACTTTAGCCTCATAGGCTGCAACAAACATATTTCCCTATTCAAGAACCATGAATTCATCCTTCTTGCGATCCCTAAGAGTATGGGGTACGTAATTCTCCAAAACCAAGGCATGAAACTGATCCCAAGTCATCAGAGGCAAGGCTTATGATCGACACTCCATATGGGCTCTCCACTACTTCTTGACATCCCCTTGCAATTGGAAAGTCACAAACTCAACACCATGTTGTTGCACAATCCCCAAATTATGTAGCATCTCATACAAATCAAGAATAAATTCAAAAGCATCCTCATCCTTAGTACCATGAAATGAAAGAGGTTTCATTTTCAGAAACTTAGTCAGCAACTCATGTTCGGTCTCGATCATGCTAGAGCCTAAAATAGGATGAAAGAAAACATTTGTACTCGAGGCCTCATCCATCTTAGGAGCTAAGGTTGCAATAGGATAGGCACCCTGAACCTGGATAGATGGCATATTAAGGGTGGTTCCAGTACCACCCAGCTCGCTCAAAAATGTCAAAACCTACTGAATAACCTCAAAATACATTGGAGGAAGGGCTGCACCTCCAATTGGTGTTGCCACCTTTGGTTCTGCGTTATCCTAGTGCACTGCCTCAGCCTTCTCAACATGATCCTAGGGTGGGAGAGGTGTCACTGGCCTCTGATCAGCAGCTGCCTAAGCTCCACTCCTGGTGGGTGTTACTCTCCCTCTTCCCCTACCCCTACCTCGCCCTTGAACTGCCAATCCCGCAACTAGAGTTGCTGCCCTTGCTCTATTTTGCCTAGTGTTCACCATATGTGGACAACAGAATGAAGGATGTCAGATACTAATTAGGATCATGAGATACCAATTGGAATCAAGTTATAGCATGAAGGAAGGAAGAAAGGATAATTTCCTAAAGACCTATAGCCTCTTGAAGAAAAATACAGACATCTCTGCACCATTCTGCAAGACTCTACTACACCCATTTTGGTACGATGAGATCAATGAACCTAGGGCTCTGATACTAACTTTGTCATGACCTAAACTGCCATGAGTGCCATCCACACTAAATCACCCGGCGGGAGAACAAACTTAACAAGATAACCATTCTACACTTAGACAAAAATTAGGCAACTAAGCAATTTCATTGATTAAATCAATAATTCATATCTTAAAGCGGAAATAAAAACAACCCGTAAAAATAAAAACCCTTAGATGTCACGCCCAACTACTGGGCTATGCGGAAACCTACTCTAATACACCTAGATAAGATAATCCTTACCACCCCACTAAAATGGGCCTGCGAAAATAATAAAGAAACATGAAAATTGTCTTTAATATATAAAAACAGTTACAAAAACTTTAAGTACAGTGAAATTCGTTACAAAACTTCAAATGATCACCCTCCTTAGGAACTAGTCTAAACAGGTACAAGAGCTCTAAAAAGAAATACAAGTAAAATAAGACACAGCTCCCACCATAGGAAAAAGAGGAGTAGAAGTTGTTGTACATTACCATTGTCTTTACCTAGAAACATCACTAATCTTGCAACCAGACTGTACCAAAAGGTATAACAAGAGCAGTATCACTACAAACAACACGTTCTAGTAGGCATCATCGGTTGACCCAAATCCACCACATAATAACATGTAAAAAATCTATAGAAATATGCAATATGAAAGTTACACAACCCAGGTCTTTTAACAACTGCCCTTACACCCTCGGGTATAACACCCCTGAACCTATACTCTCTATTCCAAGCCTTTCCTACCTCCTTTTGCTGCCAACTCCACCCTTAGGAGCCATTTCCCCTTCTATTCCAGTCATATCCTGACTCCCTATCATACCAAAGCTTTCCAAACCTACCCATCTTACCAATACCAGAATTTCTTTAATGGTCCCAACACAAAATCACAATTCCTAACTACCACTTTTAGTCTATTCGTCCCTCTCCCCTGAGATCCTATGCTAACAATTCTGTCCTCTGACCCTTAGCCCAGTTAAATAGACAACTTGCACCCTTGCTACCATCCTGACTCAACCATCCTATGCCCTTATCCTATCCCATAATGTACTAAACCCCATAACATCATAGCACATGAATAAAACAACCACCCTTGCACGGTTCCAACCCCACTTCCAATAACCTGGACCACCCAAGGATCCCTAAGAAAACATTTACAGTGTTTAACATACAATCTCAGTCTATACAAAAACTAATCCCAGCAATTAAACACAATCACCCGGCCACTCATAAACCAATATGTAGTAATTATATCATAAAAAATAACCTGGTTCACTCATGGGACCAACACACAAGCATAATCAACCATGTACTAGGCATGGTACTTGATCCAACCATATTAGAACCCATACCAGGCATTGTAATGACCCTTCCATTCATTTACACATTTTCGCCTTTCTTGTACCATTAGAGCTTACTTGTAGTGGCCCAAATCATTTATGGCTTTTCGGGACGGGTAGTTTGGTGCCCGGGCCGTTTGTTTGGTCTTTATGGTCGTTTCTCATTTTAGAGGTTCAACTTTGGAAATCGTTGACTTTCGTCAACATTCTTGGTAATATCAAATAATTAAACCAAGGTTCTAGGTCAAAGGAATTCCTTACTCGAAAGTTCGAGTTAAAGAAATGCCTCGTGTAACACCTCACTCGTTTGGAAGGTTTAAAGTAACTCGTGCCATTGGGGTAAGACTAATAGAGTCTAATATACTAAGAAGGATGTGTTATAAGGTATTATAATTGCAAAATGGTCGTATCATAAGTTTTGAAGTCAAGCAAGTTGCGAAACAAAAGTCGGAAAAAGTTATTGTAAATTCCTTTAAGGAATTCTCTTCAAATTTGGGTTAAATGTATTGGGGTGTTTCTCCCTATTTATAAAGAATTAGTGGGCCCCCAATATACCAAATCAAAGGTCTACGAGTTTAGTTTCCAACGCACTAAACTTTTTGTCCATACGACTTTAGAATAGAGAGATATTCACATTTTTGTAAGACTGCACAAGCAGACACGTCAAAGTGGGGTCTACATCCTAAGTCGGTTCAGCTTAAAAAAGCTGATTTCTCCTTCGTTTTAACTCATTTTTTTCACAAAAAAATCTTAGAAAATCAGAGGGAGAGTCCATAAATAATCCATGGACTTTGATCCTTTCAATTTGGAAGTTTAACGGAAGTTGCTCTACGTCGCGAGCTCGTCATTTTGGTATAGTTTTTCTCGTCGATTTCATGGCGTGTCTTCGTGGGTGTTGATGCAGCGAGCCAGAAGGTGTTTTCTGAGTATTTGACAGTAGCTATGGAGTTATTTTTGGTGAGTTATGGATCCCGTATACTTATCTATTTGTTGGATCAAGATTTTAAGCTTCTAGTTATGAAAAGTTGTTGTTGCCGATATCTTGTAGTAGTTTCTTGTTGATTTTGGATCTGTTTGTTGTTCTTGCAAGGATTCAGGTTGTTAATCATGGGATATTGAATATTTTTATCTAGGAAATCTCTCCCCTATGACCCTCCTTCATTATTATATGTTCTAGTATTGTTTTATGAATTTCTGAGCCCCGAAGTGGTATTTTGGATTTGTGGCTTTGGACAGCCCCTTTATCTTGTTATATTTGGTTATTGTTGTGGTGTTCTGGTTATGGTAAGGTTCTGGAGGGATTGGAAAATTGTGCGATTCTTTTTGGGATCACATACGATAGTGATTGGATTGGACAAACGTGAAGTATGCCTTGAAATAGTGCCTCGGGAGCTCGTCGCTCCTTGGAGATGTGGTTAACGTATTGTTGTTGGATTTAGCTGCCATTTGTTATTGTTATTGGCCTCATTTTTATGATTTGGAGTTGGCTGGTCGCGAGTGTGACATTAACACCTTATCAATTGGCTATTGCTCGTTCTTGCAGCCTTGTCGATTCTAGCAATTGTTCCATTACCTTGGTTGGTCAGGCTTCAGTTGAAAGTATTTGTTTTGTGTGATTCAGAGCTTCCTGGAGTTGTTCGAGTCTGGACAATGTCATTCCCGCAGCTAGTCATCGGATGACAGGTAGGTTATGGTTTTTCCCCTATCTAGACTCTGCGTATATAGGCTATAACTGCATTAATTAGTATCTTTGGATGGGTTGTTATAGGTTGGTACCCCAGACCTTGTCCGCCTTTTGTCCGTCTATTTCATATGTTGTTTGTAGTATTCGCGTAGTAATGTATATTACCTTTGTGGTCCTGTGTGGCCTTGTATTGTCTCTGGAACATAGATGGTGGGTTATTTGGGAATGTCCGCGAGTCTTGGACATAGAGATTATCCTTTTAGGCTAGTTATGTCTGCTGAGTAGCTATTGGGCATGTGCAGGGCTGATAGGAATTGTTGTGAGCCATTGGGCTACTTTTATATTTGTGTGCGAGCATATCATCCATGAAAAAGGTTTTACCCTGCATGTTTTACTACAGTTTTGGCTGTGAGCCACTACCGACAGTTTTCCTAAATTTGCATGGCCCTGGGGGCCCATTTTTGGTACTGTTGTTGATAGAAAAGGGGATTTTTGGATGTTTTCGCACTGATTTTATAACTGGTACTAGTCTCTGCGGGGAAGAGCACCAGACTTGATTTTATTACTGATACTAGTCTCTGCGGGGCAGAGCACCAGACTTGATTTTATTACTGATACTAGTCTTTGCGGGGCGGAGCACTAGACTTGATTTACTACAGTTTTAGACTCGGTTACGCCTGGGCACCCTTGGAGGGGGGTTTGAGGCATTTTCTACTACTTTAGTCCTAGACGGGGTCTGGGCATGCATACTTGAGACTGGGTCTCTATCTTGATCCCGAACTTGCTTCCGGATGACATGTCTTGATACTGAGTTTTATTATGGGGTCGGGGACCTCCATGGACCTTGCCGCTCTGGGCCTGGGGCTGCGTGCGCTGGAGGGAAGGGTATACGGTAGAGTAGAGGTATACAGGCTGAGTCCTTCCATGGAACCTGCCTGCTGGTCCCGATTGGCACCGGAGAAGGTACATACAGAGGTTCTATTTCATATCATATCATACCATGCATTGGATTCCACCCTTGTTTGCTGTGTGTTCAGTGTACGCTCCGGTAGTATGGGATGCCGGAGGGTTTTCTTTCACTTGATTGTGTTCCTCGGTTGTATGGGCGGCCGTTGGGACTGTAGGTAGACTATATTTACTCCTGTTTTTACTTATAGCTTGTCTTGGCACCCGGTTCTTGAAATATTAGTGATGGCTAGTCTGTTGAGGCTTTGGTTGTGGAATTTTTTATTATTGAGAGGGCTTTGGAGTCCTATCTTATTGAGGCACTTTTGTGTGGCCTTCTAAGCAGAGTGTGAGACTTTGGTTCTATTCTTATGGGAAGCTGAGTGGTATCTCTTGGTTATTATGGCCTAGTTATTTCATCCTAGGGTTGTACTTGTGAGGTGATTCCCTGGTTATGCTATCATATGATTGGATTGGTGTTATGATTTCCTTATACTGGTTGATTCCATTTTGAGTATGTTAGACTACTCTCCGTCTTTTCCTTCCACTTGAGGTTACCGGTATACCTCTATTTTCTCAACTCTCTCTCTACTTACTTATATTGTTGTGCAAGGACTCCAGGTGCGTTCTCCTTTCCTTCACCTGTGATTCTGTGTAATTGTATCTCTGTGCTAGAATGTGTTACTTGAAGCTCTTGGTTATGGATGATCTGTGCTAGCTCCTTGTGCCTTGCTTATTTCCTCAGTGACTGCTTTCTTGCTATCTGTTACTTACTTCTTTTATATCTTATATGCGCTCAGTCGGCCTATGATACCTACTGAGTACCCGTGGTTTTGGTACTCATACTACACTTCTGCACTTTTTTGTGCAGATATTAGCTGAGCTTTCGCCGTTGATCACGTTGGAGACTCGTGCAGCTTTTGGATCTTTGAGACTAGGGTGAGCGCCTGACGGTCGGGGCTTGTCTACATCTCATCTGTTGTACTGTTGCTCCTTGTACTTTTGGAGGCAATTTATGTTGTATTTTGTTACTACTAGCACTTGTATCCTATTAGAAGCTTCTGTACTATTGATACCAAGTCTTGGGGTTGTTGTAGTTTCCTTTGTGTATTTATATTCGAGTTTTGCTTTCGCTTATTTCTGCTTGCTGGTGCATTTTGGTTAGGTAGTAGCCCATTACTAACCGTTCTGGGCTACGGGAATTGGTTCGCCTACTGGGGATTGTAGGTGCCATCATGACTTGAGAAATCGGGTCGTGACAGGCATGGTACCTGAGCCAATCGAATAATATCCCATACCAGGTGTGGTACCAGAGCCAACCAATGAATTGTACCAAGCGTGGTACTTGAGCCAACCGAATGTCAAAGACAACATAACAATCAATCACCATGAATATGCACCACACTTGTAAAACCAACAAGTATTAAAGACAAGTTTATTTCACAAGATTGACAACCACATATTAGTAATATTCATTATCTTATTATCTAACACACGAATTGTATAGGCAACACTAATATAGTAGTTAACATGCACACATATCATAAATGGAAAACAATCAACCATCACCTACCCAACAGACCTGGTTCATCATTCCAACCTTGATGACCTATCCGAAGACCAACCCCGGATTATTCAACTAACCACATGAACCCATTTGCTTCAAATCCTAGACCTCTTTAGAAGAGTACACACATTGTAGGGAATTCATTCCCAAACATTAAGGACTCCAGACATTTCTTTTTTACCCTATTTCCTTTATATAAAACATTCCTGGTGATCCGATACAACCTAGAAATCCCTTTTTGATGAACATTATCAGTTCCTCAAACCTACCCAACAATTTAGTCTCTCTAGAATTTAGAATCCAATATCAACGATACAAAAAGAATCAGATCACATTACCCATAACTCCACCATTCCCCTTCGGTCATCTAGACAATTAATATGTTATCCCTCTAGACTCCATGCCCAAAGGCCTAGGCATAAATTCTCTCATCATTCTACAATAATAATGTGCATTTGGAAATAGGTCTAAACTACTTAATTGAGCCTAGCCTACCTGGATGCCAAGCAGCTACTGCAGAAGTATGAACATAAATTTCTAGCTCCGTAGAGGCATATCCTGATGGGAAATGGCCTGGAATCCATGGGTTTTACCCCATTCATGCAGAATCCTTCCTCCCCATTTCTCCCAAGCTTTGGAGCAGCCTAGGAGGGTTTTTGGAGAAACCCTCATCCTTTTTTCAACTGAAGAGGAGAAGTCTAATATAAAATCTGCATTTTCTAGCTATTGGTTCCATCATCTCCCTATAGTAACCTATCGACCGCTACAGTGGTGGTGCTATATCTAGAAAATTTTTGCTATAGTGGGATGATGTCAGCCCGACTAAATTTCAATTTTCAAAAATCTTTCATCGTGTTATCCCAAATCAATTTAATAGCGTATTTCAATAATCCTCGCACCCCGCAATGACAAGTCTTTTAAGAATGACTGAGCAGGTCATACATTAGAATCTAAAAGTTATCATTTCTACTAAATGTCTATAAGAAGGGGATGCAAGCCCAAAATAAAATACTCTAAGTCCGAACAATGGACTAGAAACAACTGAAGAACTCATGGTAGCCCAAAAGATGTAGCTCACCCTTGAGTTCAGATGTCACCTGACTCACATCTAAGGTCTCAAAGCAGTCATCGGAATATGCCCTGTACTCAATAAAAGAAGGGTACATGTAGTATCAATACACAAGAACAATGGTGTACTGGTAGGATCATCAACCAACCCAAAATAAGAAATATGCACATTCAACTATGGCATAGTACAACAAGACAACCATAGTTCCCTATTGTGCAACTATAAACCATGCTTATAATCATTAACCATGTAACAAGCCAAGTCAATTATGATCACCAAATAAACTCCAAGTCAACAACCTGACTCGACAACCATATACATCATGTCCGACTTCACAAGTAATAGACAACACAGAATCATGTCACATCTTGCAAATAACCCAGACCACCCAAGGATCCCTAGGATAATGACTATGGCAATTAACATGAATCTCAGTTACACAACAAACCACCTTAGCAAGTAAGTAAATTAACTCGGTCACTCAAGGACCAATATATATATCAAATAAATAGTTAATCCTGGTTCACTCAAGGAACCAACATATATGTCAAATAAATAGTTAATCTTGGTTCACTCAAGGAACCATCATATATGTCAAATAAATAGTTAAGCCAGGTTCACTCAATGAACCAATAAAATCAAGAACACACAATCCCTGATTCACTTAAGGAACTATCACACTCATTAATTCCTGGTACATATATGCTAAAGGTCTTAGGGTTGCCCACTAGCCATGACCTATAGAGGACGATCTCTTGTCCATGTATCAAATTCCAGACATCAAGTGCCTGCCAACCATATATTAACCAATCCCATAGAGATGTCCAAATGTCGGTACATTCCATTAATAAAGACAAATATCAATTCAATCACAATCAAAATGATAACATAATAACACTTGTAAAAACTAATAAGTTTTAATCATCTCATTGCATGTGATTAACACTTAGGATATCATTTAACAATCATTCTTTTTTTCTGAACATGTATCATGAAAGTAGTACTATGAAATAGTTAACATGCACACATAACACAAATTGGATTATCAACTACAGAAACTATCATCTACCTTAATCTATGCCTTAAATGCTCTATCGAACCTGAGCTTTCCCTTTTCTAGAAACCTCGTCTTGATTGTGGTCTAAAAATAGAAATGTAAACACAAATTCAACTAATGACCTCAAATATCACAGATTGTAGCTTAATCCCAAACCCCCAGGCCAAGTTCATGATTATTCCACCCATTGTAGGGCTTTCCCACCAATAATTCACCTTGTTTTATGGTTACACTAGCAAATTATGGTCATACAATCATAAATGATCAACTTTTAATCAAAACCCAAAGGTCTTATATCCTATTATCCCTCATACACCAGATTTTATAGCTAGGGTAAGCTAAACCCTCCTCAAGACCTGCAAACTAGTGATTTTACAAACTAGGAATCGAAATACTAGTTAGCAAAGATAAAAGACTTACCTTAACAAAGATTTATCGTAGAAAACTAGTAGAGTTTGCCCCTAATCTCCATAGCCTTCTCCAAAATGTATTTGTGAAATAATAAAATATTTTGGGGAAGTTTCTGCATTTACAGCAATTAACCCTGCTATAGTGATCCAATACTGCTATAGCGGCACTGCCATAGTGAAAGCCTCCCGCTATAGTAGGCTTGACTGACTTTAACTCCTGCTATAGTGGGAATTATTCTGATATAGTGGCTTGGCACTTGCTATAGCGAGAGTGGTGAGGCAAAAATATGAGATTTATCCCAGTTTTGCCTATTTCGCAACACACCCTCAAACTATGACATCTTGAACTAATCCCTTTATGTCAGATTCAATATCGAGAGTTCTACTTACCCAAATTCACTTCTAAAAATTTTTGCAGACTCCTTATTATCTTAGATAACATAAAATCCAAATAAATTTTATGACATTTTCCCAATCCCTTCTTAGATTGTTCTAGACCACACCTTGCTTAGATTTCATCCAAGACTAGCCTAGCTTGAAATTTTAAATTCCCCTTTTCAGAAAAATTCCAACTTCGATTCTTGCATGATTAGCTCACCCATAATGACAGAAAGGGTTGTTACATACAGTTTGGGTATAGTTGAGGCCTTGTTTCGACTAGTGCTTATGACACTCTTAGAGGCTATTGTGGACATAGTGTTGTGAGTTTCCTTTTGTAGCTTCTAGTCTCCAGCCCCATAGGCTTGACACAAATATATATATATATATATATATATATATATATATATATATATGTATGTATATATATATATATATGTATGTATGTATATATATATATATGTATGTATGTATGTCTTCTGTTGCAGCCTCGTTGGCCAGCTATTACTTTATTATTTTTAGTTTGTCTACCTTCATCTATATGACTTGTTGTCATTCAGGTTATGACCTTAATATTCCAGGCTTAGTATTTTAGATGTTATGTTGTCCGACCGACCTTCTAGGCCCATAATTGAGTTAGTTAGTATGTTTCAGAGGCTAACTCGATTGAATAAGTTATCGAGTACCAGTCGCGCCTCCCCTAGTTTAGGGTGTGACAGCAGTATCTTCACGCATAGTTTTGGTACCAATAATTTGAAAACGTGATTTAGAAATAAACCAAGTATCTCTGCACATACCCATTTCATAACTAGTTCATGTATGCAACTGCTTCCTTCTTTAACTTCGAGCTTTTGGAATTCTTATATGATTATCAACTATAATTTTGGTAAACTAAGGTTTAGGTATAGGATTCTTGGAGTAAGAATTCTTGATTTGGGTGTAAAATAACAATCTATTTTAGCTGAAATTTGATGTGCTAGTTATTATGTATTTGAATAGATTTTAACCATTCAAAAGTGTTATGTAAGAGCAAGTTCGTACTTGACACTTAGACTTCATTTGAGGCAAGTAGAGATTTTTAATTTCTTTTCAAAGTGTTAATTTTATTGTATTAAATAGTATTAAGGGTAATGATTAAGAAGGGGGTCTCATACAAATAAGATAATGAGCATTTATACGAGCATCGGTGCTATGTTATGGGAAATTCTTATGAAATTATTATCGATTGATAGAATCTCATAAGTTGTGATATAATTGAACTATTGAAACTCGTGAATTATGTGAATTTAATTGTGATTGATAAACTCATTTTATATACTTAATAATACATATTCATTCATAACACTCTTATTATTGTATGATAATTATTGGTTGATATTGCCCATTGAGTTATTTGTGAAATTCTTATTCTTATTAAGCCGATCAAAAATAGTTTTGGCAAGTGACATCATACAAAACCGATGCAAAATAGTTCTAGCAAGTGGTGTTGTGATTACTTGTGAAATTCAGGTTCTTATTATGCCGATAGAAAATAGTTTCGTCGAGTGTTATTGTGCTGATGGGAAATGGTTTCAGCGGGTATATGGACCACATGAGTCCCCCTGGGTTCCGACTATCCGATAGAGAAAGCGAGTGTATACTAGTTTACTTTTGGCCAGTGCATTGCATTATATTTTTTTTGCATTGCACTTTATATTAAATTATTCCAGATACGTGCCTTATTTATTATGTTGTGGTGACTTATATTATGATAAATTATACTTGTGAAAAAGAAAATATTTAAGTACATATAGGTATCGCTTCTAGAAGGAATTAGTAATCAAAGCTTGCTGATTGTACGTGTTTTTCATACTCACTCTATACTTGTTGCACCTTTTTACCTGCAGGAACTGAGCTAGGTACTAAAAATCCTTGACTTGCTCCTGTTCGAGACTATTGTGGTTAGGATTGAAGGTGAGCTGCTTTCTCTTCGGCAGTATTGGATTCTAGAGATCTTCCTATATTTTCTGTCTTTCTTTTCTCGAGACAGTTGTTTTAGTTTTGACAGACTTTTTTCATATTCGTAGACGCTCTTGTACTGATGTCACCAATTTTGGGGTAGTTTGGATTTGAACTCATTTATTTAGTATTTATAAGAGTTGGTTGATTATTTTTTATTGCTTTTATATTATCTATATTGTTAAATGGTTAGTAACGAAAAGAAATTCTCCCAGAGAGATAGTGGGTGCCCTCACGGCCTAATGAGATTTTTGACCGTGACAAAAAAAAATAGTTAGATAAAGAAGGCACAAAAAAAGTGAAAAGTGTAGTGTATTAAAAGTGCTTAGGAAAAATAGTTACTATTCTGGCCAAATAATTTCTACCCGTCTGTGACCCTACATTACAATCATTAAAAGTCTTATTTGATTCTAGATTTGATATATCAAGGTTAGTGGAGTACTACACTACAGGCAAGTCTATGGGTCATTGTATGCCTATGTAAATTCTTTTATGAGATGGAGAGTATGATTTATTTCTTAGTCCAAAAATTATATTCAACTTTTTGATTTAAATGTGTGGACTTGTTTTTATTCTCGTGAGGGCTCATGATTGATAAAAGATAAGTGATTTGTTTGATTTCTCAAAATATAACATAGTCATTTTTGTCATGATTAACATTGTTGATTCAGTTCAAGAGGGGTTACTATTGTTTCAATAGGGGTGATGAGTTGATTTGATGATAATGCATTCTTTAATGGTGAAATTACACCTTGATGATATGATTGCTAACTTTGTAAAATGTGCAAGTGTACATGTTTGAATGATTTTAATAATTTTTATTTAGAATATGTATTTGTATTAAAAAATCTATTACATCTGTACAAATGTTTAATTTTGAATCCCACAATTAAAATAATCTATGAATCTGTTGGCAATTTAAAATCCGTAAATTTTAAATTTTGATTTTTCCTATCTTAAACTTTTCTGGCACTTCAAAGATAATATAATTTTTTGTATAATCAATTATGAAGGACGAATTTCAAAATCTAACTTTACTATTTCTTTTGTCTTCTCAAACCAGGCACTTAATATAATAAATGTATACAATATTAGTATTAGACATAATCTTGCTTATACAGACAGTCAATGCTTATATTTGCACTTCCTAAAGAAAATAGATAAGTATATAAATCTCACTTTACTATTTTTTTGTCTTCTCAAACCAAAAATGGTATTCAGGTCGTGAGGCACTTAATAGAACAAATATATACAATAGTAGTATTAGACATAATCTTTCTTATACAGACAGTCAATGCTTATATTTGCACTTTCTAAAGAAATTAGATAAGTATATATCTAATCTAGAAATAAGCACGGGTAATTTATGGAGTTGACCTATATACACTAACATAAAAGAAAATTTTTACACTAATATAATTAACAATTCTAATCGGTTACTTAACTTTTCTGAAGATAACCAACTTACATTTAATTATAAGGAGTTGTGTAACAATTTGACCCCGCATTTTGTGCGATTATGATCTAAATTATGTTTTGAGCATGTGTATAGGTTCGTAATCATTTTGGACTTGTTGGGATGGTTTGACTTAGAACCAAGGGCTCAAATGAGTTTTGACATCATTTAGAACAAGTTGAAAAATCATTGAACGCATGAATAGTAACCTACATAATTGTTTTTAAACTATCAAGTATGGTGTGGGACGGGCATATACTAGGACTTGTATGTTATTTTGAGTTATTACTCCATGTTACACTCTTTTATAGTTATAACATGATATTGTTGAGATGTAAAAAAATAATTTAAACATGATTTATGATAAAATGAGCATGACATCTTTCATTGACATCAAGCATGTTAGGGCTATATGATGTTGTTATACGTGTAATGACTTATATCAAGTGATATTCATCAATTGATGTTATTTTGCTTTTTCTGTGTGTCATACTTGCTTTGTTGAGTTAAATTAATACTCTTATCATGATGTGATCTAATTGTCCTATTGATGAGGGTCTATGAAATTGGTCTAGTCATTTTACTAATGAGGGCCTATGAGAGAGGTCAAGCAGTTCTACCTACAAAGGATCTACAATTTTAGCCTAGTAGTTCTATCTATGTAGGGACTACACGTTTGATCTAGTGGTGTACACACAAGGACCTAGTATGCATATGTGATTTATTGATGTAATTTATGTTTAATGTACTATTATACCTACTATGATTATTACAATTTATGTTATATAACATTATTTGCTTTCATGCACTTATTTTTGAAGATTTTCTACACACAGTAAGATATAAAAGTGGATTGATGTAACACTCCAAAAAATCTAAGCTAAGATCCAAGCCCTTTTTCATACGTTGTTAGACTTGAACCAGATTATTTCAAATAGTACATAGGTGTTAATATCAATTCTTAAGTGTGGGGATTGTATTAGATATGAATTAAGGTCATAAAGAACCTCTAGCTTAAAGTTGAGTTGAAAGCTTCCTTACCGATTGAGTTTTAGTATAAAATTTTTCAAGGGTCAACTTTAAACGATTATAACTCCTAGAATATGAAGAGTTAGGTGTCCTAGTACACACTAAATTTAAGATCTTCGGGTCTTCTTTCCAAAAACATCGACCGCACATTAATCTGAGCCTAGAGTAAAGAGTTATCACCATTTTACTAAAATGTGTATGTCTGTCAAACAGACAGAAAGTAACCACAGGAGGAATCCACGACTCATGGATAAAACCATGGACCGTGGATTGCATTCGTTGAAATCAGTCTTGGAAGTTGAATTTTTGCCTGAAAACCATGGGAGGATTCCACGGGTCGGGGAATAGTCCACAGACCGTGAAACCCACTCGTGGAACTCAGTCTAGCAGCCTGAAAAGTGGTCTAAAAACCACGACCTCCATCTACGGATCGTGGTTCATTCCCCAGACCATGGTTTGTGTCCACGGACTCCTGCGTCAGAAAATTCTGTAAATTTTTAAACTAATTCTGAGGAGTATTTCAGTAATTTTTCACTCTCTTAACTCCTATACTAAGTCATTTTAGGCCTATTTGGAGGTATTTTATCCATACTTATACTTTCCTCTTCTCATTTTATCGATAAACTTCATAAAAGAAAAAGAAAAGAGCGATCTTCTCTCCACCCCAGGTCTAGGGTTCTTCTCCAAATATTCAAACTTTAGTTTCAGTTCAAGAATCTTCTACAACTAAGTATGTGGGTATTCAATAAGGGTTTAGTTCACCCTTATGCCCAAAACCTCTGTCTTCTATTTCAAATTTCATGATGATAAAAACTAGGGTTCTTACCCACTCATGCTAACTTTTATAGAATCCAGTCCTTATGATTTTTAAATGATCTATATCCTATTTTAGAAGATTTGTACCATATTTTCAAGACTTGCATGAGCTTTTACAAGAACTTTAAGAAATCAAGAATTTAGCCTGAAATTTTAGTATTTTCATGAGAAATGGGTTTTCTTCAGAATTTAACCTAGATTACTAGCATTCAATTTTAAGCATGAAATTAGCCAGTTTTTAGTCTATAGGTTTTCTTTAAAACTTCTCATGATTTAGCTTTTCCTTAAGAATTCAGTTCAGATTATCAGTATTCAGTCTAAAAAAGTTTAAATCTCCTCACAATGATTTGGACTATGGGTTTTTATCCCAAATGAGTATGCGTAATTTTCAATCCAGTTATTTTAGTACGAAAAAACTATGCATGATTTAACCAGCTTCGGCTTACCTTCAATATGTTTTATAGACTTCCAACATATACCATCAATGATGATGAACTTAGTAGGTTTTGTGATTAGCATGGTATCTAAATATGCCATCAATAATTACAAACTTAGTAAGTTTTATTATTAGTATGACATCTAGGTATGTCCACGTTCTTTTTTAACAGTTTTCAGTTATACAGCCTTTCAAAAATCATCCAGATTAATTAGTTCTGACGCATCATTCTAGAACTTCGATTTAAATGAGCTATGAGAATTTAGTTTGGGAGTAGTACTTAGAAACGAGTTGGCCTACGGTTCAGCGTACCCTAAAGTTCCAGAATTACATGCCACCATAGGTTTACTTAGCCCCTTAGTTAGGCCTCAGAATTAGTGATAATGCCAGCCAAGCTTCTATACCCTGACAAGGTATATTTGATCCTCTCGATGGAACGTATACATTGGACTCCATGTTTAGCTCACGTGCTTTATGTCGGTTAACAGGCTCTCCCATAAATTTAAACTTAGTAGATTGTACATGACCCTTAGTTCAGTTCAATTGGATTTTTATTATGCTTTTTACTTCAGATCATCCTTCTTATTCATCATATCCACTTTATGATTGGATCATTATATCAAAGTCCAGTTCCTTGCACTCAGTTTTCATTTAGCACAATATATCAATATTTTTAGCATGCTCAACTTATCTTATAGTTTATATATCCTACAGTTACAACCCAGAAACATGTTTTACACCCTCTTCAGTAAAAGAGATTATGTTATACAGTTTTGGCTTATGCATTCTCAGATGTTTATACTTTATCCAGTTTTCAGTTATGCCCTCATGTTACATGTTTTCTCATGATTTAAAGTTTGCATCATCTCACATGCTCAGTACATTCAAAGTACTGATCGTATACTTTTTTGTGTTGCATCCTTTCATGATGCAGGTTTTAGTGCTAGCTCTCAGAATCAGGGTCATACAGATCGCACCTTCCAGCCAGCAGGTGATGAGTTCTCCTTATTCGAAAACTCCAGTCAGTTAGTAGTCATAGTGGTTTATCTCAATTAGTATACATTGATTAGAGATAGCTGGGGTCATGTCCCAGCTAACTATAGTTAGTGTTAGTAGAGGCTTCATAGACAATCAGTCAGAATTATTGTACTCAGTTCCAGTTTTTTGTTTTTACAATACAGTGTTGTAAATATTTTGATAAGTTATTCATTGAACAAGTTATCCCATAACCTTGATTCTGCATAATGTTTTTTAGTTTATTTATTTCTATTCATTTGCTCATGAATTACGCCAGCATGAAGGGTTATCTTAGGATCACTTATATTTCCAGGTCCCATGTTACGTCTAGGTTATAGGCTCGGGGTGTGACAAACTTGGTATCAAAGCACAGAGTTTAAGTGTCCTAGGGTGTCTATGAAGCCATGTCTATTAGAGTCTTGTGAAATTGTATGGAGACATCTGTAATTTTCTTCGAGGGGCTACAAGGCATTTAGGAAATATTTTTCTTCTTTCATACTCCAGATCATGCAGTAAAGCTATTCCCTAAGAAATACAAGTATATTCAAGCATTTCTCTACTTCAGCTGACTATGCCTCATCTTTGAGGTAACCGAAACAATCAGACATAAATTCCTACTGATAAAGTTTTATCAGACAGAGCCTACATGTAGTTATAGGGCTACACAAGGGCTTGAGAGGATCCTATCAGTACTTCTAAGTTTAGTGATTTGAAAGAATTCACTCTTGTTCATATGATTCGTACGTTTGAGCCAAAGTGATCTATACTCTCAGACCCCTTTCAAAACTTTAGTACAGGTGAGACCTTTGAGGGGGAATTATGTTTTAGGATGCTTGGGTAATGTTATCACCTAAAAGATAGTATGGTTTCAGTGTTATGAGCCATGAATTATAGAGGCAAAATTACCTCAGAGTTAATAGGGTAGTAGTTATTAAATGATTAAAAAATGGGTAGCTTTAGATAGTATCATATGAGTTGAGGGTTTGTATAGGGTGGTTGCAAGGAAGAGTAGTTGGATCATAAAGAAAAATGTGTTTGTGGATTGGAATTAGATAGGGGTTTAGTCAGTATAGTATTTGTGAATTCCTATAGCTATCCATGATAAGTGTTAGACTCTAACTTGAATTGTGGTTGATTGATATGATAAAGATAAACATTATGTGGTGGTGCATGTTTGAGGCTTATGTGATTTTCATTTGGAGCCGTTAGTTTGGTGTAGTATCTTAGAAGGAAGTACCAACAAGGGTTGTGTCTTCGGATATAGTCCTTCAGGAAGAGTTTATCATCCCTATGTATGGTGATGCCTCGGCCTTGTACTACTAGTTAGTTATGACCTACTTTAGAGAAGAGGTCCACAGAGTTAGAACGTCAACCTTTTAGCTAAGGGGGAGATGATAGGATAATGAGTCAAGTCGAGTCAGGAGACTCAGCCAGTATAGAATTTCAGAAAAAGATATGATGGAATATCGATCCATTCTTATTCTAGTGGATTTCCTAGTACTTCAGTCAAGATGACACTATACTCAGACGCATCTGTGTCATATCCATAACTAGGTTCATGTACCTCATACAGATTCACGTCCATACTCAGCTCCTAGAATGAAAAAAAAATTCTCCAGATAATTATTCCAGCCTTACTCTATTATTCTATGAATCCCAGCTTTATGCCATAAGACCCGTTATATATGCAAACTCGTGTCTCATAGTATGCTCAATTTTATGTACTCAGTTCAGTCCTCAGATATGTTGTAATATATAATGAAATCATGCTACGTCATGTATATGTTCAGACCAGATTTATTAAATAGTTCGTGCTTATGATTTCCTTACTCTAACAATGCTTTATATGTTTAGGATGTGAGACATTCATGTCCTTACACTTGATTTCTCAGACCTTACCTTGAGTGGCTAGATCACACTAAGTATAAGTCAAGACTGATCAGTATTCCTTGATGCGTGATGCTCATGATCCCACTCTATTCCTTCAGTGATCTTAGCTTACATTGACATAGGTGCTAGTGGAAGGATCTAAGTAGTAGCTTAGATAGGAAGTAGTAGATTTTCCCTTTTGATGTTCTAGTTACACTTTAGGTTGTAAATGTGGGTGAAATGTAGGGTGAGGATCATTCATGTGTAATAGTTAGATTAGGAGTGTTGGTGTTGCTCTTTGTAGAAGTTCTTGAGTTGCAGCTTCTAGATATGCTAGGGAAGGGGAGAGAAGCCTCAGGTGGTGCCAGCTACAACAAAGCCATCAGATGATCATAGTGATAGGCTTGAATATCGGGATGAAATATATGTGGGCCTTTGCTTTGTGAGACTAGTGATTTCTTAATTAGGGCTCAAGGTTCATTGACTTTCATGACAAGAAGGAACAATATTCTTGGGAGAGAACTCTAAATGTAAGAGATTTAGTCAGGATAGGCTTGAACATGGTAAAAGCAGGTAGTTAGACTCAAACATTAATATCTATATATGCACTGGTGAAGATTTATAGTTTCAAGTGGTAAGTGTGGTATTTAGAGAAGTTAGTGCAGTTAAAAGGTGTTCCTAAGATTAAAAGTTATTAATCGTATTGTTTAAGGCAAGAATATTTTTGTTCTTACTCCCTGCCTAGGGTGCTTATTACTTATGCCAGTAGCTACATCTTGCAAGATACAAGACTCTTCATATCAGATCATTTTAGACCTGCCAGTAATCATTTTTAAGGCCAGAAGGCCCTACGTTCAGTTCAGTCCATTGAAATAAGTTTAGCTTAGAAGATGCAACGATCTATTCAGTCATTATTAAAAGTCACCTCGTATAGGGTGTGTTATTCGTGAGAAGAATCGGGTTAGAAAACTTCCGAGTTGAGGAGTTGGAAATCTTGGGCTAGGCTAGTCTCGAATGAATTCTGAGCAAGGTAAGGTCTAGGAAAATCACGGAAGGGATTGGGTAAAATGTCTAAGTTTGAGCTAGATTTTCTATTAGATAATACATAAAGGAGTCTCGGGGACCTTTCAGAAGTGAATTTGGGTGATTAAAACTCCCGGTATCGAGGTTGACGTGAAGGGGTTATTGTAGAATGTCAGAATTTCAAGTATGTTGTAAAATGGGTATTTTTGGGGAACTTTACGACTTTCTATCCTGTTTCAACCGCCATGGAGGTTGACACTGCAACATAGCAACCTCCATTATAGCGGAGAAATTACCGTTATAGGGGAAGTCAACCTTGGTAAGCAGCACAATAGCGATCAGTTTCGCTATGGCGGTACCACTATAGTGAAGCGTGGACCGCTATAGCAGAACGATGGGATAATAAAACCCAAAAATGGGTTTTATATTTTCATTCTCTCCCATTCATCCCCAAAACAGATGAGGGTTACTCTAAGAACCCTCCTAGGCTGCTCCAAGGCTTGGGAGACATGGGAAGGAGAGATTCCAACTAAAAGGACGTGAAACCACGAATTCAGGCCTGTCAAATCATCAGGGAACGCCTTCATGGAGCCAAAAATTGCACTGCACAGTTTCTTGGCATCCAGGTAGGCTAGGTTTTCTTTATTAAGTAGATTGACTTGCTTTCATTTCGCATTTATTGTATAGATTGAAAGGGAGAATCCATGCCTAGGCCTTTGGGCAGGGAGTCTGGAGGAGAATTGTTGTGGGTGAATTTGTTGAACTAGAAATGGTTGAATTGTAATAATGTGTGGTAATATGCTGGGTTGTTATGATTAGTTAGGTGTTGTATGATGATAAAATCCCGGGACTAGAATGTCGAAAAGGTTCGGAAAATCAGAAAGGCTTGGGTAATTAAATGACTGTGAAAGGAACAGAAGTTTTGAGAAATAAATTGGTATAAAAAGTAGAATATCATAAATGGTTGAATTACCAAGGTTAGAGGAGATTTCCCCATGTTGTATTTCGGTCCTAGGAGGAGGGTCAGGAATGGGTGTATCTACTAGTATGTGTTAAGGCGTGAACCGGGGTTAGTCTTCGGACGGGATTTCAAGGTTAAGTTTATGTACCCGAAATAGAGGTAGGTGATAGTTATTGATTTCTAAATGTGCATTATGTGTTCACGTACTATTTCTTAGTAATGTTTGAGTTGCATGTTTAGGGAATGATTTGTGAATGTCTAGTTGTTCGGTAATCAGTCTTGTGAAATGAACTTATTTTGTTTGCTTGATGGTTTTACAAGTATGTTTGTACATTGGTTGTGATTGATTAGACTTGGTGTGATATTTGGTTGGCTCGGGTACCATGCTTGGTACGGGTATACTAACAGTTGGCTCAGCTACCACGCCTGGTATGGGTATACTAGCGATTGGCTCGGGTACCACACCTGGTATGAAAATACTAACGGTTAACTCGAGTACCATGCCTGGTACGGGAATACTAACGATTGGATCGGGTGCCAAGCCTGGTATAGGTTCTATATTGACGAGTTTAATATGTATTATTGGTTGTGATTGTGAAATGGTTTCATGAGTGGGCTAGGTTGTATTCTTGACTTGTGATTGATTATGTTGGTCCTTGAGAGACCGGGTTGTTGCACTTAAATGTGGAGGATGGTCCTAGGGTGGACCGGGTATTGCATGTTAACACTAGGTTTCGGGTAGGGATCCTTGGTCGGTGCAGGAAAGATAAAAAGGGTACATGATATTGTTACTTGTTCATTGCTTAAGTTGGTTATGGAACCTATTCCATGTGGTTGATAAGTTTAGAAGGAAGACTGAGAGTCTGGAATTATAGTGTTATGATTTTACTTGTTGTTTCATTACATATTGGTTCCTTGAGTGAACCGGATATATCTATGATTGTTGTTCCTTACATGTTGGGTTCCTGAGAGGGCCGGGAGTTATTATTATTTAGCGTATAGTTGGTCCTTGAAGGACCGGGTTAGTGTGCTTAAGTGACAAGGTGGTTCTTCTGTGAACCGGGATCACATGTTATTGGCATAGATGATATCCTAGGGATCCTTGTTGGTCCGGATTATGTAAAAAGAATATATATTTGTTGTCACTGAGATTTTTCAATGCAGGTTAGACTTGTTACATGCGGTTGATAAGCTAAGAAGGAGACTTGTGGTTTGGTTATAATGTTGACTGTGGTTACTTATCGAGTATGGCCCTGGGGTCATTGGGACGGTTTGTACTAGTAGGTGGAGGTACGACGATTGTGCTCTACGGCACTAAGTAGGGGGGTTTACTGTCACAACCCAGACCGTCATGAGTGGCACCCACCCAACCCCTGGATGAGCGAACCAATAGAGTCCAACTTTTAGCCTAGGCTAACAGCCTAAAACTAGCAAATAGAAAATAAACTAGCAATTCAAATACGCAAGGAACCATATCATTAAATAAGCCTGTTGAAATTCCCCTAGAATCTGAAAGTCATCGTACCAAATGCTACCAATACTAGAGTACGGGGATACAACCCCAAAACATAAAACAATAAGAAATAGTCTAAGCCCGAAACAATTGGGCTGTAACTCAAAAGATAGACATCGAGGCAGCTTGGTGGAACAGCTCACCCTTGATATCTGGACCAGTCAGGCCTATAAGTGAGGTCGTGCGTCAACCGCCGAAAGATTTACTGTACTCACAAAAAAAACAAGCAAGTGCAGTATCAGTACATAACCACCGTGTACTGGTAGGATCATCAGCCAGTTACAATAACAATGTATGAACAGTACAAGAATTAAGTAACAGTACAGGAAATACATAATCCAATTACCAAACACCTCTAACTGCAAATCTCATCCTAAGTTGTCTCTACATGCCATTCACTTCCAAGGACATATGAGAGTTGTCTTCTCTTGGTCTTCTTGAGCAATAGCAATAGAAGCCACGGCCTGCGAATCTATCAAGAATTTTGTCCATGAAAGGAAGGGGGATGATCCTTTTCGGTCCATGAATTCAACTTTTGATAATCCATACATACCTTCCACCTGGTCACGGGTCGTAGAGCTATCATCTCATCCTTTTCATTAGGGATGACAGTAATTCTACCCTTCTTTAGTACACATTGCACTAGGCTTACCCAGGTACTATCGGAAATAGGAAAAAAAACTCCGGCGTCCAGCCACTTAATATAATCTCTTTTTTAACCACCTCTTGCATAGGTGGATTCAGCCTCCTTTGGTGCTCGATTGATGGTGCAAATTCTTCTTGAAGATTTATCTTGTGAATGCATATTCCTGGGGGTATTCCAATTATGTCGGCAATAGTCCACTCAAGAGCATGAATGTGCTTCTTTAACAATTTGATCAATGCATCCACTTGTTTGTCGTTCAACTTGTTAGAGATGATGATCGGCAAGGTCTCATTATCACCTAAGTAGGCATACTTCAAGTGTGATGGTAATGTCTTAAGCTCCAATGTAGGTGGTTTGACAATTGAAGGTTTGGAGGTGGGTATTTGCCGATTCTTCAAGTCAAGATCGAGCTTCCTTGGAGGATACGAGTAGGACCCCATTCCCACTAAAGCACAACATATATCATCATATTCTTCTATCCCCTCACAATCATAATTTAACAATACCGCTTCCAACGCTTCATTCACGAACCCCTTTTTCATGTGCAAGTCAACACTTTCTTCAATCTTGCCAATTGAAAAGGCCATTTGGAGGTCATTCAGTTGCTTCATGGACCTACACAAATCAAAGGTTGCCTCTTCCCCATTAACAGAGAATTTGAATTCTCCCAAATTTATTTCATTTAATGGCGCCCTGTTTTGAGACTTGGTTACCAAAGAATAATTGGTATTTAAAAGCCCCCATTGTAATCAAGCACAACAAAGTCCATAGGATATACAAGCCAACCCACCTTCACCAAAATATCACATCAAATACCCATGAGATATTTCATTGATCGATCTGCCATGAGCAACTTCATATTTGTGATGGTGGGTTGGAATAGCTCCAATCATATAAAAGTGGTGAGCGCCATCAAATTCACGCTCGCATTCTCATCACACACCAATATTGTAGATCGATGCACCCCCCATTCGCATCACAAAAGGTAAAAACACCCAAAGTCGCTTCATCATTACCGAGTTTAGCCGATAGTATTGCACTACTTTATGAGGACATGTGAACGATCTCACAATCCCTAAAGTTGTTTGTAGTGCACATATCCTTACAAACTTAGCATACTCGGGCATCTTATTGAAATCATCACTTGATGGGATGTTAATGATGATTTTTTCAACATGGATTCAAATCCTCCTGGTTGCTCCTTTTCCTTTTCTTGCAATACTCATTGCGAAAAGGGAGGTGGACACTTGGGAAAAGGTTTGCACACCTTGGCTACTTTGTTCCGTTGATCTTTCAATTTTTTAGACCATAGCCCACAATCATTTTTCTTGTAGGATTATTTTTGGTTGGAGTTACACTTTCGATCTCATTGGATTGGACTCGTAGATCACATATTTCTTCATCTTTGTCGAATTACTTAGATTCGAATTGAGAAGTAAGCCATACCATTCTTTCTTCAAGCCACTCGATAGCAATGGCGAGTGAGTGCACAGTTTGAGCCAGACTACCAAGATCGTATCTCAATTCCCTGACACCATCATCAGTGGACTCTACCTTCTCCAACACTCTTGCAAGCATATTTTTGATCCAAGAACCATCATTTTTACGTTCCAACCTTGATTCCCATGATATTGTCTCCCTGAACTTGGGCTTGACTTTTGGTGACCTTTATGGGAACCCATCTCATGATTTGCAGCCAATGCCTCTTCACTAATATCACTAGAACAGTCCACGTCTTGTACGAATTTCACAGCCCCAATAACACCAAACATATTAACCATCTCAATTGTGTGATTCACCACACTCATGGCCATAAATTCGAGGAGTTTTTTAGCAATGGATAGCTCTCTATCCCATCGTGCTCCATTTTTCCTCCATTCATCAATTTCTTTAGCAGAGATAGCACCCATTTCCCCCTTGGCTCCCTACATTTTCACTTATGGCCTACCTTAGTCAACTTCTCAAGTGCATATGGGTCAAGTAAGAAGTATTGGGCGGTGATGCTTTGGGAATTTATGCACACAACTTGGTCAAACAACCAGAAACAACAAACAAAGTAAAAAGCAAACAAAAACTCACAGAGTGATTTTAATAGTCAATCAAAACGGCTACTCAAAACCAAATCCTCGGCAACGACGCCATTTTTGATAATGCTCAAGTAACACTCTTCATACAAAGGTGAAAGTGATTGTTAAGCAAAACAAAATTTATAATTCCCGATGGGATTCGGGGTCGATCCCACAGAGAAATGGAAGAGCATCCTAAAGGATTGTCGTATGTCAATCACCAATAGAGTCAATGTTTAATAAACAAGAAAAGTAAAAAAAGGAAAATTCGTAATTGGAAAATCTGTCACAATTCGCAATTCAAGCAAAAAAGTAAAGTAAACAAGAGTTTGTATCAAGAGAGAGGACGACTAGGGGTATACTTCTGATGGGACTTGAGCACGAGTCAAGGTACTTTCTCAACTACATAAATTTTTGCTAAGCAATATGGGTAGCATTAGTTTTAGGCATGAATATTAATCTTTCAATCTCACAAATATTTATCCAATGGTCTTTGTTCAAGCGCCATGGTTTTATCATTAACCAACCAATATTAGCTTGGGGAAGTCACACTATCTCTAGCTTAGACTCTTAAATGGGGGTTTTCAGCAAATTAAGCTATTTCTAGTCTCAATCTAAATGGAATCCCAAGTACCCACTAGTGAATTCTCATCCAAAATTATGAACCTCTTTGTCAAGAAAGAACACAATCAAATAATTTCAATCTATGGTTGCAACCATTAATTTTAGAGTTAAAACATGGAGAATTGACTAGACCCATATCAATTTAGCAATTATAAATACAAATAAGAAAGAACCATACCCTTGAATCAAGTACCCATCATATACATACCCCTAGAAAAGGAGACTTATCCACTCATGCTAAAGGAATAAGAAGCAATACCAAGTGGGTAGTTCAAATTTCCTTTAATTAATTGAAGAAGTTTCCAATATCCAAGCTCAATTTACAAATCCAAGGTTGAAGATGGAGAAAATTGAGTGCAACCCTCTATCCTTCCTTGGAGAGAAAACTTGTTCAACACTACTCAACTATTCAAAAACTATCAAAAATTATAAAAAACTATGCCCAAATTGGGTTTTAAAAGATTCCCAAATCATCACATAAAAGTGGACAAAAATGCCCCTCGGGAGCTATGCACCGCGACGTGTGTTTTGCATGTCTCATTGTGCGCATTGCATGGCTCCTTCTCAGTAGACCAATGATGAGGTTTTATATTCAGGGATTGAGCAAAGTGAGTGTGAACCGCACCAGGCAAAGTGCGCGTCGCACGGTGGCCACACCCCTTAACAGATTCTCCTTCTTCTTTTGAGCTTCATATGGAGGGAGGTGCGGACCATACCAGGCATTGTGCATATCGCACAGTGGTTGAACCTCTCATTAGAATCTTTATCTCTCTTAATCACTTCACACTTCAACTCCTTTTGAGATCTTTTGGGTCCAATTCCTTATTTTCTACTTTCGACTAAGAGTTCCTGCATTTGCATCAATAAAGGTCATAATAACCTCTAAATCTTATCAAAATATAGCAATAATTCATGATTAAAGGCTCAATAAGTTGGTAGATTACCGACTTATCAACTACAGGTAGCTAAATAAAGCGACAGTAAAGAATAAGTATCCTCTCCCCCAAATAGATGATTTATTTGATCAGCTACAAGGAGCTAAATGCTTTTCAAAGATTGATTTGAGGTCCGATTATCACCAGCTAAGGATTCGTGAAGTATACATTCCCAAGACAGCTTTTCGGATAATATATGGGCACTTCGAGTTCCTTGTCATGTCATTTGGACTAACGAATGCCCCAGCAACCTTCGTGGATATGATGAATAGAGTTTCCAAACCCTTCCTAGATATGTACATGATTATATTTATAGATGACATCTTGGTATATTAACGTGATAAAGTGGAGCATGCAAATCATTTGAAATGAGTGCTACAGACACTCATTGAACACCAGTTATATGCTTAGTTTTCTAAGTGCGAGTTCTGGTTAAGCTCAGTAGCCTTTCTTGGCTATGTGGTATCTGTAGAAGGCATTAGAGTGGACTTTTAGAAGATAGAGGCTGTGAAGAATTGGTCTCGACCAACCACTCCCACAGAGGTACTAGTTTCTTGGGGCTAGCTGGTTACTACAAAAGATTTGTGGAAGGCTTTTCCTCTATTTCTGCTCTGTTGACTAAACTTACGCAGAAAGCAGCTAAGTTCAAGTGGTCAGATGCTTGCAAAAGAAGCTTCCTGGAGCTGAAAAATAGGTTGACCACGACGCCAATATTGGCCTTACCAGAGGGCACGGAAGCGTATGTTGTAAATTATGATGCTTCAGGCATTGGCCTTGGTTGCATCCTGATGCAACATGGAAAAGTTATAGCATATGCCTCTCAACAGTTGAAGAATCATGAACAAAATAACCCCACTCATGATTTGGAGCTTGCAGTAGTTGTGTTTGCACTTAAAATATGGTGCCACTATCTATATGGTGTGCATGTTGATGTCTATATAGACCATAAGAGTCTTTGATATCTATTCAAGCAGAAAGAGTTGAATCTAAGGCAGAGGAGGTGGCTAAAGCTACTGAAGGACTATGATGTCGATATTCTCTACCACCCAAGTAAAGGTAATATTATAGCAGATGCTCGCAGTCGACTATCTATGTGTAGCCTGACATATTTTTCACCTACTCAGCATGAGGTAGCCAAAGTTGTTCATAAATTAGCCAGCTTAGGAGTTCGGCTTATGAATTTTGAAGATGACAGTGTTGTGGTATTGAATATGGCAGAGTCGTCATTAGTGGCATTGGTGAAAGAGAAACAGTATGATAATCCCTAATTGCTTCAATAGAAAAAAGGTATTAGACAGCACTGGGTTATAGTATTTGAGATAGCAGGCGATGACACTTTGAGATGTCAAGGTAGACTATGTGTACCTGATGTAGATGGCCTGAGACAAAAGATTATGGCTGAGGCACATTGCTCTCGCTATTCGATCCACCCCGGCTCTACAAAGATGTATCATGACCTTAAAGAGGTCTACTGGTGGAATGATATGAAGAAAGATATAGTAGAATATGTAGTACAGTGCTCTAATTGTCAGCAAGTGAAAGCAGAGCATCAAAGACCCGGCGGCCTAGCTCAGACCATAAGTATTCCAGTATGGAAATGAGAGGCTATTAATATGAATTTTGTCACAGGTTTTCCCTCTTCTTTTCAAAGACATGACTTCATTTAGGTAATACTTGATCGGCTGACAAAATCAGCTCACCTCTTGCTTGTTAAGTCCACCAGCACAGCTGAAGATTATGCTAAGCTATATATAAAGGAGACTGTTCACTTACATGGAACCCAGTGTCTATTATTTCAGATAGAGGTGCCCAATTTAAGCTCATTTTTGGAGATCGTTCCAAAGGTGCTTAGGCACACAGGTGAATCTTAGCACTGCATTTCATCCATAGACAGATGGTCAGGCCGAGCGCACCATTCAGACGCTCGAAGATATGTTAAGAGCATGTGTGCTGAACTTTAAAGGTAACTGGGATGATCATTTTCCCCTAATAGAGTTTGCCTATAATAATATCTATCACTCCAGCATTGGCATGGCTCCATTTAAAGCTCTGTATGGGAGACGATATAGATCACCTATTGGTTGGTTCAAAGTAGGTGAGACAAAAATATTAGGACCAGATCTAGTCCACCAAGCCATTAAGAAGGTCAAGTTGATACAGGAGATATTGAAGACTGCTCGGAGTCGAAAAAATCATATACAGATGTGCAAAGTAGGGATTTAGAGTTTTAGATTGATGATTTGGTATTCATAAAGGTGTCGCCTATGAAAGGCGTTATGCAATTCGGGAAGAAAGGTAAGTTGAGCCCTAGGAATGTTGGACATTATAGAGTTATACGCCAAATTGGCTAGGTAACTTATGAGGTAGAATTACCTCCAGAGTTACCTGCAGTGCATCCGGTATTCCATGTGTCTATGTTGCGCAAATGTTTAGGAGAACCTTCACATGTCATCCCTACAGAAGATATCGAGCTTATGGGAGACTTATCATATGAGGAAGTTCATGTGGCTATATTGGATGAAGTTGAGAACTAAAGACATATCTTCGGTCAAAGTACTTTGGAGGAACCAAAATATAGAAGAAGCCACCTAGGAAGCATAAGCTAATATGAAAACTAAATATCCATACTTGTTCCAAGAACCATCAGAAGGTTCTTAAACTATTTGTCTCTTTTTATATGATTGATAGTCTCTATTGTATTTGCTCCATTGTTATCTGATTCTCTAATGATATACTTAGGTACATGATGTGTGCCTATGATTCTCGAGACTTACGTGGATGCATCTTCTAGATGTAGAGTATAAGGTAAGTTGTACAAATGATTATAACTTATATTTGAGTATAAGGCCAAACGGAGCCTCATGTAGTATCTATTGAGCATTGTATCTATTGTGATGTTGTAAAACGTAGTTGTATGTATTTTGGCTTTCTGATAGGTTCCCAATAAGCCTATTTACAAAGGAAACTCTGCCGAAATTGCTGGAAATTTTGAGAGTTAGCCAAATTTTAAGGCCTTATGATGGAAAAAATGAAGTGGATGAAGTTTTGATGGTCTCACGAATATCGTGGATGGTTATGGAACTTAAAGTTATAAGCATCATTCGAGAATGAATGATCCTAAGTGGGGTATATTGTAAAACCTCAAAAATATTTGAATCAATTTTAATACTTTTAATGAGCATAACTCGTAGTCCATAAAGAGTTACATGGTGCACGTGATTTAAGGAGAATTGTAGTGCATATCTATAATTATGGTGTATAAATTTTGTGAATTGGCCGCTAACAGAGACCACCTTGACTCTTACTATATGGTATTAATTTGAGGGAATAAGTTAAAGGGGAAAACAAGTAAAGGAGTATATTATATTATTGGGGGGAAATGTACAGGTATACAATTTGTAAATTGTAATTTGGAAGCACTTCGGTTGCTACATATGGGGAAACATTAAAGTGACCCGTAGTGTATTATATAATAAATAAGTAAGTGGTAGGGGGTATATGTGACTTTCCTTATAGTAAGATTAAGAAGTCAAAATATCTACCACTCTACTTGGAAACTTTCCCAGAACTGAGAGGCAACAAAAGGAAAATGGATACTCTCCCTCTTCAGTGATTCATCGAGAGCAATTGGAGCATAGGGCAGTGCTAATTTTCATGGGCAAGGGGTAGATAACAATTCGAAAATTATCGACAATTAATAGTCTTCACCCAAGAATTTTGAAGATTCCATCAAGAACTTAAGTTGGGAGTTGAATTTCAAAAGGTAAATTTTTTACCCACTCTTGAGCATGATTATAAATAAGTATTTGGGGATATTTAATTTTATATTTTATTAGTTCTTGAGATGTGTCTTCACTATTAGGGTTCTTGAAAATAAAAAAAGATGAAATTATGAGAAAAATGGAGTTTTTGGGTGTTTCTATTGATATGGCAGATTTGATATTGAACTTTTTAAGTTGGGAAAATAAGGAATTCGCTCCAAGTGATTGTTAAGGAATTTAATTAGTTTTGGGTATAAGCCAAGAATATTGGAATGAATTGTTAGATGAACCTACGGGTTATTGATGGATATATATATATATATATATATATTGTATGTAGTTGATTGGGTTGGTTGCGTAAAGACTACAGTGAGGTGTGTTGAGTTGTTTGGAACTCCCGATACTATCATTATCTTGGAAAGCATCTAAGGTATGTGAGGCTAAAACTGCCTTCGTCGTAAGGCACCACCCTACGTCACATGCTCCTTATATAAGGATCAAAATAGATTACATGAAAATGAGAACAAGGTCTTTAGTTGCTTTATGTTTCATCCCCTTGTTTAATTATTAAATCTTATACGTACTATTATTACTCCCTTCGCGTCAAGCTTCCTTAATATTTCGCATGACCGTAAGTGTCTTTACTTGAAATTCTTAGAATTCACCCGATATGGACATATATGTATCACGCATTATGAATGAAATAAATGGTCATAGCATAATTACACTTGTTTATGCAATAACCTATTCGATATAGCCATAAATTAAAGTGAGAACTAGTATTTGGATAGTGATATCATATTCGGTAAGTTAGGTATTATATAGAGATCTTACTTAAATAGTTTGATGATCTTTATCATAGATTACATGTCATAGGCCAAAAGAGAGTGATGGGAGGGTATTCATAGGTTTTACTTGACACACTCGCGCGATGCTATTCTATACACAAAATTGAAACTCGGCCATTATAGTGAGCCCGAATCTTGTGGCGTACCCGCCCTTATGGCACCATTTGCATTTGGAGTCAGCTGGAACATCACGCACTAGTTCCCCTGACTTGAGCCAATACATGATACATATGGCCTGCGGGCAGACCCTCATAGTGAGCCCTCAAAGGGCGTACCCCGTATCAGACCGCGATTGTAGTTATATGTATAAAACTATAGCAATAAGTACTTGAGCAACATATGTCTTATACGTGACCTGGATCACCTTCGGTAGGCCATCACATGATCATTTGTATTAAATATAGTGTAAGTACGTCACCTAGGCAATCCATAGGGGCTATATTATAATGAATGCTTCTTTGAACGTTATATGAAGAACTAATAAGGTTGGTGCATAGGTTACAGTTTTATATCGTACATTTATTACTTGTATGCTCATAATTCTTTCATTTTGACATTTGATTCATATGTGCTTTCGTACTTGTCTACTTTACATATCAGTACATGTTGTATATATACTAATGTCCCTACATTCGGGGCACAGTATTTTCTTATAAATACAGGGTCAGGTTCATAGGGGAGCAGACAACCGCGTTAGGTTCTCTTGCTACCTTCAGCCGGTATTTTGGTGAGTTTTATCTCCATCTGGATCTATATTATGTCTAGTATTTTTGGTTATATATATAGATCTCTAGTTGGGTATATCAGGGCCTGTCCCGACTAGTTATTAGTAGTATTGCATTTTGTACTCTTTAGAGGCTTCCTAGACGTTATCTAGTGTTACATTGTACAGTTTTTGTTCAAATGACTCCATTGTATATATATATATATATAGCATATGTTGGTTATTCTGTTCGTTTATCGATTTATAACTTCATATATATCATAATTTTTCATAAAGCAGGTGGTCATATGGTTCTTGTTTGCTCCTCCGATTTGGGGCATAACATCACCCTCTGGATCTGTAGTCAATGCTTCTACTCTAGATGAGATCACGTCTCAGCCTTTGAAACACAGTTTGAACTCAACAAAAGAAGAGCACATGGTAGTATCAGTACAAAATACTATGTACTGGTAGGTATAATAGGCCGACCCAAAATAAGACATGAATGTAGCATAAACATATTATAGGTAAAAGAACTTTAGCACTTAACAAATAATCAGTCAACAAGTAGCCTTTTCAAGTCAATTCAACAGCAATGATCTCAACTTCATAAGTCACCAAAATATCACTATAAAGGGAAAGGAATATTCACTTTTAACAATTATCTCACATATCACTATGTCCATTAACTTTCACTCATATCACTTGTATCTCTAGTCTCATCTCAGTTCCCAAGCAAATTCACTACCGAATATAATATGGAAATACATCATAAATATAAAGAATATAAAAGTGTATATACATCCTATGGGTCTTATTTATGCCCACTAGCCATGACCTGCAGGGGACCCTAGGTGTCCATGTACCATAACATTGTGGTATCTGATCCATCATAATTGTGTAAACATCACTATTAATATAACCAGGCTCTCAAATCTATCCCTCATGAATATACATAGTGCCCAAGGCACAATCACACTTAGGCCTTTCAGCTCAATTATCACTTCATCTTCATCTAGCATATTCATACAAGCATAACAGGTACAACATATATAATTCAACCATGTCCGAAGACCAATCACAAGTTATACATTTCTACCACATAGCATGTAATAAGATGAGTCTCAACTCCAATTCAGACCATAACCTACCTCGCGTGAAGAAATAATACCCGCAAGCTAATTCACCACTGCCTTGGCCTTTCTTAACACTTTGGAATGCTCAAGTTCTATAAACAACAATAATATGAAAGTAATTAATTATTTACTCTTCATTCTAGGCCTTGAGACTTTAACACATTAATTCTACCCTTTTTAAAAGAGATTTCTAGCATTCACAAAGGGTTAATTAATTACTAACTAGTCCATTGCATTCATAGAATCAACATTCAAGGTTTATAACCAAGGTCATGCCTTTTTAGTCATTTTTATGCCTAAAGGTTTCACCTTTATGGAACGCAAGGTTTCTCATTAACTCTAATCAAGTTAAAGGCAACTAATTTCATGCTAGGATTCAAAAATATACAACTTAGGATCAATTCTAGGTGATTTTACACCTACCCATAGGGTTCTTCCCCAAGTTCATGCTTCTAGGGCTTAAATGTAAGAATTCCACCATTAATTCTTTTCCTCAAGGTCTAAGGAAGATTAATAATCAATAATTAAGAGGCTTTACGGATTACTTACCTCGACTGAAGAAGATTGCCCTAGTTTTCTTGGGGAAACCACTTTTTAAAGCTCTAGAACGAAGTTAAGTTATGAGAGAATAACACAGAAAACTGCAGAACCCCCAGGTATACAGCCCTGATCTCTTATCACGATGAGGCATACTCTCGTAGCAGCGAGCGACAATTTTTAAAATACGGTATTCTCACCCAAAATCTCTCATTTCACAACACACTTTATTTTAGGGATATCATGGATTAATTCTAATGTGACAACGCTCATAATCGGAGTTTTATGAACCCGAATTCAGTCTCAAAACCTTCTGGGGACCCTATGACAGTTGACTATCCAAAACTGGATACTGCAATATCCAATTTTGTATTGGACAATAAAGGCACCACACCTGAACCTCGAATCATCCCTAAGGTATAGCACACTATATTTTTGTCTAAGCTCACCCTGGCCTGAGATTTTCAAACTCTCATCTTATAGACTTTTCTATTCAGGTACTTATGCCTTATCTTCTAATGGTTGAACAGGTTGTTACAAATTCTAATGCGATAACTATCATATCCGAGAGTTGGCTACCCAAAAATGGATACCACACTATCACACGACAACACATGAATCACGAATTATCTCTAAGGCACCGCACCCTATATTTTTCGTCAAAGCTCACCCTAGCCTGAGATTTTAACAACTAACAACCTAGGGACTTTTCTAGCCGGGTACTTATACCTTACTTTCTATGACGATGGAACAGGTCGTTACAATTGTATTTTTTTAAAAAAAATCAAAAAATAAGTAAAAAATAATAACTTAAAAAGCGTCAAAAAATTCTGAAAAAAATAAAATAGGAGAGAGAAAACTCTCATGACCACACATAATGTCAAAAAAACTGCCTCAAAGTAAATTAGTTTTTTAATTCCTTCTTTGTAGCAACTATTCCTTCTTTACAACAATTACAAGAGGTTTTTTTTTATAATCAAAATTTCTTTTGATTATGATTTTTATTTCGATGTTATTTCTCTGTTAGCAGTACATTATTTTTGTTTACTTTCCAACTCTGTGTTATTTGTTGTAGTACTAATTGAATATTACATGTTCACATATTTTTTTAATATTTTTATTTTTTAAATATTATAAATTTGTTGCTTTGACTTTTTCATCATAATAAAGTGAATGTGTTGAGGATTAACTGTTCTATTGCGTGCAGATTTATTTTACCTTATCAATTACTCTATATGATTTGTATGTATCAAGAAATCAAGAAAAAATGATGATGTGAACAAGAAACTTTGATGTTAAAATACTTCTCCACATACACGATATGAGACTCAATGGCTAACGATCCAAAGAAGCACTATTGCTATGATTAAAATATTTCTAAATCATTCCATATAAAAAATAGCAAAGAAGGCCAAGATTGAGATCAAAGTGAAAATTGAGTCCAATGAAAAACGAGAAAATGCAACATGGGAGAAAAGTCAATTAGAGAAGAAGGTAAACAGAAAGATTACACAATATCATGTTGCTGATAAGTACAATATGAACATGATTCATGCCATACATCTATCCAATTAGGTAATGCATACATTTTATCTCTTCTATGCAGTTAACAATGTGTACTCGAAATTTGAAATTTCTCCTACTATTACACTATGATTATATGATCTAAGGAGATAATATTTTCAAGTTTCAACTAAATCTAAATATATATAATAAAATATATATTATTTGGCTTCTTCTTTTAACTATACTCTACAATTTAAATGTATATCAAGATTTATAAATTTGAATGTATATCAAGATTTATAAACTGATTACAATTTTTATTTTACAGTTTTAAGTTTTATCAATATCCTAATCGATGGAGTTTTTTAAATTTTAAGTCGATAAAACTTCTTCTTGCACTTTTAGAATTTTATCACTATCCTAATCTTTAGTCTTAATATTAGTTGATTAATATGAATTGTAATTGCAGTCAATAAATTTAAAGAAAATTTTTATTTATTGCGCAACATTCAACTATATAAACATAACAATCAATACTTCTTTGATACAACTGTAAGCATTTCATCTACTCTTCTAACACAGTTCTTTTCTTATCCTACTGCCACGACCCAATTTCTCAGATCATGATGGCACCTATAACTCCCCTGTAGGCGTACCAATCCCCGTAGCCCAGAACAGTTAGTAATGGGCAACTGTCTAACAAGCATGCAGAAGAAGTAATGTAAAAGCGGAAGCAGGAGATAAAAGTAACGAAATAAAGCAACTGGAATAAATAGAAAGGAAGCTAAGCCATCCCACGACCTGGTATCATAGTATAAGAGCCGCTACTACATAAATAGAGTACAAGAAGGGTAAAAAAGTATATATATACATTTGTCTTTGAATAACAAAAGAGTACATAGTACAAAAGAGGAGATAAAAGCTAAGCTCCAGTCGTCAGGAGCTCACTCTCTGTTCGGATGTTTGAAAAGCTGAACGAGTCTCCACGCACTATCAATGGCGAGAGCTCACACTAGAATCTGCACCAGGGAGATGTAGAAGTGTAGTATGAGCAACAATTGCAAAGCAACAGGTACCCAGTAGGCATCCTAGGCCGATTGAGAAAATATAAGATATAAAAGCAATAAATAGCAGAAAGCAATAAAGGTAGTCACAGAAGCAAAAGGATAAGTACACGGAAGCCAGCACAAATAGAATACAAGGACAAAACAATCATACTCGGTTAACTACTAGAAATATATATCACAGAACACAGGTGAAGGAAAGAAGAACGCACCTGAGGTCCTTGCAACAACAATATATATAAAGACAGTTTAAGAAATAGGTGGTATACCGGTAACTTCAAGTGATAAGGGAAGGAGGGAAAAGCAAGTAACACGTACTCATGCTTGAAATACAATACTACTAACTATATCAGGTTGGCAACAGAACTCTGAAATACAAATAAGAACACTAACCCAAATGTAACTAAAAAGTGAACCAGTACTACAATAAGATATGACAACAATAAATCTACCTACAAACCCAATGGGCGCCCATACACCCGACGAACACATACAAGTGAAAACAAACTCTCCGACATCCCATACTACCGGAGCGTACAATCAATAAACAGCAAACAAGGGTGGAATCGAATACAATAAATGATAGGATAATGTAGGTGAAACCAGGTGTGATAGTAGTATCGTATGTACCTCCTCCAGTGTCGATAGACCCAGTAGGTAGGATCCATGGAAGGACGCACCCGTATACCTCAACTACATTGTATACCCCTCCTCCGGCACTCGCAGCATGTAGCCTCTAGTCCGGGTCAACAAGGTCCATGGAGGTCTTCGATCACACACTAAATCTCAGAATCTTAAGTATACCTTCCCGGAGTGTATCCGAGTCTAAACCAATAACCGTGATCTCAAAATGGGTGTCTGGAGTCTACCCGGGTCTAAATCAGTAAATCATTTCTCAAAAACCCCAATAAGGGTGTTTGGGGCATAACCGGGTCTAAAAAATTAGTAAAATAAGTCTGACGCTCGACTCGACCGAGTCTAGTATCGTCTTAAATCAATAGTAAAATGTGTCTAGCACTACGGCAGCCGAGTCAGTGTAAGTGTGAAAACGGTGATAAAATCATCATTTAGTCTCCTTTACCCTAAGAAGATCCATTAAAGTCAGTTCCAAACCCTTTTATAACCATTTTTATCAAAATGGGCCTTCGGAGCCATGCAAGGTTTAGAAAATTGGGCACGCAACCAAAGTAGTAGTAAATAATGCTGAAAACTCCTTTATATGAATGATAATGGCATGCTCAAATACAATCAATAGCCCAACGACTCACAATCAACCTATCGGTCTTGCACAGGCTCCAATCGCTCTACAACACAAATAACCAGTTCTATAATCATAATCTGATGTCCGAGACTCACGAACATTTTCGAATAACCCACCATCTATGGTCCAAAGGCAAATACAAGGCCATACGAGGCAACAAGGGGTGATACTACATAATCCATATAAATACTACAATGATACAGTATGAAAAAGTCAGACAAAAAGAAAGCGAAAAAGGTCTGGGGTGCCAAACTAATAAACCCAACCCGAGGATGCTAATTAGTAGAATTATAGCCTATATATGCAAAGTCTAGAAAAAAGAAACCGTAACCTATTTGTCGGCCGATGACAAGCTGTTGGAACAATGTTGTCCAAGCCCAAACTGCTCCAAAAAGTCCCGAAAAGGAATCACACTACGAAGAAGGTAATCTACACGTTAAAACAAGACTAACGATACCCATATTGCTTGTAGACACGTAATTTTTGACCCTCCCCGAGTTTAATTTATCGCACAAAACATGTATATATCTGTTTTTAGTCTAATCTTTATTTTAACTTTTATTTTATTTGTTTAGTAGGATTTACTTGATAAATTTAAAAACTACAAAAATAGAATCACAGTTGATGTGCCGCTAATTTACGTCACGTTCGACTCCTTTAAACTAAGAACAATCGTACGTTTTCAAGCAACCGTTGTCGTTTTTGATGTTTTTATGTTGTATTTTCAGGAAATGGAGACAAACGTGGAAACGGAAGGAAATACGCGAAAAAGAGCGTTCTGGATAAGAGTGACGGCCTGAGTGACGGCCCGTCACACATGTGACGGTCTGTCACAGTGACCGTCACACCAAGGCAACTGAGGCAGCATCACTGGTTAGCAGTGACGGTCCAGGCGACGGTCCGTCACTGGCTTGACGGTCCGTCAGCCTGGCCGTCAAGTTAAGGCAGACGCGCGACGCGGAATCCGGACGTTTTTGGGATTGGTTTCCTAGACTCCTATAAATACCCTATGTTAGGTTTATTTTAGGGAGCACCTTTTCAATTAGTTTTTACACGTTTTTTACAATAGTTTTAGGAGTTTGAGCGAGACTTTGAGCGCAAGCAACACGGGTTCTTGATCTTGCAAGCGTGTTCTTGATTCGTTCTTGAGTTCTTGGTTTCTTGTTCTTGGATTAACTGAGGATTGTTTTCAATACATTGTAAGGATCTTTTCTCTTTATTATGATTATGACTTTCTTCTCTTATTCTTCAAGCATGATTAACTAAAACTCTCACAAGTAGGGTTGTGGGAGCCATGGCAAACGTAGCAATATAGATTTCGGGTAGCGTCGGGTTAAATATATATGTTGTCACGTTGTTAATCATACATTCTTTCACGTTTTCTAGTGGTTGCAAATATTAGAACTTGCCTAGGTTTAAATTTGCTTGAGTAAAGAGATTAAAACCGGGAAACTTGATTAACAACGAGGATTCGAGACTACTAACTCTCGTCTTATGATTAATGCCGTAACTGGATTAATCTACTTGATGTTTAGGATTGAAAGCTAAAAAGCACATCTTTTCGAGGTCGAGAGAATAGAAAAGGAAATTTGTTTATTTGGTCGAGAGACGTTTAGACGATACCATAAATTCAATCACATCGTGACACACATGTAGAAAGAACCCGGCTAAGCTTAGAATCGACATTGTTACCAGCGCCATGGTAAACACTTCCCTAGTTCGTTCTCCTATCTTGATTTAAACCCACACGTTTATTACTTGTTTTGTTTACGATTTGTTCACACAAAACCCCCCTTTATTTACCGGAAACTATTGACTATTAGTTATCTAATTCACTAAAGGCTTAATTCTCACCATATTCTCTGTGGGATTCGACCCCAACCTAGTTGGGTTCTATATTTGACTACGATCGCTTACGCTTCGTTAATTTGATGTGTAGTTTTAGCGTTATCAATAGTTTTAGGATAAGTTTTATTTTTGTAAAGAAAAGAAATTTCGAAAGATATGTTTTCTTTTCGAATATAAGTTTTAATAAATAAGATAAAAAATTTAGTATATTTTGTAGTTATGTTTTTATTTTAGCATAATTGTTTATTTAATTTTAGTTTTTATTATTATTATTTTTTATTTTTTGTTAGGTCTTACTTTTGAACAATCAAAAACTATAAAAAAAAAGAGTCATATTTTAAGATAACATTTTGTTTCATTTTTAAAAGGAACAAAAAAATCTCACAAAATATTTTTTTTTAAAAATCATATTTATAAATAAAATAGTATTTTATCAGCAATATTTTTAATTTTTCTTTTCTTAAGCTATAATTAATTAGTTAATTAGTATTTTTTATTACTATTAGTATTATTTTGATAATATTATTTACTAATTTTATATAAAATCAAAAAAGAAAGAGCTCTAATCACAAACTCACCACTTCACATGCACATTCATGCACACACTACTCACGTTTTTTTTCTTCTTTTCTTCTTTTTCTTCTTTTCTTTATCCTAATAATCAAACAAGCCAATCCTAATACTACTAAAACACTACCACGTCTGCAACTAATCTGCTTCCCTCTCTCCTTCACTCCCTTAAAACCCTCAACCCAAAACCCTATCACCCAAAAATCTCTCACCCAAAACAACCTCCCCCAACTTTCACTCCCTCACATTCCTTTTTTTGGGAAAACACACACACGACTCTCACCCCAACCCACTATAAAACACACAATACACAACACAAAAAATTACAGATACACAGAAGCCAAACACAAAGAGACGAGAGAAAGAAAAAGAAAAAGAAAACAGGAGAGAAAAGGAGGCAATAGAAGAGAAAACAAAGAGGGAAAAAGAGAGAAAACAGAAAACAAAGAGGGAGTTTTGAAGGTCCGTAGATTAGAGTTCGATTTTTGGTTTCCTGTTCGACGGCTTCGGTCAAATCTTAAAAGATTTAAGCATTCACTAACTCTTGGGAATCAGTAGATTCTTTAGCTTCATTTTCTTCTCGGCGTGAAAGAGGTAATCTTTGAACTCCTTGTAGTTGAAAATAATGATAAATGGAAAGATGATTTCATTTTTTTTGCTCATCTGTTTTACTTGTTTCTTTTACGTGAAATTTTATTGTGAGATGTATGTTCGATTATCCAAGCACTTATATATTCAGGCGTAAATTCGAGATTTAACTTGATCTTTTGTTGGGTATACTTTGTTATGATTCTTGTTTGAATGTTAAGATAGAGGATACATGCAATACAAAAGAGAAACAAAAAATGGAGAACACACAGATAGATGAGAGAGGAAAAGAAACAATAGAGAGATAGAGAAGAACACACGGAGATTAGAGGGAATAGAGGATAAGCAAAAATAGATAGAGAAAATCATAGATGAGAGGGTAAGGAATAATACACAACAGAGAGTAAAAGATTGAGAAAAAATAGAGCAACCTGAGAGAAAAAAATAGGATGAAAAGATCGAGAGGAAGTCAGCAAAAGGATAGAGAACGGATGGATAACGTACACAAAGAGGAAAAATATTGAGAGTATTTTAGGAGTTCTGAAAAAAAGGGTTTGTTGGAAGGTTAAGTTCAAGTTCGTCGAGATTTTTGGTGAGGCTCTTTGACTATGTTGCTACTTCTGGTAGATGTTCGACGTCGAATTTGATTGTATTATCATCTCGTTGGACAATTAAAGGTTCCTTTATCAATTGCAAGGAGGTTTTACTCCTTTAAGGTCCATCTCTTTCAACTCGCAACTTATCCATTAATATTTATGTATATGATTTTTCATTTTAATGTGTAAATATGTTGTCTGTTTGAATTTTCATGATATTTTATTTGATTTTTCTCTATTGAATGATTTAGTTTATTTTCAAAAATAACATGTCATATATAAATGTGAAAAAAGATATGGAAAAGTGATGTTGAAATGATGCTATTGAGTGATACAGTGATTTATTTTTAATATTCTATCTAATGGAATTGGTTTAGATTAGTGACATCTAGAGACATTCATTTATACGTTGTCTCTTAATTCTGGTTTATGTTTCACATAATTTATTGAATCATAGAGTTAGATAGAAAAATTCTACATGGTTCTTGCCTAAGTTTGATCCATATTGCACTAAATTGTTTTTTCGTGAATTTGGTCATATCCAAATGTTATGAGTGATGTTATACCATGCGTTGTACCCAAATTAATTAGTCATCAAGTGTGAGGGAGTGAGATGAGTTGCGAATTAATCTAAACCTCATCGCGAAAAGAGAGAGGGTAAAGAGTTAGAGAAGAAAGAACAAATAGTCTTGAGTTTACAAGAGACAAACAAATGCCTCTAATGCTAGATGAGCTTTAGGAATGATAAATAATTATAGTAATAAAATCTCGTTTCGATTAAGGATGCGGTTACGCGCTTTTTTCTTGAGACGCTCTAAAAATAAATAAATAATTGATCAAAAGTAAAAAATAAAATTTCAAAGATGCGGTTACGCACCTTGGCCAAATCATTAATAATTAATTCTCACTAATTTAGATCAAGAATGTGATTACGCATCTAAGTTAGGACCAATAAAATTTCAACAAATAAAATACGAGCGAATCATGTCTTGTAATACAATCTATCCAAAAATTATTCAAGCTAAGTATAAATTGATAAAAGTGACCGTGCTAGAACCACGGGACTCGAGGGGTACCTCATACCTTCCTCTCGTTCAACAGAATTCCTTACTCGGTCTTTTATTTTTGCAGACCAAATAAGAGTCATTTCCTTTTGATTAGGGATTCAAAAAAATGACTTGGAACACCATTAAAACTCAATTCCAAGTGGCGACTCTAAAAAATAAGTAAAATAATCCCTATTCAATACTATCACTTTAATTGTAAAAACCCATCATAAAAGGGGTGTGACATCTCTGGCGACTCCGCTGGAGATAACCAGAATTTGAGCTTTCGATTTTGACTAATACTTGGCTTATTTTATTATTTTATTGAATATATTATGTATGCTGGCCTAATGTGCTACTTGCCGCTCATTTACTGCTTTGATATTATTGAACTGTATTATAAACTGTCTTTTCTCGTTTACCCATCTGAGTCTCTGTACACTTCACACACGGTCACAAGAATGCAGTTATGCATCCTACTTGTTTTTGAGATAAAGCTGGAGTGTCTTGGCACCTGGTGAAGGATTATTAGTCACGCATGTTAGGCGGGGTTTGGACAAGCTAAGAATCCAGAATAGCACTGTTATCGGCAAGTTGCCCCTCCCTGGCTCTAGTGTCCGCTCGGGTAATCCAGTCTAGACACCTATCACCATCAGGTTTACACCTAGCAAGATTGAAACACAGACCTGGTTATTCCTTGTAGGCTCTACTTATCTGTATCATTTGCATTTGACTTGGTGGGACTCGACATAGAGGTCGGGTCTGTCTAGGACAGGTACCCTCTTTTGAGACCAACATGTACATCCTATGTGCTATTTGTAATATTATAAGGAAGGTCTGTTGATTGTTCACTGGCTTTAACGTAATTAGAGAAAGTGAAGAGAGAAAAGTATTTCCCTAATTTCATGCCCGTTTTTGTAAAATATTTTGCTCAAGTATAAAGGAAAAGCGAGTTTAAAAGGAAATAGCTTTCTCTTTCTTGTTTTAAAACTTCTTATATATTTTCTAAAAATGAAGGAAAAACACAAAATAAGATTTTTGGTTTCTACTTTCTTTTGTATAGTCAGTAAAAAAGAAGATCTCAAAAATATTGTTCCCTTTCTTACCCAAAGCTTCTATGGAGGTCGTCTTGCGAACGTGACCAACCCCGTCATTTATGTTATAATAGACCTAAACCTTTTTGGAGGTTTTTAAGGTTTATTTTTACAAAAATAATTGTGTCTTCCCTTTACGTTTCCTTTTTGTCTAAGAGTGCTCATCAATTTTTAGCCTAAAAGAGCCTTGTCAAAGTACGTAGAGGTTGTCTTTGTAAAATCACCTTCTGGGTCAATTTTCACGAACTACATGTACCTGATTCTTGACTCCAGGACAAGATACATACGCAATCCATCTCGAGCTCGATATTTTGCATACATGGTGGGTAGATCGGTTAATTCTGACTATTTAAGTCACGGTGGACCGACATTTGGAAATAGATTCACTTTTAAAAGATATGTTGATATTCTTTTCCCCTCAAATCCTCCTTTTTTGAAAAGTATCTGTGTTGTTTTCCCTTTGAGTTTAAAATTGTTCATTTACTAGCTTTTGTGGGTCAAAACCTATTTTCCATCTAAGTCTAGACGTCTCTTGACCTTTTATTTCTGTCCATAGGTACAACATGGTTAATCCTCCTCATGGAAAGTGTCAGAAGAGGAAAAGAGATGGGAATATACTGCTTTAGGTCATAAATTATGTTCCTTTGGAGCTCTAGAAGTGGTGGCATGACATGGGCCTTTTAGAGCAGGATAAAATCTTCAAACATTTGGGTTTCCTAACCAGGATCATGACAAATAACCCTAGAAGAGACGTGATCTAGGCATTGCTATCCTTTTGGGACCCAACACAATGTTTTTCGGTTCTCAGATTTTGAGTTGACCCCTACTTTGGAGGAGATAGCTGGTTATACTGGTTTTGGAGAGAGATTAGCCAGTCAGAAATTGGTAGCCCCGAGAAGAATTTCTGTGAACAAATTCTGTCTACTCTTGAACATTTGCAAAGCCAAAGAGAAGTCTTTAGAGAAAGGTTGGGCCTCCTTACAGTTCATGTATGAAAGGTATGGGAGAAAAGAAGGGTTCGAGCAATTTGGAACACTACTCAGCAACAAGGGAAAGTTTGAGACATGGAAGAAACACAGACGGTTTGCTTTTATGGTAGTTTTTTTAGGGACAATGGTTTTTCCAAGGAGGGGTAAAAGGATTAACATACATCTAGCTGGGGTATTAAATATCTTGATTAAGAAGGAAGACCATACCACCGTGCCAATGATCCTGGCAGACATTTATCATGCCTTAACTGTCTGCCAGCAGGGGAAGGGTTTCTTTGAAGGATGTAACATTATACTGCAAATGTGGATAGTGGAGCACCTTTACCAATATCCTACTATGGTGATGTTTGTTTACGAGTGGGTTGATCATATTACAAACCATGAAAAGAGGATGGAAAATTATAAATGCCCAGAAGGGGTTGAGGCTTAGGTTAAGAGCTTTCACTCACTGACAGCAGATAAAATTACATGGAACTACCCTTGGTTCCCTTGGAGAGAAGTCATATATATGTCTATTGTTCTCCCTTTTTTGATATTGATGGGTATTAGAGGTGTGCATCCATATGCGCCATTGCGAGTTTTGTACCAATTAGGTAGGCGTGAGATTAAACCTGTGACTGAGGGTATGAGAGGCTTTGTGTATGAGGTTAGACTAGAAATTCCCCTCTCCGAAGGAGAAGCCTAACAGATATGGGAGGGTTGTCTTGTTATGGGATTTAGCACGATGGCCACGGAGTGCGAAAGGGGAAAAGTACACCCAGAATTTTCTGATTGTTAGAGAAACAACCACCTCCACCAGTCAGACTAGCGAGATCTATAAAGGGACCGATAGATCAAGAGGCTAAAATCAAGGCAAGGGTTGAGATAGCTATGCGAGATCACCACATCACTAATCAGACTTTGAGATAAGATTTAGAGCATGATAGTGCTGTACTGATCCAGAAACAGGCAATGAATGAGGCGGAGATTGAGGCAAGAGTTAGGCAAATTCAATTAGATGTGCAGAGAGATTACCAGTCAACCACTCAAGCCTTAAATGAACTTGAAAAGATCTAGGGAAATCATTGATGAGCAGCAAGCAAATATTACAAAAGAAAGAATGGAATCAGCCCATATTGAAGCCACACTCCAGGGAAAGCTTAAATTGGCAACAATCAGAGGTGTACAAATTTCAAAACTCACCGTATCTCATCAGCAACAATTACAAGAATATGATCAGAGGGTTCAGGTAGATTTTGATTAGGAAAGAGCATTCATGAAAGGGGAAGGCTACGAGAAGAAGTAGAGACAGTTTTGGCTGTAGTGAGACGTGTCAGAGAGACGATTATTGCTCGTGATCAGTAGATACAGGGATGGGGGCAGGCTTTTAATTCACTTTGGGTAAAGGTCCATCATTTGGCTGGTCGCACTGCTCAAATGGGCCTAGATTACCAAGGGTTAAACCATGAACATTTTCTCACCCGAGTACCTGCTTTTGTTGGTCAGCTCACAGTCTCATTGCAAAACATATACCTGGGTTAGTAGGTCATTTAAGTTTAGATTCTCCATGAGCAGGCGTGATGATGAGATCTTGAGCACATTGAAGCCTAGTTGCTAGTGATAGAGGTCCTTGTTTCCTTTTGTTGCAGTCTTTCAGTTTTTTAGTCTTTCATTCTTTCATCTTAGTCTATGACTTTGGTTTAGCTGTGTTCATTTATGTTTTGAGTCAGTTGTTAGTTTGCAAGGTCTATTTTTAAGTGATTATCTTATTTTGTACTTGCACTTCAAAAATGAATAAGGAATGAGATGTCACTTTTTGTTTATTTTCATTTTTTTCAAAATGTTTACTCCTTTACTTGTTTGTTTTAGCAAACTTTTATCATTTTAAATTTTAAAAAAATAATTAAAAAAATGAGTGGATGTTTTCTTGAACTACGTAAAGATTTGATTCATGTCCAACATGATACGTAGGCAACCCCAATAGGTTCAATCAAAGCCTTTTTTAAAAGAAAAAAAAGAGAAAGGATGCGCTCAGATAAGCTGGGATAAAACATAAGGCCTTCCAAACAAGAATTGGAAAATGTGTTTAGCATATGATATGTGATTATGATATGCGAAACTCTTAACGCTAACATGTTTGCTACTCACAGAGAGAGAAAAATAAGTTTAAAGGTGGTTGGTTTGTGACTAAGCTGGCATCTTATCTGTACACCACCAGATCAAAAGGGAAAAATACAATGACTCGCAAAGAAGGAATGTAGTTAGACAATGAAGAAGGGCGATGTCTATTGATTCAACTAGAATCATCATTAGAAGAGGAATTAAGGATGGTAAGACAACAAATGTATGAAATGTACCATGCTTGGATAAATGGACAAGCTCCACCATCTGCAATCCCTGGATTGCCGGATGTAACTGCGTCAACTCACATTCAAGTATCGGGAAGTGACCCATTTTACCCACCTAGTTTTGGCCCATTTATTAACACATCCAACGTTGCTGGAACTTCCATGGTGCGCCCTCTAAATGCACCCATGATAAGAAACCCACTTTTTGTGCCTGCTACGCAAACTAGTACAGTCCCTCAACCAACACTGGTGCAAAAATCCAACAATGAGCCTCCATCTAAAACTCAACATGATAAATATTATTCTCCTAAATTGACTTTCAAAGTCCCAGGATCTTACCACTACCCGCATTAGTATAATCCCCCTATTGAGGTTGAGAAAACCACTAAGGAAGAGGAACATGAAGAAATGGCTAGAAAAATAAAAAGTTTGGAGCAAAGCATAAGAGATATGCAAGGATTAGGAGGTCCCAAAATTGTCTCATTTAGAGACTTGGCATGTTTCCCCATGTTCAGCTGCCTCTGGGGTTTAAGACTCCAAAATTTGAGAAGTACGATGGTCATGGTCATCCCGTAGCCCACTTGAAGAAATACTATAATCAACTAAGGGGAGCAAGGGGTAAAGAAGAATTGCTCATGGCTTAGAGAAAGTATGATTGGAACAGCCTCGGAATGGTTTATTGATCAAGACATTTCCAATTGGCATACTTATGATGACATGGCTCAAGACTTTGTTAAGAAATTTCAGTATAATATTGATATTGTGCCTGATCACGCTTCTCTTGCCAACATGAGAAAAAAGACCATCAAAAGTTTCTGTGAATATGCTATCAGGTGGAGGGAGCAATCTGCTAAGGTCAATCCATCCATGAAGAAGTCAGAGATGATTGATGTTTTTCTCCAAGCGCAAGAACCCGACTACTTCCATCATTTGCTCTCATCTTGTAACGACCTATTCCGTCGTTACTAAAAATATCTGCGTTCAAGGCAGGTGACTCTCAATTCATAAAAAGAGTTAGGATTAATTCTTTAGTATGAGAGTACATTTGGTATGTACTAAGGTCTTACAATACTCCTAGCACAAAGTTAAGTTGAAAGCTTCCTTACCGATTTAATTTCGGGCTAAGTTTAAACTAGGGTCAACTTCAAATGTGCATTCCTCCTAGAATATAAGGAGTTAGTGGTCCTAATACCCACCAAATTAAACATCTCTGAGTCTTCTTTCCAACGCCGCCAACCATTCATCAATCCACTTCCCGAATAAAATGTTATGACTATTTTACTGAAGACTGTCTGTGCTGAAAAATTAACTCCACTATAGAGGGATTTAGGTCACTATAGCGGTACCGCTGTATAAGTTGGTAGTCCTCTATAGCAGAATGATGGAACCAGAAAGCCCAAAAATAGGTTTTATAATCTCATTCTCCCCTTTTTAGTCAAAAACAGATGAGGGTTGCTCTAAAAACCCTCCTAGGCTGCTCCAAAGCTTGGGAGCCATAGGAAGGAGGGATTCTGATTGAAGGGATTGGAAACCACGGATTTTGGGCTTGACAATTGTTAGGTAATGCCTTTACGGAGCTATAAATTGCATCGTGCAGCTGCTTGGCATCCAGGTAGGCTAGGTTTTTCGTTGAGTAGACTTTTGACATGTTTCCATTTCCTATTTATTGTGTGGAATGAAAAGGAGAATCCATGTCCAGGCCTTCGGGCATGGAGTCTGGAGGAAGATTGTAGGGTTGTTTGGTTAAACTGGAAATAGTAGATTTGTGATAGTGCTTTATGATATTCTGAGTGTATACTTATTTGTTATGGTTTTGCTAATGAAATTTAGGGACTAGGATGTCGGGAAGGATCGGAAAATCGGAAAGGGTTAGTAATAAACTAATGTGCAAGGAATGGAAGTTCTGGAAAATGAATTGGTATAATTAAAATATCTACTGACATATTTAAAGGGGTGATTTGGAGTTAGTCTCCGGACAGGATTTAACGGTTCATAGTGTACCCGAAATTGGGTAGGTGATGGTTATTGCTTCATGTATAGATTATATGTTTGTGTACTTTAGTCTAAGTAATTGTCTGATATTTGCATTGCTTAGGGAATGATTTACTAATATCTAAAGGTCCTGTTTAACAGTCTTGTGAATTGAACTGTGTATTTTACTTATTGGTTTACAAGTTGATTGTTCATTGTTTGTGACTTTGGATTGGTTTGACATTCGTTTGGATTGGGTACCACGCCTGGTATAGGAATACTAACGGTTGGCTTGGGTACCACGCCTGGTACAGGATAACACTAACGGTTGGCTCGGGTACCATGCCTGGTACAGGTTTATTTTATTGTACTATTGCATCTTTATTAATGGTTCTCTGAGCGAATCAAGTTGTGTTTATGAATTGTGTTATTGCATTTTTAGTCCTTGAGAGGCCAGGTTATTATATTGTTAGTTTGGTCTTGGTGTAGGCCGGATTGTTATATTATGTTATTAGTTAGTCTTGGTGTAAGTCGGGTTTTTATATTATGTTATTAGTTAGTCTTGGTGCAGACCGGGTTATGATGTTGGTTATTAGTTGGGTCTTGGTGTAGATCGGGTTATTATGTTGGTAATTAGTTCGGTCTTGGTGTACGCCAGGTTATTATGTTGGTTATTAGTTTGATCTTGGTGTAGACCGGATTATTATATTGGTTATTAGTTGGTCTTGGTGTAGACCAGGTTACTATGTTGGTTATTAGTTTGGTCTTGTTGTAGACCAGATTATTATGTTGGTTATTAATTGTTCTTGGTGTACACCGAGTTATTATGTTGATTATTAGTTGGTCTTGGTGTAAACCGGGTTTGCCATGTTAACACCAAGATATGTTAGGGGGATCCGGGTGGGTCCGGACTATGTAAAGAGGTTATAAGTTGACAAATTGTTGTCATTAAGTGTACTAATGACGGTCAAAAATTATTATGGTTAATAAGCTAAGGGTGGGTCTTGGTGTAGACCGAGGTAGTCTGTGGAATACTTAGGGTGGATGGAGGATCCTTGGAGGGTCTGGGTTATGTGATGTAATAAAAGGGATTTAGATGTAACTTTGTTGTTGTCATTGAAGGTGTCAATGGTCGTTAGTAGGATTCTATATGATTGGTATATTTGGAGGAAGACTGAGAGTCTGGGGTGTAGTTACTAGTTAATAAAAATAGGTTGAAAAGTTGTCCTAGAGGTCCTGGAAAGGTCCGGACAATGGTGGGTAATACTACAAGCATAAGTGGTTTGGTGTGGCAGTTGGCCGGATTAAGTCTGGATATTTAGTCAAGGTAGTTGACTGGGGTAAAGGTTAAAGTGAGACTTGGGAAGTCTAGGTGAAAAGGCGACTTGAGAAGTCTAGTTATGAGTGAGACTTGGGAAGTCCTAGATGTCAGGGTCAAGGCTAGAGTGGTGGAGTTGGCAACGAAAGGTTAGGAAGGTCGGTTCCGAAAGGGGGATTGATAAAAGTGATGTTGAAAAGGGGTGAAGCATTTACCTTGTGCATTTTACCTTGATTTTTATATGATGGTAGGAGTGAATTCGGGTCAGCCGATGATGTTTACCAGTACGTGTGTTTGTACTGATTCTACTCTTGCTATACCTTTTTGGGTATAGTCTGGTTGTAGGATTAGTGATGTTTCACAGGTTCAGGATGACGGCGATTCTCCAGCAGCTCCTACTTCTTGCTTCTATGGTGGGAGTTGTGTCTTCTTCATTTTTGTATCATCTTGTAGTAGCTCTTGTACCGGCTTAGACTAGGTTCTAGGGAGGACTGTCTCATATTGTAAATGTTTTTCCGCAAGTTCTTCAAGTCGTTTATTTTTCTGAAAATTTTGTAAAGGAAGTTCCATGTATTAAAAAGGATTTTATTTTATGATTTATGTTCTTTTCCGCTATGCATGTTAGTTCGGGTGGTAAGGGTTCTCCCATCTAGGTGGATTAGAGTAGGTGCCTGTATGGCCCGGTAGTTGGGTCATGATAGATTGTATCAACCCAGGTTACCGATCTCCCAGTACAAGAGAAAAATGTCCAATAGAGTCTCGCAGATTGGTGTGTTAACGTCCACATCTAATCCTAGGAAAGCTTTAAAGCATTCTAGGAAATATTTCTCTTCTTTCATTCCTGTTGTGTGGTTTCGTTACTTTCTTGTATGGGTTAAGTCCAATTGGTATCTCAACAAGGTGAAGGATGTCATTGGACTCCCGGTACGACAAGAAAACAAGAAGGATTGGAACCGAGAAGGTTCCAATTGGTATCTGGACTGAGAGGCTGTGGTAAGGCATGGGTTATTGGCTAAGGGTCATCCATGGGACGGATATAGAGTAATTGTTGTGGTGTGATTTTTGTGTAGCTTGAAACTGGAATGTTTGTGTATTACAATGCTGGCATAATTTACTGATTCGTATATGATTGTTGTTTGGTTATGAAATTATAAGTCTTAACTAATGTGCAAGGAACGGAAGTTCTGGAAAATGAATTGGTATAATTAGAATATCTAATGGCATGTTTAAAGGGGTGATTCAGGGTTAGTCTCCGGACGGGATTTAACGGTTCATAGTGTGCCCGGAATTGGGTAGGTGATTGTTATTTCTTCCTATATGCACTGTATGTTTGTGTACTTTTGTCTAAGTAATTGTCTGATGTTTGCATTGCTTAGGGAATGATTTAGTAATGTATAAAGGTCCTATTTAACAGTCTTGTGAATTGAACTGTGTATTTTACTTATTGGTTTGCAAGTTGATTGTTCATTGTTTGTGACTATGTATTGTTTTGACATTCGGTTGGCTCGGTTACCAAGCCTGGTACATGAATACTAACAATTGGCTCGGGTACCATACCTGGGATGGGATAACACTAACGGTTGGCTCAGGTACCACGCCTGGTACGTGTTTATTTTATTGTACTATTGCATTTTTATTAATGGTTCTCTGAGTGAACCGGGTTGTGTTTATGAATTGTGTTATTGCATTTTTGGTCATTGAGAGGCCGGGTTATTATATTGTGAGTTTGGTCTTGGTGTAGGCCGGGTTGTTATATTATGTTATTAGTTGGTCTTGGTGTAAGTCGAGTTGTTATATTATGTTATTAGTTGGTCTTGGTATAGACCGGGTTATGATGTTGATTATTAGTTGGGTCTTGGTGTAGACCGGGTTATTATGTTGGTTATTAGTTTGGTCTTAGTGTACGCTGGGTTATTATGTTGGTTATTAGTTTGGTCTTGGTGTGGACCGGGTTATTATATTGGATATTAGTTGGTCTTGGTGTAGACCGGGTTACTATGATGGTTATTAGTTCGGTCTTGGTGTAGACCGGATTATTATGTTGGTTATTAGTTGGTCTTGGTGTAGACCGAGTTATTATATTGATTATTTGTTGGTCTTGGTGTAGACCGAGTTTGCCATGTTAACACCAAGATATGTTAGGGGGATCCGGGTGGGTCCAAACTATGTAAAGAGGTATAAGTTCACAAATTGTTGTCATTAAGTGTACTAATGGCGGTAAGGAATTATTAGTGTTAATAAGCTTAGGGTGGGTCTTGGTGTAGACCGAGGTAGTCTGTGGAATACTTAGGGTGGATGGAGGATTCTTGGAGGGTCCGGGTTATGTGATGTAATAAAAGGGATTTAGATGTAACTTTGTTGTTGTCATTGAAGGTGTCAATGGTCGTTAGTAGGATTCTATATGATTGGTATATTTGGAGGAAGACTGAGAGTCTGGAGTGTAGTTACTAGTTAATATAAATAGGTTGAAAAGTTGTCCTAGAGGTCCTGGAAAGGTTCGAACAATGGTGGGTAATACTACAGGCATAAGTGGTTTGGTGGGCAGTTGGCCAGATTAAGTCTGGATATTTAGTCAAGGTAGTTGACTGGGGTAAAGGTTAAAGTGAGACTTGGGAACTCTAGGTGACAAGGCGACTTGAGAAGTCTAGTGATGAGTGAGACTTGGGAAATCCTAGATGTCAGGGTCAAGGCTAGAGTGGTGGAGTTGGCAACGAAAGGTTAGGAAGGTCGGTTCCGAAAGGGGGATTAATAAAAGTGATGTTGAAAAGGGGTGAAGCATTTACCTTGTGCATTTTACCTTGATTTTTATATGATGGTAGGAGTGAATTCAGGTCAGCCGATGATGCCTATCAGTACGTGTGTTTGCACTGATTCTACTCTTGTTATACATTTTTGGGTATAGTCTGGTTGCAGGGTTAGTGATGTTTCACAGGTTAAGGATGACGGCAATTCTCCAGCAGCTCCTATTTCTTGCTTCTATGGTGAGAGTTGTGTCTTTTTCATTTTTGTATCATCTTGTAGTAGCTCTTGTACCGGCTTAGACTAGGTTCTAGGGAGGGCTGTCTCATATTGTAAATGTTTTTCCGCAAGTTCTTCACGTCGTTTGTTTTTTTGAAAATTTTGTAAAGGAAGTTCCATGTTTTAAAAAGGATTTTATATCATTATTTATGTTCTTTTCCACTATGCATGTTTGTTCGGGTGGTAAGGGTTCTTCTATCTAGGTGGATTAGTGTAGGTGCCTGTACGGCCCAGTAGTTGGGTCGTGACACATCTGTTGGTAAGACATTTGTTGAGGCCATCAAGGTTGGTGAAATGGTGGAAAATGGCATTAAGTCTGGAAAGATCATAAGCCAAGCTGCCTTAAAAGCCACGATGCAGGTAATTCAAAATAGGTCGGGAAGTTTTGGAGGGAAGAAAAGAAAGGAAGAGGTAGCTATTATCTTGTCAGGGCCACAACAAAATCCAAGGGGTCCACATCACCGATACACTCAGTATCAATCCCAAACCTATACTCAAGACCCATATAACCACCCACAATACTACTTTCCTCCCCAAAACCCACTATAGTCCATCTCGTCTCCTCAATATCCTATTTATAGCGCACAACCATATGCTCAACCTCCTTCTTACCTGCAATGGCGTGCACCAACCCTTCATAATCATCCTCTTCCCCCACAAATTTACCAAGGCCCTAACAAATTCCCTTTTCGTCCTAGGCCAGAGTACAAAAGGGGAAATGCTGCCAAGGATAATTTCACCCCTATCGGAGAATCATACACTGGCTTGTTCTAGAAACTAAGGGAGTTGAATGTTCTGAGCCCAATTGAAAGAAGGATTCCTAACCCTCCCCCCAAAAAAATTGATTATACCAAAAGATTTGCATATTGCTCTGATGCCCTTAGGCACGACACAGAGAAATGTTGGTACTTGAAAAGGGCGATCCAAGATCTGACTCATACGCACCAAATTGTAGTGCAAAGTTCAGATGCACCAAATATCAATCAAATCCCACTGCCAACCCATAATGAAACAAACATGTTAGAGTTGATACAGGGTGGTGAAGAGTTTACAGTTCCCTACAAACCTATCATTAAGATTGAAAATAGTGGCGAAAAGTCGATGATTGTTGTGGATTTGGCAAAAATAGTGCCTTCAAAGGTAAAAGAGATACTAGTGAGGCCCAGACCATCAAGTACACCCATGATGATTATGAAAGGTGTTTCAGAAAGTGTTGTAGCAGGCCAGATAAGGCCAAAGATAATTGTTTCAGGAATGACCACTAAGCCCATCCTGATCGTGAAAGGAGCTCCTATCACACCTATTGTTATTAAGCCAGTGATGCAGCTTCCAGTGGTTAACACTAAAATGGTCCCTTGGAATTATAATCATACTATGGTGACATACAAAGGGAGGTAAATCACTGAAGAAGTGGATGAGGTAGGGGGATTAACCCATTCTGGAAGGTGTTTCCCTCCGGAAGAGTTGAGGAAAACTAAACAAGTGAGGGATGGACAAATACCGATTAAGAAGCCGGTCATTGAGGAAGAGGCTAAAGATTTCATGAAAAAAATAAAATTGTCAGACTATTCCATTGTCGAACAATTGAGGAAGACTCCGGCTCAAATCTCTTTGTTGTCTTTTCTAATACACTCAGATGAACACCGTAAAGCTCTAATGAAGATTCTAAATGAGGCGCATGTCCCTAGCGAGATTATGGTGAATCAATTGGAGAAAATTGTTGGGAGAATCTTTGAAGTAAACAAGATTACCTTATCAGATAATGAACTACATGTGGAGGGTATTGGACATAATCGAGGCCTTCATATTACTGTGACGTGTGAGCATTCTTATGTCACTTGGGTCTTGACTGATTGAGGCTCTGGTGCAAATATCTGTCCTCTATAAACCTTGCTAAAACTAAATATCCGATCTAAAAGGATTCAACCCAATAATGTATGTGTTAGAGCTTTTGATGGAGCAAAGATGGATGCCATTGGTGAGATAGAGCTCGTACTGACAATAGGGCATATTGATTTTTTCATAAATTTTCAAGTATTGAACATCGATACATCTTACAATCTGTTATTGGGAAGACCATGGGTGCATGGGTCTAAGGAAGTTGCATCTACACTGCATTAAATGGTTAAGTTTGAACACGATAGAAAAGAAGTGATTGTTCACGGGGAAGGGGATTTGTCCACCAATAAAGACTCATATGTTCCCTCTTCTGAAGAAGATAATGCAACTGGGGCACTGGTGTATCAAACTTTTGAGGTAGTGGTTGTTGAGCATATCCTCGAGGGGAATCTCATTCCAAAACCATAATTGCCCTTCGCATCAGTTATGGTGGTAAATGAAATGTTGAAGCATGGGTTTGAACCAGGAAAAGGCTTAGGAGTATCTTTACAAGGAAAAGCTCATCCAGTGAGCCCATATAAAAGCCTCAGTACTTTCGGTTTGGGGTATAACTCCACTACTGAAGATAGAAAGAGGGCTAGGAAGAAGAAAAATGAATCATGGTCACTTACCAAGATGATACCACCAATCTACAAATCTTTCATCAGTGTTGTCGAGTCCTCTATGCTACCTTTCCTAAAGCCTGTGTTGGATGATGATGCAGATTTGGCTGACTACTTCCAGAACTTATTTGTCGAGGCTGATATGGTTGAAATGGGAGAAGGCCCTAGCAATGCAGAGGTGCAATTTATTAGCCCTGATGTCCAGCTCAACAATTGGGAGGTCACTCATCTCCCCATCAGGAAGGAATCTTGGTAGTCTGTTTTGTTTCCCTTTCTATTATCTGAGTTATTCCTGGGCTATAATTCGGATTTTATCTTGTTTGTTTTTATGTTCAAACCCTTCTATATTCTCTTTTAATGAAATGTAATTTCCCTTTTCTATTCGAGTCTAATATATTTATTTATTTACTTTTCTTTTGTACAGTTTTTTCTATGCCGACTCTAGTGATATGACATGCATGCGGAATTTTCAGCCTGATCTTAAAATCCAATCTAATTTTGAAACAATGAACCAAGAAGTTGAATATGATGAAGATGAAGTATTTGAGGAAATCAGTAAGGAATTTGAACATTTTGAGAACAAATCAACCCTAATATGAATGAAATAGAGGCAATCAATCTAGGAGATCATGAAAATGTTAGGGAGACTAAGATAAGTGTACATGCTCAACAACAACAAAAGGAAGAAATAATTCAGGCTTTGTTTGACTACAAGGATATTTCTGCGTGGTCTTATGATGATAGGCCTGGTCTGAGCACTGATTTGGTTGTTCATAAGTTGCCAATTGATCCCGCATTCCCTCCTGTTAAGCAAAAGTTGAGAAAACTTAAAACTGACATGAGCATGATAATTAAAGAAGAGATCACAAAGCAACTTGAGGCCAAAGTCATTCGAGTTGCTCAGTATCCTACTTGGTTAGCCAATATCGTCCCTGTCCCAAAGAAAGATGGCAAGGTTTGGGTATGTGTTGATTATTGCGATCTAAACAAAGCAAGCCTAAAAGATGACTTTCCATTGCCCAACATCCATATCTTGTTAGACAATTGTGCTAAGCATGAAGTAGCATCTTTCGTAGATTGCTATGCAGGGTACCACCAGATCAATATGGATGATGAGGACGCAGAAAATATGTCTTTTATCATGCCATGGGGGACATATTATTATCAAGTCATGCCTTTTGGGCTAAAGAATGTTGGGGCAACTTACATGAGGGCAATGACCACTATGTTTCATGATATGATACATAAAGAGATTGAAGTTTATGTGGATGATGTGATCATTAAATCAAAAAAGGAGTCTGACCATGTCAAAGATCTAAGGAGATTCTTTGAAAGGCTTCAAAGGTATAATCTTAAGCTTAATCCAGCAAAATGTGTATTTAGAGTCCCGTCCGGGAAGCTTTTGGGGTTTATAGTCAGTCAGTGTGGTATTGAGTTAGATCCTTCAAAGATAAAAGTGATTCAGGAATTGCCGCCACCAAAGAACAAAACTGAGGTGATGAGCTTACTTGGCAGGTTGAACTATGTCAGTAGATTCATCGTGCAACTCACGATAATATGCGAGCCCATTTTTAAGTTGTTGAAGAAGAATGCTATGATTTAATGGACTGAATAATCTCAAGAGGCGTTCGATAGAATCAAAAGGTACTTATCAAATCCACATGTGTTGGTTCCTCCTGAGCCGGGCAGACCCTTAATATTATACATGTCAGTTTTGGACAATTCTTTTGGTTGTGTACTAGGTCAACATGATGTCACAGGCAAAAAGGAGCAGGCCATCTATTACCTTATTAAGAAATTCACCACTTATGAGGTTAAGTACACTCTTCTTGAAAGGACGTGTTGTGCCCTGACCTGGGTAGCACAGAAGTTGAAGCATTACCTCTCGTCCTACACTACTTACCTCATTTCCCATATGGATCCCTTGAAGTATATTTTTCAGAAGCCTATTCCCACGGGTAGACTTGTAAAGTGGCAGATACTACTCACAAAGTTTGACATTGTTTACATGACACAGACTGCACTGAAAGCCCAAGCTTTGGCAGATCATTCAGCTGAAAACCCTGTTGATGAAAGATATGAGCCATTAAAGACATATTTTCCCGATGAAGAGGTATCATGTATTGATGAAGCTATTTCCAATAATAACCCAGGTTGGAAGTTGTTCTTTGATGGAGCATCTAACATGAAAGGAGTTGGGATAGAAGTCATTCTTGTTTCTAAATCAGGGAAATATTATCCGGTAATGGCCCAACTTTAATTTTATTATACTGATAATATGGAAGAGTATGAAGCTTGTATCTTGGGTTTGAGGTTAGCTATTGACATGGGAATCCAAGAAATATTGGTATTAGGAAACTCGAATTTGCTAGTCCACCAAATTCAAGGAGAATGGTAAACTCATGACTCAAAGCTCATACCATATCGAGATTATTTAGAGGATCTTTGTCAACGGTTTGTATCAGTGTAGTTTAGACACATTCCCAGAGTTCATAATGAGATCACTGATGCCTTAGTAACTTTGTCTTTTATGCTTCAACATCTCGACAAAACTTACATCGATCCTTTGCACATACAAATCCGTGATCAACTTGGTCATTGCAATATGGTCGAAGAGGAACTCGATGGTGAACCTTGGTTCCATGATATCAAAAAATATATTCAATCTGTAAATTATCCAATGCACGCCGATGGTAATCAAAAGAGAACTGTTAAGCGATTATCTAGCTGATTTTTCTTAAGTGGCAGAATTTTGTACAAGAAGACTCCAGATTTAGGACTGCTAAGGTGTGTAGATGCTAGAGAGGCTTCAACTATCATGACTAAAATACATTATGGGGTTTGTCGACCGCACATGAATAGTTATGTCTTAGCAAAGAAAATACTTCGAACATGTTATTATTGGCTCACCATGGAGAGGGATTCCATACATTTTTTTCATAAGTGTCATGAGTGCCAAGTACATGGTGATTTGATACATTCTCCTACTTCAGAACTGCACACAATGTCATCCCCGTGGCCCTTCATAGCTTAAGGGATGGACGTAATTGGGCTAATTGAGCCAAAAGCATCGAATGGGCACAGGTTCATCCTAGTGGCCATTGATTATATTACAAAGTGGGTGGAGGCAGTAACTTTTAAGTCTATGACCAAAAATGTTGTGGTGAATTTTGTTCATTTCAACATCATTTGTCAATTCGGTATCCCAAATGTGATTATTACAGATAATGTTGCAAATCTTAATAGTCATTTGATGCAATAGGTATGCCAACAGTTTAGGATTTCACATCGAAATTCAACTCTGTATCGCCCCAAGGCAAACGGGGTTGTAGAAGCTGCCAATAAGAACATCAAGAAGATACTCCGCAAAACGGTGCAAGGTTCCCAATAGTGGCATGAGAAGTTTCCTTTTGCCTTATTGGGGTATCACACTACCATTCGCACCTCAATAGGTGCAACTCCATATTTATTAGTATATGGGACGAAAGCTATATTACTGGCAGAGGTTGAGATTCCATCCCTTAGAATCATTGTGGAAGCTGAAATTGATGATGACAAGTAGGTCAAGACCCGATTGGAGAAACTAAACTTGCTTGATGAAAAGAGATTGACGTCAGTATGTCATGTCCAGTTGTATCAGAAGAGAATGGCGCGAGCATATAACAAGAAGGTGCGCCCCAGACATTTTGAAGTGGGTCAATTATTATTGAGGCGCATCCTCCCACACCAAGCAAAAGTCAAAGGCAAATTTGCTTCAAAATAGCAGGGACCATTTATTGTGAAGAAGGTATTGCCCAATGGTGCATTGTATTTGACAGACATAGAAGGAAAAATGACGAAAATATCTATCAATGTTGATGCTGTGAAAAGTTATTATGTATGATCCCTTTTATTTTCAGTATTAGATTACTTGCTCTGTACTTGACATTTTAAATATTGATATGATGAAGGCATTTTTTTCTGCTACCTAAAATATTGTGTCATCCTTTGCTAATCCCGTTGAGCTTTAGTTTATCTTCATTTCGTATCCCTCTTTCGGAATCATAACAAAGTTGGAAAAAAAAAGTGACAACACAAAAAATAACAAATGAAAAAAAAAGAAAAAAAAAACAAATCAGTTGTTTGAACTACGTTTGACCTGATTCTTATTACGATAAGATATGTAGGCAGCCCTATCGCCGGGGTTTGGTCCAACCATATAAAAGTCTAAGATTTCCTGTTTCAAAGAAACTGGGAAAAAGTTGTTTTCCGTTTTCAGTCGATTCCAAAAGTTGTAAATCAACCCCAGCATTTAGTGTTGCATTTGAGACTTCATGCCACCCTTTCTTTCTAACCCTATCCAAAATCCACGTTACAACCAAAAGAAAAACCTTCGGATCAACTTTTAAAAAGTCAGGTTTAAAGCGTGTTATAGGTACAAAGCAATTGCATCATGGGCGGTACTTCAGTTGAGAGAAATTGAAATGAGAGAGTCGTATTGGTGAAAACCTTCACTGGCACCATAAGGCGATGGTGAGCTGAGAAAAATTAAAATGAGAGTCTTATTGGTGAAAACCTTCACGGGCACCGTAAGGCGATAGTGAGCTGAGAGAAATAAAAAATGAGAGAGTCTTAGTGGTGAAAATCCTTTGCGGACACCGTAAGGCGATGGAAAGTTGAGAGAAATGAGAGAGCCTTATTGGTGAAAACCTTCACAGGCACCATAAGGCGAATGAGGACCTAAATGTAGTTATGGTTTGTTGAAACCCAAGGAACTCGATTTCAGAGTCAGAAGAGCGCCAAAGAGTTGGTGAATAGTTTGGAGGGAAGATCGAGCTAATCAATCCAAAGTGTATGTCATGATCATTGGAGTCGGCTACTACACTCAGATAAGTTTTCATTTTTCTTCTTCTCCTTAAAAGGATATCCTTTGTTGAATTCTCTTTCTCTATTTTTCTTCTTTTTGTCGCTTTGTTTTATGTGTCTTTCAATATAGTTCATGTCAAGTGGGAAAGTAATGAAAATATGCTACCAAGCTTTTCAATTGCGCAAAACAAAACAAATGGCCAGCACAGGAAAGTAACATAATTCAAAGGGAAATAAGTGCCTAAGAAATTATGGTCTGTGGACAAATTTTAATTCATGAAAGTACAATGGTTCGATGAGGATTGAATTGAGGAGAACCGTAAAATAAAAGACCAATATTGGATCAAAGTCACTCAAGGTCATTGTTTGGTAGAAAGAATTTGGGGTCACAAGTACAACAAGTCAGCAATGAGCATACGTCAGTTTAGAATAGAGCAAAAAATGATAAATGCAGGAGCAATCGCCTTGAGAGCCAAAATCACAAACCAACCATCAAATTTTTCAAAAACTCACAAATTTTCTTTGTTTGAAATAGGGGCAAAATTTGTTTATTTGTTGCGGGTAACTTGTTAGAAGGAATGCAGGTTAACAGTTTCAGAATAAAAGTCAGGACCCTCTTGGATAATGGGATTTATTTTTAGTAGCAGGACCCTCCTGGAAAATGGGACTAGCAGGATCCTCCTGGATAATGGGATTTAGCGTAGCAGGACCTTCCTGGATAATGGGACTAGCGGGACCCTCCTCGATAATAGGATCTATTTTTAGTAGAAGGACCCTCCTGAAAAATGGGACTAGCAGAACCCTCCTGGATAATGGGATTTAGCGTAGAAGGACCCTCCTGGACAATGGTATCTATTTTTAGTAGCAGGACCCTCTTGAAAAATAGGACTAGCAGGACCCTCCTGGAAAATGGGACTAGCAGGACCCTCCTTAATAATGGGATTTAGCGTAGTAGAACCCTCCTGGATAATGGAATTTATTTTAGTAGCAGGACCCTCCTGAAAAATGGGACTAGCAGGACCCTCCTGGATAATGGGATTTAGCGTAGCATGACCCTCCTGGATAATGGGACTAGTAGGACCCTTTTGGATAATGGGATTTATTTTTAGTAGCATGACTCTCCTTGAAAATGGGACTAGCAGGACCCTCCTGGATAATGGGATTTATTTTTAGTTTATCTTTGATTTATACTCACAAAATTTTCTTTACTTCAAATTGGGGCAAAAAATTTTGTTCTGTTTTGATTTGTTCACTGGAATACATTTGGAGAATAGGATCAAACATTCATTCTAAGCTTATGAGCCTTCCTGGAAAACAAGATCAATTCTCTTAATTTCAAGTTTGCTTATAAGCGGCAGGAGCCCGACTGAAGAACAGGGTCAACTTTCAAGTTTATTTCAATTTCAAGTCGAAGAACTTACATGAGGGACATGGTAACTTCCAGAATCAAGTGATGGAAGCCCACCTGAAGAACATGATTCATTTTCAAGTTAATTTGAATATCAAAATGCCTGTCTCACCATAAGAGAAGACGTGGAGATTCAAGAGAAGCTGCATAAATAGGATCTTGTACTTGTACTTTCTTTTTTATTTTTTATTTTTCATTTTGATGTAATAACAAGAGTCGCGGACCGAAGCCTCGACGGGACCTTACTCGAACTCATCATCTCATCATTCCATCTTCTTGAACTACACGTGACCTGATTTTTTTATAACCCGGAATATGTAGGTTACCTCGAACCAGGACTCGGTCGCATCCTTTTCTTCTTTTCCTTTAAAAATAATGGCCGGGTCAAAACTTATCTCGTCGTCTACTTCTTTGTCTGAGAACTCTTTGGGTTCCCAGTCAAAAAGGGGCAGATGTAGACACGTAAATTTTGATCCTCCCCGAGTTTAATCTATCGCATAAAATATGTATATATCTGTTTTTAGTCTAATCTTTATTTTAACTTTTATTTTATTTTTTTAGTAGGTTTTACTTGATAAATTTTAAAACTACAAAAATAGAATCACATTTTTAGGATAAGTTTTATTTTTGCAAAGAAAAGAAATTTTGAAAGATATGTTTTCTTTTAGAATATAAGTGTTAATAAATAAGCTAGTAATTTTAGTATTTTTCGTAGTTATATTTTTATCTTATCATAATTGTTTATTTAGTTTTAGTTTTTATTATTATTTTTTATTTTTTGGTAGGTCTTACTTTTGAACAATCAAAAACTATACAAAGAGAGTCATATTTTAAGATAACAATTTTTGTTTCATTTTTAAAAAGAAGAGAAAAATCTCACAATTTTTTTTTTAAATCAGATTTATAAATAAATAGTATTTTATTAGCAATATTTTTAATTTTTCTTCTTTTAAGATATAATTAATTAGTTAATTAGTATTTTTATTACTATTAGTATTATTTTGATAATTTTATTTACTAATTTTATATAAAATCAAAAAAAGGAGCTCTAATCACAAACTCACCACTTCACATGCACATTCATGCACACATTACTCACGTTTTTTTTTCTTCTTTTCTTCTTTTCTTCTTTTCTTCTTTTCTTCTTTTCTTCTTTTCTTATTTTTCTTCTTTCCTTTATCCTAATACTCAAACAAGTCAATCCTAATACAACTAAAATACTACCACGTTTGCAACTAATCTGCTTCCCTCCCTCCTTCACTCCCTTAAAACCCTCAACCCAAAACCCTATCACCCAAAAATCTCTCACCCAAACTAACCTCCCCCAACTTTCACTCTCTCACGTTCATTTTTTTGGGAAAACACACACACACGACTCTCACCCCAACCCGCTATAAAACACACAATACACAACACAAAAAATTACAGATACACAGAAGCCAAATACAAAGAGACGAGAGAAAGAAAAAGAAAACTGGAGAGAAAAGGAGGCAATAGAAGAGAAAACAAAGAGGGAAAAAGGTAGAAAACAGAAAACAAAGAGGGAGTTTTGAAGGTCCGTAGATTGGAGTTCGAGTTTTGATTTCCTGTTCGACGGCTTCAGTTCAAATCTTAAAAGAGTTAAGCATTCACTAACTCTTGGAAATCAGTAGATTTTTTAGCTTCATTTTCTTATCGGCATGAAAGAGGTAATCTTTGAACTCCTTGTAGTTGAAAATAACGATAAATGGAAAGATGATTTCATTTTTTTTGCTTGTTTGATCACTTGTTTCTTTTACGTGAAATTTTATTGTGAGATGTATATTCGGTTATCCAAGCACTTATATATTCAGGCGTAGATTCGAGATTTAACTTGATATTTTGTTGGGTCTACTTTGTTATGATTCTTGTTTGAATGTTAAGATAGAGGATACATGCAATACAAAAGAGAACCAAAAAATGGAGAACACACAGAGGGACGAGAGAGGAAAAGAAACCATAGAGAGATAGAGAAGAACACACGGAGATTAGAGGGAATAGAGGATAAGCAAAAATAGATAGAGAAAATCATAGAAGAGAGTGACACGACCCGATTTCTTGGTCATGATGGCACCTACAACCCCCCAGTAGGTGAACCAATTCCCGTTGCCCGGAACAATTAGTAATAGGCTACTTTCTAACAGTTTAAACGAAAGATCAGGTAAGATAGCGGAATCAAGGGAACAAGATAAAAAAAATTAGATAATAAGGATAACATATATGAAAAGAGGAAACTAAACCAACCCAAAACCTGCTATCATAGCGTATAGAAGCCCGAACTATATAAGGAGTACAAGGGCCCAAAAGAAATATACATATACACAAGATATCTCCGAGTAATGACAGAGTACAGAATATACAAAAGATAAACTAAGTCAAGCTCTGAACGCCAAGAGCTCACCCTCAACCTGGATGGTCCAAAAACAGCACCCGCATGAGTCTCCGGCGCTCTATCGGCGATGGCTCACACTAGGATCTGCACCAGAAGATGCAGAGGGTAGGGTGAGCACCAAATGCGAAGCATAAGGTACCCAGTAGGTATCATAGGCCGACTGGGCACATATAAAGTAAAAGAGCAATAGCAGACATGGTAGAAACAAACAGTCACAAAAATCAACGAAAATGTACACAGGATCTAGCCCAGAGGGAAGACAACAGAAGGAAACATACAAGGCTAGCAAATAGAATATATACACACAACAGGCACAGGTGAAAGTAAGGACGACGCACCTGGGATCCTCGCAAAATATTATATATGTAAATAAATTCTAACAATGGGTGGTATACCGGTAACCTCAAGCATAAGGAAATGGGAGAGAAGAATAAAGGTAGACATGCTCGACATACAGGAGTTAATACCCAATCTAGTCATACAAACTCAATTAAGGAACTCACAACCTTATAGTAATCATGCTCATACTCAACCGTAACAGGGAACAATATCAGAACAAAGTAAGAACAGTCTACCTACAGTCCCTCAGCCGCCCATACAACTGAGGAACGCAATCAAGTGAAAACAAACCCTCCGGCATCCCATACTACCGAAGCGTACAATCAACAAATAGAAAACAAGGGTGGTATCTCAAACAATGAATGATATGATGCATGAAAACCTCAGGGTGAAATAGAACCTCTGTATGTACCTCCTCCGGTGCCGATCGGGCCCAGCAGGCAAGTTTCATGGAAGGACACAGCCCGTATACCTCTACTCCACCGTATACCCTTCCCCCAGCACACGCAGCCCAAAGCCTCAGGGTCAGAGCGGCAAGGTCCATGGAGGTCCTGGACCCCATACTAAAACTCAAAATCAAAACGTGTCCTCTGGAATCGAGTCCGGTTTCAAGCCAGTGGCTAAGTCTCAAATATGCATGCCTAGACCCTGTCTAGGACTAAAACAGTGAAAAAGATGTCTCAAAAGCCCTTCCAAGGGTTCCCGGGCACAACCGGGTCTAAGACAGTAGTGAAAACATCTAAGATGCTCGACCCAGCCGAGCCTGATATCATTTCAAATCAGTAAGAAAACTCAATTAGCACTCCGACCCGGACAAATATAGCAATAGTGGTAAATCATGATAAAACCATATTTTTAACCTTTTTTTACCCCAAGAAGATCCACGTATCAAGTCGAATCATTTTCAAATCCAATTTCAGCGAAAATGGGCCCCCGGGGTCATGCAAGGTTTAGAAAATCATTTTCGTAGGTCTGAAACCAAAAACCGTAATAAAACATGAAAAAACCTCTTTATATGCATGAAAATGATATGATCAAACCAAATAGTTGCCCGGCAGCTCACAATCAACCTAACGGCCCTGCACAGGCTCCAAAGCTACTCAGCAAGCATAACCAGCCTAGAAGAATATTTCTATGTCCGGCACTCGCGAACATTCTCAATAATCCCACCTTCTATGTTCGAGAGTCAATAATACCTCACGGGGTCACAAGGGTAATAAATATATCAACTAATAGGAATACTACACACAACGGAGGAAAGAAATAGGACGAATCATGGAAAAGCGGTCAAGGTCTGTGGTACCAACCTAATAACCCAACCCAAGGATGCCAACTAGTACAATTTTACCCGATATATGCAAAGTCTAGGGAGTTAAGCCGTAACCTACATGTCGTCCGACGACAAGCTGCGAGAATGATAATATCTGAGGCCGAGCTGCTCTGAGAAGATCCGAACAAGAATCAAACTATCAAATTCATGAATAAAATGTTAAGGCGAGTCTAACGATACCCATATTGCTACAATTGTAGCCGGGTCGATATTCGAGTCAAAAGCGGGCTCGCGGAGGCCGCAACCCAAAACCAAAAACTAAAAGAACCACGAGTACCCCAACGATACCAAGAAGGCATGCTCCAAATTTGAGCACAATTGGACAAGGGAAGGGCACCAAAATAGCCCGCCCAAGTTGGGGATTAAAGAATGGAAATTTCGAAAATAAAACAGAAATTGGGCAAGAATTACTTACCAAAAATACGGAAAATCAGCCCAAGACAGATAAAATTTCACACCCATGAACATACACAAGCTTAGGGGGGAAAATCTATCACAAAATCCAAGCTTTGGATGAGCATCAATGGAGGAATTAAGAGAAGAATCGAAGAAGGAAAGTTGGGGAAGATGACTTACCAAGAGGCGAACAACTACGGATAATCGACGAACAAATAATTCCACAAGGTTTAGAACTGAATTGGAGCAAAATGGTGGAGAAAATTTTGAGTTTTAGAGTGAGAAAAGTTAGGAGAAGGGATGAAAAAATGAAATGATGGGGCATTCCGTGCACAATCGGAAACCGATATTCAAAAACCAATAGTTCTAATAAAGTTGAAAAAATGTTTCGTACTCAACAGAATCAACGAAACTTCCATACGAGGTCATTTCGAAGAAATGTTGACCAAGTCAACACTAACGAAAAGGAACTAAAAGGCTCAAAATGAGTCCGACTCACACGGAATCCAAACCAACCATCTTTCTAGCCTAAACTCAACATTCCAGAGTTGATGGAATCATCGAATTTTGAATCCGACACTCCGATCATTAAAAGTCACCCAAAGTTACACTTTCAATTCCAAATGGCCTGAAAAATGAGAAAACCACACAAAACCCACACCGAAAGTTCTCACGCCTCAACTAAAGGTCCAATTAGACCAAACTCATCGCTCTGGAGCTAACGAAACTGTCAGAATTCAATTCTGGGCACGTTAGCTAAGAATGTTGACCAAAGTCAATGATATTCTAAATCTAAGCTCTAAAATAGGCAAACGACCAAACGAATGACCAGGGCACCAAACTACCTGTCCCAGCAAGCCATAAATGACTTGGGGCTGCTACAGGAGGCTCTAACAGTACAATGAATGCATAAATGCAAACATGACCAGAAGGGTCATCACAACATCCACTGCTAAAAAGACTTTCGTCCTCGAAAGTCAAGAAGAAGGGAGTACCTGAAGGCTCAAACAACTGCGGATACTGAGCACGCAACTCTCTCTCGGTCTCCCAGGTAACCTCCTCGACCAGATGATGTCTCCACTGAACATTCACAACCGAAATCTCCCTAGATCTCAATCTCCTGATATCTCTGACTAGAATAGCTATCGACTCCTCAACAAATGATAACCTCTCATCCAACTGAATCGAATCCCAATGCAACACATGAGACTCATCTGGCATATACTGACGCAACATCGAGACATGAAAGACTTGGTAAAGTGCTGAAAAACATCGGAGGTAAGGCTAACATGTAGGCAACACTACCAATCCATTATAGAATCTCAAATGGCCCAATAAACCTGGGGCTAAATTTGCCCTGCCGACTAAATCTCATCACGCCCTTCACGGGTGATACTCGGAGGAAAACCCAATCACCAACACTGAACTCGAAGGCATGAAGCCTACGATCGGCGTAGCTCTTCTGCCTACTCTGGCCGCTCTAAGTCTATTCTGAATGAAACGGACTCGGTCCAAGGAATCTCTAAGTAAGTGTATACTCTGCGGTCTAGACTCCAACCCATCAAACCAACCAATCGGCGATCTGCAATGCCTACCATATAAAGCCTCGAAAGGTGCCATGCCATTGCTCGAATGAAAGCTATTATTATATGTGAACTCGGCCAATGGCATGAACTATTCCCATGAACCACCAAAGTCAAGTACACAGGCCCGAAACATGTCCTCCAGGACCTGAATAGTCCTCTCGGACTAGCCATCTATCTGAGGGTGGAAAGCAGTACTAAGCGGAACCTCCATACCCAAATCCCTCTGTATAGCTCTCCAGAACTGAGATGTGAACTGAGTGCTGCAGTATGAAATGATAGAAACTGGGACCCCGTGCAACTCAAAAATCTCACGAATGTAGATCTGAGCTAACCTCTCTGCCCCATAGAAAGTCTGAACCAGCAAGAAATGCGCTGACTTAGTCAGCCTATCAACGATCACCCAAATGGAATCAAACCTCTGAGTAGTACGAGGCAAACCAACAACAAAGTCCATAGTAATACCTTCCCACTTCCACTCAGGAATGGGAAGTCGTTGCATCAAGCTACCCGGTCTCATGTGTTGGAACTTAAGCTACTGATAGTTCAAGCACCGAGATACATACTCTGCCATATCCTGCTTCATACCAGTCAACCAGTAGAGTTATCTCAAATCTCTGTACATCTTCGCTGCTCTATGATGAATGAAGTATCTAGAACAATGTACCTCATAGAGTATCAACTGTATCAAATCTCCAACCCTCGGGACACAAAGTCGACCATAAAATCTCAGAATACCATCAAAACCCAAAGTACCATGGCTGGCCTCACCCTGAACTACTGATCACGAAGGTCACACAAACCCTGATCCTCAAACTATCAGCTCTGAATCTGATCAACTAGAGTAGAGCAAACCTCAATACTGGCAAGAACTCTGATGGGATCCGATAAGTCAAGCCTAACCAAACGGTTAGCCAAGGACAGGATATCCAAGGCCAATGGTCGCTCAAAAACTGAAAGTGAAGCTAGGCTACCCATACTCACCGTCTTCCAACTCAAGGCGTCCGCTACCAGTTTGCCTTGCCCGGATGGTATAAAATAGTGAAATCATAGTTCTTCAGCAACTCAATCCATATCCTCTGTCTCGAGTTCAGCTCGCACTGACTCATAATGTACTGAAGACTATGATGGTTGGTGAATATCTCACAATTAACTTCATATAGATAGTGCCTCCAGATCTTGAGAGTGAAGACTATCGCTGCCAACTCTAAGTCGTGAGTAGGGTAGTTGCGCTCGTGAACCTTCAGCTGCCTTGACACATATGCTATCACTAGACCCTGCTGCATCAACACATAACCAAGACAGACCCCTGAAGCATCATAATACACGGAGAAACTCTGACCCTCAACCTGCAAAGTCAAAACTGGAGCTGAAGTCAATAAGGCCTTAAGCCTCTGGAAGCTATCCTCGCACTGATCAGACCACTAAAATGGAATATCCTTCCTAGTCAGCATAGTCAAGGGTGATGCTATGGAAGAAAATCCCTCAACGAACCGTCTGTAATACCTGGCTAACCCAACAAAGTTACGAACCTCGGTAGGAGTAGTAGGTCTAGTCCAATCATGAACTGCAGAAATCTTACCCGGATCAACTCTAATCCCATCCTTAGACACCACGTGCCCTAGGAATGCAACTGACTCTAACCAAAACTCATACTTTGAGAACTTGGCGTAAAGCCGATGATCTCTCAAAGTTTGAAGTACAGTTCTCAAGTGCTGCCCATGCTCATCTCTACTCCTCGAGTATACCAGGATGTCATCAATGAATACTATCATGAACATATCCAATTATGGGCTAAGCACCCTATGCATTAGGTCCATGAAGGCTGCGGGGGTATTAGTCAACCCAAAAGACATCACAAGGATCTCATAGTGGCCGTAACGTTTCCCGAATGCTGTCTTAAGGATGTCCTCTTCCCTAATCCTCAACTGATGGTAGCTGGACCTCAAATCAATCTTAGAAAACATGACGGAACCCTGAAGCTGATCAAATAAGTCATCAATCCTGGGCATCAGATACTTATTCTTCACTGTCACCTTATTCAACTGCCGATAATCAATACACATCCGTATTGACCCGTCCTTCTTCTTCACGAAGAGAACAGGAGCACCCCAAAGAGACACACTCGATCTAATAAACCCCTTAGCTAACAAATCCTAGAGCTGCCCCTTAAGCTCTCTCTACTCAGCCAGAGCTATACGGTAGGGAGGAATAGAAATGGGCCTTGTGCCTGGCTCTAACTCAATGGCGAAATCAATATCCCTCTCAGATTGAAGGCCTGGCAGGTCGGTAGGAAACACATCTAGGAAGTCTCTAACCACAGGAACAAACTCAGGAGATGTAGGGTCAGTACTAGTATCTCGGACATATGCTAGATAAGCTAAACACCCACGGGATATCATCTTCTTAGCTCAAAGACAAGAAATGATCCCAGACGGTGCATGGCTAACAGAACCCTTCCACACAAATGGGGATACACCGGGCACGGCTATGGTAACGATCTTGGCATAACAATCCAAAACTGCACGGTGAGGGGACAACCAGTCCATGCCTAGTATCACATCAAAATCCAAACTATCAAGTATCATCAGGTCAGCCCAAGTATCCAAATCACCAACAGATATCACACAGGATCTCATAATCTGATCCACTACTAAAGAATCTCCAACTGGGGTCGAAACAGAAACAGGCACAAACAATGGCTCACTAGCCAACCCTAAACAAGGCAAAAAGTAGGCAGATACATATGAACAAGTGGATCCAGGATCAAACAAGGCATAAGCTGACTGACAGCATATATAAATTGTACTTATGATCATGGCATTCGAGGCCTCTGCCTCTGGTATCCCAGGGACCGCATAGAACTAACGATGACCTTTACCTGCCTGACCGCCATCCCTACCACCTGATCTGCCACATGGGGCACCACCCCTAGCCTGACCACCACCCCCTCTAGCCGGAGGCTGAACTGCTCGCAACGGCTTGGCTGGCTGAACTGTACCCTGTTGGGGGCAATCTTTAGCAAAGTGACCAACCACACCATAAGTATAGCAAGCCCCTGACGACCTACTTGGTCGGGATGAACCAGCAGAACACGAATGGCCACCACGGCCTAATGCCCCAAAATTGGTACCTCTCGACGGCTGACCACTGTGACCTTGCTGACTGCCCTGACCCTGCTCAAACTGAGAACCAGAAGCCTGAAGTGATGCCTGTACCAGTTAGCTAGACTGACCCTGATGCTACTGCGGCTGATAACCTCGGCCTCTCCACCCTAATCTGTAGTACTCTACTAGATATTGGCTCTAATACCAATGACACTAGTTAACCTAGGGCTCTGATACCAAGATGTCACGACCCGATTTCTCGGTCATGATGGAACCTACAACCCCCCAGTAGGCGAACCAATCCTCATAGCCCGAAATGGTTTGTAATGGGCTACATTCTAACAATTTGAGTGGAAGAACAGTTTAATAAGCGGAGCAACGAAACAAGATGAAGAAAATAGATACATGAGCAATATAAACATACTACAAAAGCTAAACCAACCCAAAACCTGGTATCAGAGCATACAAGAGACGGATCTACATAAGGAGTACAACGGATCCAAAATAATATATACATCATGTCTCCGAAGCTTAGACAGTGCAAATATATAAAATACAAACTAAAGTCAAGCTCCGGTCGCCAAGAGCTCACCCTCATTCCAGAATATCACAAGGAAGCTCCTTGTATGAGTCTCCAACAAGCTAACGGTGATGGCCCACACTAGGATCTGCAGCAGAAGATGCAGAATATAGTATGAGCACCAAATGAGAAGCATAAGGTACCCAGTAGGTATCATAGGCCGACTGGGCACATATAAGATAAAAGTGTAGTAACAGACAGAATGGAAGCAAGTAGACACAGAAATCAACGAAAAAGTACACAGGAACTAGCCCAGAGAGAAGACAACAGAGACAATATACAAGGCTAGCAAGTAGGATATATACACAATAGGCACAGTCATAGTAAGAGACGATGCACCTAGGATCCTCGCAAAAATAGTATATACATATACAAATTTTAAAAGTGGATGGTATACCAGTAACCTCAAGAACAAGATAAAGAGGAGAAGAGTAATGATAGGCATGCGCGGAAACAAGAATCGATAACCAACTAATCATACAAATCTCAAGCCCAGGAACTAATAACCTATCATTATACAATCTCATAAACATAACCATAACAGGGGACAATATCACGATAAAGTAACAAGAGTCTACTGACACTACCCCGGTCGCCCATACAATCGAGGAACACAATCAAGTGAAAACAAACCCTCCGGCATCCTATACTACTGGAGGGTACAATCAACAAACAACAAACAAAGGTGGTACCTCACATAGATGAATGATATGATGCCATGCTAAGTCAAGAGTGGTAGTAGTACCGTATGTTACCCACATCCGGCGACCTATAAGGCCCAGAAGATAGGATCCATGGAAGGTCACACCCATATATCCCTACTACATCGTATACCTCCCCTCCGGCACCCGCAGCTCGCAGCCTCTAGTCCAGAACGACAAGGTCCATAGAGGCCCCCGACCAACATACTAGATGCCCTGCAATCTCAAAGCAATCCCCAAGTAAAGCTTCCTATAGGGTATCCAGGTCTAAAACAGTAAGTTTAATAGTTCTAGCACACGGCCCCGCCTAGACCGGTATCACCCCAAAAGCTATAGTAAATAATTCTAACACTCGACCCCGTCGAGTCCAGTATAAGTGGATCTAGAGATAAAATATCCTTTAAAACTCCCTTACCCCAAGAAGACCCATTAAAATGTTATCAAACCCTTTTTAGATCATTTTTATCGAAAACAGGCCCCACGGGCCATGCAAGGTTTAGAAAATAAGTCCCAGTAGGCCCGAAGCCAAAATCATAGTGAAAATCAAGAAGAAATCCCTCTATACACATGCATGGTGAATGGCATACACAATCACAACAGTGGCCCCTGGCCCACAAATAACCTATCGGCCCTACACAGGATCCAATCGCTCTACAACATTGATAGCCAGCATAATATCATGATAACAATGCCCGGGACTCACGGGCACCCCCGAATAACCCACCATCTATGATCCAGAGTCAAACAAGTCCACACAGGACTGTAAGGGTTATACTATCAACTACGAAGAATACTACACACAGCGGAGGAAAAAAACAAAGTGAATCATGGAAAAATAGTCAAAATCTGTGGTACCAACCTAATAACCCAACCCAAGGATGCCAGCTAGTATAATTTTATTCGATATATGCTAAGTCTAGGGAGTTTAGACCGTAACCTACCTGTCGTCCGATGACAAGCTGCTGGGACAATGAAATCCAAGCCTGAATCACTCCTAGAGATCCCGAACGATGATCAAACGATCAAAAACATGAATAAAACATTAAAACGAGTTTAATGATACTAATAATGCTATAATTGTAGCCGAGTCAAAATTCGGGTCACCGACGGGAACCCGAAGCCAAAAATGAAGAAGCACACGATGATCACCATACTCCAAGGCGTGCATGTTTAGATTTTTGAGAGAATTTAGCCAAGAAATTGTCCCAAACCAGCCAGACAACTAAGAGGAACAATGAAGAACCAAAAGAGAGAATTTGATGGATTTAAGCCGGTAAAACTTACCAATTATGATAGAGGGACGATCACAAGCAAGAATTATATACCCTGACACCAAGAATTGATCAAAAACCGAGTTTAGGCGAGTTTGGAGCAGTTAACAATGGAGAAAAGGGATTTTAAATGAAAGAGACGAAGTGGGGAAGCTTATATACTGCCTAGGGGTCCTTCATCGCGATCACGAAGGGACCCCTCGCGGTCGCGAGGACCACGCTGGCTAGACCAGCGTAATCGCAAAGGCTAGCCACGTGGTCGCGAAGAATAAAGGGGAAGGGACTTCATCGCGGTCGCGACAAGTAACATCGTAATCGCGAAGCACAATGAACCAGACACTTCATCGCGGTCACGAGGAAGGAGGCTCGCTATCACGATTAAGGCCTGAGGTCTGCACCTGCGATAGCCAGAAATCTGTAACTTTCCAAAACTCGATGGGGTATTCCAAGCATAATTGAAAATCGATATTCTTCCAGTTCGGGGGAGAATTCACAAAATTCTGTTTCCATCGAGAATTGAATTGACCTTTCAAAAACCAATAATGCAAGCAGAGTGGAAACGATGTTCCAGACTCAATGGAATCAATGAAACTTCCATATGAGGTCATTTCGGAGAAATGTTAACCCAAGCCAATACTAACTAATAAGAACCCAAAGGCTCGAAATGAGCCCGGCTCACCCGAGACCTGAACCAACCACCTTTTTACCCAAACTCATTATTCTGAAGCTGATGGAATCACCGGATTTTGAATCCAACACTCCAATCATCGAAAGCCACCGAAAGTTACACTTTCAACTCCAAATGGCTCGAAAACAGAGAAAACCACACAAAACCCACATCAAAAGTTCTCAGCCCTCAACTAAAGGTCTAACTAGGCCAAACTCAACGCTCTGAAGCTAACGGAATTTTCATAATTCATTCCGAGCACGTTAGTTAAGAATATATACTAAAGTCAATGATATTCTAAGTTAAAGCTCTAAAATAGGCAAATGGCAAAAATGACCAAATGAACGACCATGGCATCGAACTATCGGTCTCAGCAAGACATAAATGACTTGGGGCTGCTATAGGTAAGCTCTTACAGTACAATGAATGCATAAACGCAAAGATGACTAGAAGGGTCATCACAACATCCACTACTAAAAAGACTTTCATCCTCGAAAGTCAAGAAGAAGGGAGTACCTGAAGGCTCGAACAACTGTGGATACTGAGAATGCAACTCACTCTCGGTCTCCCAAGTATCCTTCTTGGCCGAACAATATCTCCACTGAACTTTCATAATCGGAATCTCCCTAGATCTCAATCCTCTGATATCTCTAGATAGAATAGCTATCGGCTCCTCAACAAATGATAAACTCTTGTCTAACTGAACTGAATCCCAATGTAACACATGAGACTCATCTGGCACATACCGGCGCAACATCGAGACATGAAAAATTGGGTGAACAGCTAAAAATATCAAAGGCAAAGCTAAAATGTAGGCAACACAACCAACCCTCTGTAGAATCTCAAACGGCCCAATGAACCTGGGGCTAGGCTTGCCCCGCCGACTAAATCTCATCACGCCCTTCACGGGCGATACTCAAAGGAAAACCAAGTCACCAACACTAAACTCCAAGGCACGAAGTCTACGATCAGCGTATCTCATCTGCCTACTCTAGGCCACTCTAAGTTTGTCTTGAATCAAATGGACTCAATCCAAGAAATCTCTAAGTAAATCTGTACTCTGCGGTCTGGACTCCAACCCATCAAACTATCCAATCGGTGATCTGCAATACCTACCATACAAGACCTCGAAAGGTGCCATATCGATGCTCGAATGGAAGCTATTATTATAAGAGAACTCGGTCAGAGGCAAAAATTGATCCCATGAACCTCCAAAGTCAAGAACACAATCCCGAAGCATGTCCTCCAGGACCTGAATAGTCCTCTTAGACTGGCCATCTGTCTGAGGGTGGAAAGCGGTACTAAGTTGAACCTTTGTACCCAAATATCGCTGAATAGCCCTCTAGAACTGAGATGTGAACTGAGTGCGGCGGTCTGAAATGATAGAAGTTGGGACCCCGTTCAACCGAACAATCTCACAAAGGTAGATCTGGGCTAACCTCTCTAACCGTAAGAAGTCTGAACCGGCAAGAAATGTGCTGACTTAGTCAACCTATCAACAATCATCCAAATGGAATTAAACCCCTGAGAGGTACGAGGCAAACCAAGAATGAACTTCATGGTAAGACCTTCCCACTTCCACTAAGGAATAGGAAGTCACTGCATCAAACCACCTGGTCTAATGTGCTCTAACTTCACCTACTGACAGTTCAAGCACCGAGATACAAACTCTGCTACGTCCCACTTTATACCGCACCACCAGTAAAGTTGTCTCAAATCTCTATACATCTTCATCGCGCCAGGATGAATGGAGTATCTAGAGCAATGCGCCTCACAAAGTATTAGCTGAATCAAATATCCAACCCACGGAACACAAAGTCGACCATCAACCCTCAGAATACCATCAGAACCCAAAGTAGCCCAATTAGCGGCTGGCCTCACCCCGAACTACCTAATCACGAAGGTCACACAAACTCTGATCCTCAAACTGTCGGCCCTGAATCTAATCAACTAGAGTAGAACAGACCTCAACACTGGCAAAAACTCTGCTAGGATCCGACAAGTCAAGCCTAACTAATCGGTTAGCCAAGGACTGGATGTCCAAGTCCAACGGTTGCTCAGAAACTGAAAGTAAAACTAGGCTGCCCATACTCACCGCCTTCCGACTCAAGGCATCCGCCACTATGTTTGCCTTGACCGGATGGTATAGAATAGTGAAATTGTAGTCCTTGAGTAGCTCAATCCATCTCCTCTGCCTCGAGTTCAGCTCTCGCTGACTCGTAACGTACTGAAGACTACAGTGATCGATGAATATCTCACAGTGAACTCCATATAAGTAGTGTCTCCAGATCTTGAGCGCGAAGACTACCAACGCAACCTCTAAGTCATGAATGGGGTAGTTGCGCTCGTGAACCTTCAGCTATCTCAATGCATATGCTATCACTCAACCCTGCTGCATCAACACATAACCAAGACCGACCCATTCAGTATCACAATACACGAAGAAACTCTGACCCTCAATCGGCAAAGTCAGAACTGGAGCTGAAGTCAATAAGGCCTTAAGCCTCTGGAAGCTATCCTAGCACTGATTCGACCACTGGAATGGAACATCCTTCCTAGTCATCATAGTCAAGGGTGTTGTTGTGGAAGAAAATGCCTGAATGAACCTCCTGTAGTAACCTACTAACCCAATAAAGCTACAAACCACGATAAAAGTAGTGGGTCTAGGCCAATCACGAACCACATAAATCTTACCCAGATCAACTCTAATCCTATCCTTAGACACCACGTGTCCTAGGAATGCAACTAACTTAAGCCAAAACTCACATTTTGAGAACTTTGCATAAAGCCGATGATCTGTCAAAGTCTGAAGTACAATCCTCAAGTGCTTCTCATGCTCATCCCTGCTCCTTGAGTATATCAGAATGTCATCTATGAAGACTATAAAGAACATATCCAAGTATGGTCTAAGCACCCTATGCATCAAGTCCATGAAACCTGCGAGGGAATTAGTCAACCCAAAAGACATTATCAGGAACTCATAGTGGTCATAACGTGTCCTGAATGATGTCTTAGAGATGTCCTCCACCCTAATACTCAATTGATGGTAGCCAAACCTCAAATCGATCTTCAAAAATATGGCAGAACCCCAAAGCTGATCAAACAAGTCATCAATCCTCGGCGTCGGATACCTATTCTTCACTGCCACCTTATTCAGCTGCCGATAGTCAATACACATCCGCATCGACCCATTCTTCTTCTTCACGAAAAGAATAGAAGCACCCCAAGGAGACACACTCGGTCTAATTAACCCCTTAAATAATAAATCCTGGAGTTGCTCCTTAAGCTCTCTCAACTCATTAGGAGCCATATGGTAGGGAGGAATAGAAATGGGCCTGGTACCCGGCTATAACTCAATGGCGAAATCAATATCTCTCTCAGGTGGACGGCCTGGTAGGTCGGTAGGGAACACATCTAGGAAGTATCTAACCACAAGAACAAAATCAGGAGACGAAGGGTCAACACTAGCATCTCGGTCATATGCTAGGTAAGCTAAACACTCGCGAGAGATCAAATTCCTAGCTCGAAGACAAGAGATGATCCCAGATGGTGCGTGGCTGACAGAACCCTGCCATACAATCGGGGATACACTGGGCACGACTATGGTAACAGTCTTGGCATAACAATCCAAAATTGCATGGTGAGGGGATAACCAGTCCATGCCCAGTATTACATCAAAATCTAACATGTCAAGTATCATCAAATCATCCCAAGTCTCCAAATCACCAACAGATATCATGCAGGATCTAACAATCTGATCCACTACTAAAGAATCTCCTACTGGGTCAAAACAGAAACAGGAACAGATAATGTCTCACTAGCCAACCCTAAACAAGGCAGAAAGTAGGGAGATACATATGAACAAGTGGATCCAGGATCAAATAAAGCTGTAGCAGACTAATGGCACATAGAAATCATACCTGTAATCACGGCATCTGAGGCCTCAACCTTTGGTCTCCTAGGGACAGCATAAAACTGACAACGACCTCCCCCTGCCTGACTGTTATCCCTACCACATGGAGCACCACCTCTACCCTGACTACTACCTCCTCGAGCTGGTGGTTAAACTGAGTGAATAGGTTGAGCCGGTGGAGCGGTTGGCTAAACTATACCTCATTGGGGGCAATCTCTAGCAAAATGGCCACTAACTCTGCACTCATAATAGGTTGTACCCCATTGGGGGCAATCTCTAGCAAAATGACTACTAACTCCACACTCATAGCACAGCTCGGACGGCCGATCCTATTGATACGAACTCATTGAGCCTGTGTGGCCACCTCGGTATGATGCCCTAAAGTAGTACCTCTCGCAGACTGACCACTGTGACTATGCTGACTGCTCTGACCCTGCTCAAACTGAGAACCAGAAGCCTGAAGTGATGCCTGAACCGACCGACTGGTCTAACCCTGATGCTGATGTGGCTGATAACCCTAGCCCCACTGGCCTGAACCTCTACCATTGTGTCTGGAACCACTGTATCCACCCTGATGTCGAGGCCTCTTATATCTGGCCCCGGTATCTTGATGACACGAATCCTCTACAGTACGAGCATAGTCCACAATGGCCTGAAAAGACTGACCACTAGCAACTAATATCTCTGTGGGCTCTCTAAACTCTCTCCGTAGTCCCTAAACAAATCTACGGATCATGTCAGACTCGGTAGGCATAATCATGGCCCCAAATAGAGCAAGCTGATGGAAACGGGTCTCATACTCTGAGACGGTCATAGAATCCTGAGCAAGTCTAGTGAACTCCTCCCTCCAATGCTCTCTGTCGCTCTGTGGCAATAACTTGGCCATAAAGGCCTCATAGAACTCAGACCAAGTCAAGGGAGGTGATGTAGAAGGTCTGCAAGCAACTTGTGCCCTCCACTATAACTTTATCGAGCTATCTAGTTGATATGTAGTATAACCGACCTCGTGAGTCTCCAATAGCCCCAAATGATGCAACATCTCCTCATAGGTAGTAATAAAGTCATATGGGTCCTGACCCGGTGCACCAGCAAATCTCGGTGGTGCCAATCTCAAGAACCTACCCAACATCTTTTGCTCTCCATCTGTCATAGTTGGGCGAGGAGCAAGAGGTTGTACAGTTGATGGAATTGGAATAACCTCAGCACGGGGAGCCGCAGTAGAAGGTTGTGCTCTAAAAGTCTGAACACCCAGGGCTACCCTCTGAGCAGATGTCGGTGCTACCCAAAGAGGTCTCTCCCCAATCATACCCAAAAGTTATAATAGTAAACCTCGAATCATTTGAAGACTGAACTGGGGCTGAAGTTGGCACGGGAGCTGGTGGCACCTGGGTGGTCCCCGAGTCCATATATTGCTGCTCAGGAATGAACTCAGGCTCAGTCATACTCGGGCTCTACCTCAACTCTAGCATCTCTAGTAGGTGCCACTACTCTGGGGCATCCACGACCCCTGCCTCTACCCTTGTGACCATCTCGAACCCTAGTTGGAGTCAGAGGTGCAAGGGCGGGAGGCTCTCCTATGTCTGAAGCTGAAGATCTCATACAAACCATCTGCAGAAGAGTGAACCATAATAATAGAGATTTCCAGAAACTTTCACGGGTACTACGCACGAGATAGAAACAAGAAAAGTCCATTTTTTCCTAGGATGTCACTATAGCCTCCCGAAGATTGAGTATGGACGTCTCCGCCCCAATCCGTAGTACTCTACTAGATATTGGCTCTAATACTGATGACACTGCTTAACCTAGGTCTTTGATACCAAGCTGTTATGACCCGATTTCTCTGTCATGATGGAACCTACAACCCCCCAGTATGTGAACCAATCCCCGTAGCCCAGAACGGTTAGTAATGGGTTACATTCTAACAATTTGAGTGGAAGAACAGTTTAATAAGTGGAAGCAAAGAAACAAGATAAAGAAAATAGATACAGGAGCAATATAAACACACTGCAGAAGCTAAACCACCCCAAAACCTGGTATCATAGCATATAAGAGTCGAATCTACATAAGAAATACAACGGGTCCAAAACAATATATATATCATGTCTCCGAAGCTAAGAGAGAACAAATATACAAAACACAAACTAAAGTTAAGCTCCAGTTGCTAAGAGCTCACCCTCAATCCGGAATATCACAAGGCAGCTCCTCGCACGAGTCTCTAACGAGCTAATGATGATGGCTTACACTAGGATCTGCACCAGAAGATGCAGAATGTAGTATGAGCACCAAATGTGAAGCATAAGGTACCCACTAGGTATCATAGGCTGACTGGGCATATATAAGATAAAAGTGTAGTAACAGATAGAATAGAAGCAAGTTGTCACAGAAATCAATGAAAAAGTACACAGAAACTAGCCCAGAGGAAAGACAACAGAGACAACATGTAAGGCTAGCAAGTAGGATATATACACAACAGGCACATGTCATAGTAAGAGATGATGCACCTGGGATCCCCGCAAAAATAGTATATATATATATAAATTTTAAAAGTGGACGGTATACCGATAACCTCAATTACAAGAGAAAGAGGAGAAGAGTAATGATAGGCATGCTCGAAAATAGGAATCGATAACAAACTAATCATACAAATCTAAAGCCCAAGAACTAACAACCTAGCATTATCTCATAAACATAACCATAACCGGGGACAATACCGTGATAAAGTAACAAGAGTCTACCTACAGTCCCCTGGCCGCCCATACAACCGAGGAACATAATCAAATGAAAACAAACCCTCTGGCATCCTATACTACCGGAGCATACAATCAACAAACAACAAACAAGGGTGGTACCTCACACAGATGAATGATATGATGCCATGCTAAGTCAAGAGTGGTAGTAGGACCGTATATTACCCGTTTCTAGCGACTTATAAGGCCTAGAAGATAGGATCCATGGAAGGCCACACCCGTATACCCCTATTACACCGTATACCCCCCCTTCGGCACCCGCAGCTCACAACTTCTGGTCCAGAATAGCAAGGTCCATGGAGTCCCCTGACCAACATATTAGATTCCCCGCAATATCAAAACAATCCCCAAGTAAAGCTTCCTAGAGGGTATCCAGGTCTAAAATAGTAAGTCCAATAGTTCTAGCACATGACCCCACCTAGTCCAACATCACCCCAGAAGATGTAGTAAATAAGTCTAGCACTCGACCCCATCAATTCCAGTATAAGTGGAGCTAGTGATAAAATATCCTTTAAAACTCCCTTACCCCCAAGAAGACCCATTAAAATGTTACCAAACCCTTTTTAGATCATTTTTATTGAAAACGATCCCCACGGGCCATGAAAGGTTTAGAAAATCAGTCCTAGTAGGCCCGAAGCCAAAACCATAGTAAAAATCAAGAAGAAATCCCATCTATCTATATGCATGGTGACTGGCATACACAAACACAACAGTGGCCCCTAACCCACAAATAACCTATCGGCCCTACACAGGCTCCAATCGCTCTACAACATAGATAGCAAGCATAATATCATGATAACGATGCTCGGGACTCATGGGCACCCCCGAACAACCCACCATCTATGGTCCAGAGTCAAACAAGGCCACACGGGACTGTAAGGGTGATACTATCAACTACAAAGAATACTACACACAGCGGAGGAAAAAAAGAAGCGAATCATGGAAAAGCAGTCAAAGTCTGTGGTACCAACCTAATAACACAACCAAAGGATTCCAACTAGTATGATTTTATCTAATATATGCTAAGTGTAGGGAGTTTAGACCGTAACCTACCTGTCGTCCAACGACAAGCTGTTGGGACAACGAAATCCAAGCCCAAATCACTCTGAGAGATCTTGAACAATGATCAAATAATCAAAGTTATAGCCGTAAATGAGTTTAATGATACCCATAACACTACAATTATAGACGGGTTAAAATTCGGGTCACCGACGGGCCCATGAGCCCTGCAACCCGAAGTGGGAAATGAAGAAGCACACGACAATCACCATACTCCAAGGCGTGCATGCTCAGATTTTTGAGAGAATTTAGCCAAGAAATTTGCCCAAACCAGCCAGCCAACTAAGAGGAACAATGAAGAACCAAAAGAGAGAATTTGACGGATTTAAGCTGGTAAAACTTACCAATTATGATGGAGGGACGATCACAAGCAATAATTATGTACCCCGACACCAAGAATTGATCAGAAACTGAGTTTATGTAATGACTGGGTCCGCCATTATGGGTAGTCCAATCGTGTCAAGTTTTGGAGTTAGAAAACTTTGAGTTTGGGAGTTTGAAATTCTGGGATAGTCTAGCCTCGGCCGTATTTGGAGCGAGGTATAGTCTAAGGAAATCTGGGTAAGGATTGGGTTAGATGTCTTGAGTTGAGCTAGTTTTCTATGTAGCCAAGATATAAAGGAGTCCTAGGATTTTTCAGAATAGAATTCTGGTAAATAGATCTTCCGGAATCGAGATTGACATGAAGGGGTTGTTTTGGATCATCGGGGGAAGAAAGTGTGTTGTAAAATGGACCAATTTTGCAGAATTCTAGACATTCTGTCCTTGATGAGCGCTAAGGCTCTGTTGTGGTGACCTCCACTATAGCGGAAAAAAAGACTTCTATAGCAGAAGTCAAGGCGGTCAATCTCTGCCATAGCTATTGACTCTGCTAGAGCGGTACCACTATAGCGGAAGTCGACCGCTATAGTGGATCCCGATGGGATTTAAAGAAGAAACTTCCCCAAAACAGTTCAGTTTTCTACAATTCATTTGGGAGAAGAACTAGGATAATTTAAGGCATTTTTTCTCCGTTCTTCATCGTTTTTCTTCCCTAAGGTAAGGTTCTACTCCTCAAACTCCATAATACTTTTTCTATGTAGTAGAATTGCTAGAGGTGGACTTAGGGAGAGGTTTGGAATGACTTAGGGATGGTAGAATCCAAGGAAAAGGGTGATTCTATGTGTAGAAGTTCTTGGGTGTTGCTAAATATACCGTTTTATGATCATGTGACCTTAATTTCCTTATTTTATCCATAAAAGTAATAGAACTAGGTGAATTAATAGTGGGAAATCCCGGGGAAAGGGTGGAATGATCATGGGTGGCCTGGGGTTTAGGATTCTTGCGTAATCCGGGTAAATTGTAGGCCATGGGGATTAATTCTTGCTTATTGTGTGTTGTTTTAGACTAAGAACTTCGGAGAACGGGAAAGCTCTTGTTGAGTAGAGCTTGGATCATTTCGAGGTAGGTAATAGCTTGATTTCTTTATGCATTTTGTGTTTGAGTACATTTATCTAAGTGATTGTATGAGATGCATTGCTTAGGAGATGAATTGGAATGCCTTATAGTCCTGTTTGATCAGTCTGGTTATTGAACTGTGCATTTTTGCTTGTTGGTTTACAAGTTAATTGTTCATTGTTGTGACTGTGGATTATTGATATTCGGTTGGCTCGGGTACCATGCCTGGTACGGGAATACTAACGGTTGGCTTGGGTACCATGCCTGGTACAGGAAATTACTAATGGTTGGCTCGGGTACCATGCCTGGTACGGGTTTACTTTACTGCATCATTGCATGGATATTTGTTGCATTGTGTTGATTGATATTGGTTCCATGAGTGGAGCAAGCTGTATTATTGAGAGTGATAATTGTTTATGGTCCTTGTGAGGTCGGGTTTATGGTTGTATCTGATTTAGAGTTGGTCTTTGTGTAGATCGGGTTACTTGTGAACACTTAGGTGTTGGTTAGAGGGGATCCCAAGGTGGGTCCGGGCTATATAGATATGAGGGTGTGACTTGTATTGATTCTTTTATGGGAAGTGAATGGTATGTAGAGACAAGTTAGGATGAGATTTGTAGTTAGAGGTGTTTGGTAATCGGATTACATGTTTCCTGTACTGTTACTTGATTCTTGTATTGTTATTGGAACTGGCTGATGATCCTACCAGTACACGGTGGTTGTGTACTGATACTGCACTTGCTTGTTTTTTATGAGTACAGGAAATCTTTGGGCGGTTGACACACGACCTCACTTGTAGGCCCGACTGTTCTAGATATCAAGGGTGAGCTATTCGACCAAGCCGCCTAGGTGTCTATCTTTTGAGTTAATATTTCTTATTGTTTTAAGTTTTGGGGTTGCATCCCCATACTCTAGTATTTGTAGCATTTGGTATGATGACTTTTAGGTTCTAGGGGTTTTTTCGCAGGATTATTTAATGATATGGTTCCTTGCGTATTCGAATTGCTAGTTTATTTTCTATTTGTTGGTTTTAGGCTGTTAGTCTAGGCTAAGAGTTGAACTCTATTGGTTCGCTCATCCGGGGGTTGGGTGGGTGCCACTCACGAAGGTCTGGGTCGTGACTAAAGATGGTATTAGAGCCCTAGGTTCGTTGATCTCGTCATACCAAACAAGTCTAGTAGAGTCTTGCGGAACGGTGCGGAGACGTCCGTGCTTTTCTTCGAGAGGCTATGGGGCTTTAGGAAAAACTATCTCTTCCTTCCTTCCTTCGTGTTATAACTTGATTCCAATTGGTATTTGGTGATACAAATTGGTATCTAACCTCATTCACTCTTCTGTATGCAGATGGTTAATACAAGGAACAATGGAGTGAGACCAGTGGTCCCAGCAACGGTTCCGGCAGCTCGTGAAAGAGGTAGGGGAAGGGGCAGAGGACGAGGGAGAGCTACACCCGCTAGGGGTGAGGCTCAATATATTGCAGGAGAGCCAGAGGCAACCCCTTCCCCACCTCAAGATCAGGTTCTTGAGGAAGTGGAAGTTGATGTGGAGGATGAAGGGGCATAGGCGGAGGCAGAGGCGGCACCGGTTGGGGGTGCAAGCCTTCCTACTATGACACCAGAAGCCTTTCAGCAGGCTTGAAATATTTTGAGTGGGTTGGTTGGTGCTGGAGCCATACCCGCGGCATTTGCAAATTAGATTTGGGATACTCAGCCAGCAGTTACTACGGCACCGAGGATAGACGCAGCTTCAGGCACAAATGATTTCTTCAGGCCAATCCTAGGCCCGGTGATGATCAGAAATGAACATGAGATACTGACCAAGTTTCTCAAGATGAAGTCTTCGACGTTTGAGGGTACCGATAGAGAGGATGCTTATGAGTTCATTTTGGATTGCTATGAGAGGTTGCACAAGTTGGGTAGCGTACATCATCATGGGGTTGAGTTTATCATATTTCAGCTGTAGGGTGACGCTAAGCAATGGTGGAGGTCTCAGGTAGATTGCAGACCATCTACATTGCCTGCTTTGACTTGGGAGGAGTATCATGCTCTCTTCCTAGAGAAGTACGTACCTCGTACCTTGAGAAACAGGAAGAAGGATAGTTCTTGCATTTGTAACAGCGAAGCATGTCAGTCTCGGCTTATAAGGCTAAGTTCCATGTTTTGTCTCGTTATGCTACTCAGTTGTTGGGTTCAGAAGAGAAGAGGGTCTGGTTGTTTGTGAAGGGTCGGAACACTGATTTACAGGTATTGTCCATTCACATGACTTCTTCAGGAAAGGGCTTTAATCCAGTGATGGACTATGTTAAAAATTTAGAAGGGGTCAAGCAAGCGAGGCAGGCTAAGGCTTTAGCCAAAAAGCCCCGGAATGAGGGAAATTTTAGTGGTTCGTACTTCATGGGCCAGAATCAGCAGGCATACTCAGCCCGTCCTATTCATTCAGCTCTGCCAGCTACTACAGGTGGTCGTCAGGGAGCTAATCATCAGTCTTCAGCTCCTACAGGTCAGGGAGCGTCATATACATCTGCTAGCAGGCCTACACTTGACCGTGGATGCTTCTATTGTGGTGATCTAGGCCACTTTAAGAGGGAGTGCCCACTCAGGCAGACAGGTAATTAGGGTCAGCAGCAGTCTAGACAGTGGTCCCGACAGGTAGAGGCGATAATGCTAGAGGGCACCCACAGGGTGGGTGAGGTAACTTGCAGGGAGGCCGGGGAGACAGAGGGAATGGCGTTGCAGGTAGGAGTGCAGTGCAGCCGGCCCGATAAGTTTCCCATATTAATGATCGGGCTCATTGCTATGCATTTCCAGGGAGGACCGAGATGGAAGCATCAGATGCGCTGATCACAGGTACCATTCTTGTCTGCGATAAATGGCTTCGGTATTATTTGACCCAGGTTCTACACATTCTTATGTGTCTGTGAGTTTTGTATTGGGTCTGGACTTGATATGTGATATCCTTGATTTCCCTATCCATGTTTCTACCCCGGTTGGAGAGTCTGTGGTTGTAATTCATGTTTACCGGGATTGTTCTGTTGTGTTTGTGGGGTTGCATACTTGGGTAGACTTGGTAATCCTGGATATGGTTTATTTTGATATTATCTTGGGCATGACTTGGTTATCCCCTTATCATGCTGTGTTAAATTGTAACACCAAGACTATGGCTCTAGAGATTCTGGGTAAGGATAGGCTAGAGTGGAAAGGTGTGTACAGGCCTAAGCCAGTTAAGATCATATCATTTGTTTAAGATAGGAAGCTAGTGGGGAGGGGTTTCTAGCCTTCTTAGCTCAGCTCCGGTATGATAGTGTGGAGTCCCCGTCTATTGAGTCAGTTCCAGTGGTTTCTGAGTTTCGAGAGGTGTTTCCAGCGGATTTTCCTGGTATGCCTCCGGACAGAGATATAGACTTTTGTGTTGATTTGGAGCCAGGCACTCGTCCCATTTCCATTCCTCAGTATCGTATGGCTCTGGAAGAGTTAAGGGAGCTTAAGACTCAACTACAAGAACTCCTAAATAAGGGATTTATATGTCCCAGTGCTTCGCCTTGGGTTGCTCTAGTTTTATTCGTAAAAAAAAAGGATGGTAGTATGCGGATGTGCATAGAATATAGGTAGTTGAACAAGGTTACCAGCCAGAATAAGTATCCACTACCCCATATTGATGATCTGTTTGACCAGCTCCAGGGTGCATCAGTGTTTTCAAAAATTGACTTGAGGTAGGGGTATCATCAGTTAAATATTAGGCCTGAGGATATTCCTAAGACTGCTTTTCGGACCCAGAATAGGCATTACAAGTTCTTAGTGATGTCATTTGGTTTGACTAATGCACCGACAGCATTCATGAGTTTGATGAATGGGGTATTTAAGTCGTATTTGGATTCCTTTGTTATCGTTTTTATCGATGATATTTTGATCTACTCCAAAAGTAGGGAGGATCATGCTAATCATCTTTGTATTGTGCTGGATATACTGAGACATCAAAAGATTTATGCGAAGTTCTCCAAGTGTGAATTTTGATTGACTTTGGTTGTATTCTTAGAGCATGTAGTGTCAGAAAGGGGGGTGATGGTAGACCCCCAGAAGATTGAGGTAGTCAAGAGTTGGGCCCGACCTAACTCTGTGACAAAGGTGAGGAGTTTTATTGGGCTCGCAGGTTGCTACCGAAGGTTTGATAAAGATTATGCATCTATTGCTACTCATATGACCAGGCTGACACAGAAAGATGTACCATTCGTGTGGTCCAACAAGTGCGAGGAGAGCTTCCAAAAGCTCAAGACACTTCTGACCACGGCTCTTATTTTGTCCTCGCCGGTTGAAGGTAAAGATTTTATTGTTTACTATGATGCTTCACATTCTGGTTTGGGTGCTGTGTTAATGCAGGACAGGAATGTGATAGCCTATGCATCTAGGCAGTTGAAGGTGCATGAGAGGAACTACCCGACTCACTACTTAGAGTTGGCAGCGGTGGTTTTTGCCCTCAAGATTTGGAGACACTATCTCTATGGTGTCAAGTGTGAGGTGTTCACCGATCATCGCAATCTGCAGCATGTGTTCACTCAGAAGGACTTGAATTTGAGGCAGAGAAGGTGGATGGAATTGTTGAAGGACTATGATGTGACTATTCAATACAATCTGGGTAGGTCTAATGTGGTGGCAGACGCATTGAGCCGGAAGACAGTTAGCATGGGTAGTTTGGCTTGTTCGGGGGTGTCCAAACGACCACTATCAAAGGAAATTCAGGCGTTAGAGTCCAAGTTCATGCACTTGGGTATTTCAGAACAAGGTGGATTGTTGGCCAGCATTGAGGTCAAGGCCCCTTCATAGAAGAGATAAAGGCGAAGCAGTTTCAGGATTCGAAACTGAGTAAGCTCCGGGGTAAGGTAATATCCGGGAAGGCCAGGGACATTACGCTAGACTCTTGTGGAGTACTAAATTTCAGAGGGAAAATTTGTGTTCCTCGGGTTGATGACATAATTCAGAATATCTTGGCAGAGGCTCACGGTTCGCGGTACTCAATTCATCTGGGTTAGACAAAAATGTACCAGAACTTGAGGCAGTGTTACTGGTGGCCCGGGATAAAAAAAGACATAGTTGATTTTGTGTCCAAGTGTCAGAACTGCCAGCAAGTAAAGTATGAGCATCAGAGACCTGCAAGTCTACTTCAGAGAATACCCATTTCTGAGTGGAAGTGGGAGAGGATAGCCATAGATTTTGTGGTGGGTCTTCCCAATACATTGGGGAGGTATGACTCAATTTGGGTCATTGTTGACAGGCTGACCAAGTCCGCTCATTTCATTCCGGTCAGGGTAGATTATAATTCGCAGCAGTTGGCTAAGATCTACGTGAAGGAAATTATGAGACTGCATGGAGTACCACTGTCCATCATTTCAGATAGGGCTACACAGTTCACCTCTAAATTTTGGGGAAAGCTACATGAAGAGTTGGGTACACAACTCACCTTTAGTACAGCCTTCCATCCTCATACTGATGGTCAGTCGAAGAGGACGATCCAGGTATTGGAGGACATGCTAAGAGCATGTGTGATGGACTTTGGGGGTCATTGGGACCAGTTTCTACCATTGTGTGAATTCTCGTACAATAATAGTTACCACTCTAGTATTGATATGGCACCATTCGAGGCATTGTATGGGAGGGGTTGTAGATCACCGGTTGGGTGGTTTGAGGAAGGCGGTGTAAAGCCTTTGGGCGTGGACTTGGTAAGGAAAGCGCAGGAAAAGGTAAGAGGCATTCAGACCAAATTGTTAGCTGCCCAAAGCAGGCAGAAAGAATACGCTGATTGCAAGGTCCGGGACATGGAATTTCATATTGGTGAACAGGTACTGTTGAAAGTGTTACCAATAAAGGGAGTTATGTGGTTCGGTAAAAAGGGCAAGCTTAGCCCTTGGTTCATCGATCCGTTTGAGGTTCTTGAAATTGTGGAGCCAGTGGCTTACAAGTTAGCATTGCCACCTAGTTTGTCGGGTGTCCATCCGGTATTCCATGTATCTATGCTTAAATGATACCATGGGGATGGGGATTATATCATCAAGTGGGATGAGGTGATCTTCGATAAGGATATTCGTTATGAAAAGGAACTAGTTTTAATTCTTGCTCGAGATGTCCAGAGGTTGAGAACAAAGGTGATTGATATGGTAAAGAAATTCTTGCTCGAGATGTCCAGAGGTTGAGAACAAAGGTGATTGATATGGTAAAGAATCAGTGGAAGCATTATCCGATTGAGGAAGCCACTTGGGAAATCGAGAAGGACATGCGGGACAAGTACCCTCACTTGTTTGAGGATTCAGGTACTACACTTTCCTTCCTTTATTTTCATAATTTCAGGCTTGATCGTTCGAGGATGAACGATGGGTAAATTGGTATCTGTTTTAACGAACGGGTCCGTTGTTATGGATAGTCCAATCGTGCCAAGTTTTGGAGTTAGAAACACTGGGTTTGGGAGTTTGAAATTCTGGGCTAGGCTAGTCTCGGCCATATTTGGAGCGAGGTATAGTCTAGGGAAATCTGGGTAAGGATTGGGTTAGATGTTTTGAGTTGAGCTAGTTTTCCATGTATCCAAGACATAAAGGAGTCCGGGAGACTTTTCGGAATCGAATTCTGGTAAATAGATCTTCCAGTATTGAGATTGACGTGAAGGGGTAATTTTGGATCATCAAGGGAAACAAGTGTGTTGTAAAATGGACCAATTTTGGAGAATTCCAGACATTCTATCCATGACGAGCACTAAGGCAATGTTGTGGCGACCTCCACTATAGTAGAAGAAAAAACTGCTATAGCAAAAGTCAAGGCGGTCAATCTCTTTCATAGCGGTTGACTCTTCTACAATGGTACCGCTATAGCAAAGCCCGATGGGATTTAATACAGAAACTTCCCCAAAATAGTTCAATTTTCTACAATTCGTTTGGGAGAAGACCTAGGACAATTTCAGGCATTTTTCCTCCATTCTTCATCATTTTTCTTTCCTAAGGTAAGGTTCTACTCTCCAAACTCCATAATACTTTTCCTATGTGATAGAATTGCTAGGGGTGGACTTGGGGAGAGTTTTGGAATGACTTAGGGATGGTAAAATCCAGGGAAAAAGGGGGATTCTATGTGTAGAAGTTCTTGGGTGTTGCTAAATTTACCGTTTTATGATCATGTGACCTTAATTTCCTAATTTTATCCGTAAAAATGATAGAACAAGGTGAATTAACGGTGGGAAAGCCCGAGGAAAGGGTGGAATGATCATAGGTGGCCTGGGGTTTAGGATTCTTGCGTAATCCCGGTAAATTGTAGGCCATAGATATTAATTCTTGGTTATTGTGTGTTGTTTTAGACCAAGAACCGGCAAGAACTTCGGAGAATGGGAAAGCTCTTGTTGAGTAGAGCTTGGATCATTTCGATGTAGGTGATGGCTTGATTTCTTTATACATTATGTGTTTGAGTACTTTTATCTAAGTGATTGTATGAGATGCATTGCTTAGGAGATGAATTGGAATGTCTTATAGTCCTGTTTGATCAGTCTGGTTATTGAACTGTGCATTTTTTCTTGTTGGTTTACAAGTTAATTGTTCATTGTTGTGACTGTGGATTGTTGAAATTCGGTTGGCTCGGGTACCACGCCTGGTACGGAAATACTAACGGTTGGCTCGGGTACCATGCCTGGTGGACAAGTGATTCATTTGGGCCTCAAGATGTTTGATAGAAGAAGAGTGTGAGCTCACCATTTAGTGAAGAGTCAACACTTTGTTTTTTAGCTTACTCACTCCACTATTGGTGGACTCGACCTTCTTCAAGATGCGAGATAGCATATCATTAATTTTTGAATGCTAGGAAATGCTCACGGAAGGTTGAAATATAGCATCAGCCTTAAGAGGGGGCACATACGGATTAGAACTCCGGTGATTGTATCTATCACAATCTTTGTCACGATCCCTCCAATTTATATCTCTCTCTTTATCTTTATCCAGCTCTGATTCTCATCCCTCGGGCGATAGTACCCATGTAACACCCCAGAATTTTGAATCAGCTTTTAAAACCTAGAAACTCTAAAAATTCTGAAACTTCCAGGAATCACGAGTCAAGTCCATAAGCCATGGATAGAACCACGAGTCATGGAAGTGACTCGTGAATCCTATCCTGAAGATCCCACCTATAGTCTGAGAACCACGAGTGAAGTCTATGGGTCGTGATTAGTTTCACGAGTCATGGAAACCACCCGTGGAACTCATACTGAGGGCAGTCAATTCCCCAGAAACCACGAGAGGTTTCTATGACTCATGGAACTTCCCACGAGCCATCCTGTTAATCCATGGAAAGTTATCTACAGCCTAACTTTTGGCTCAGAAACCAAGACTCCAATCCATGAGCCGTGGTAACTTTTACAGTCCATGGACCCTAAAGCCGAGATTTTAAGTTTGTTTTTCCCAACTTTTATCCAGGGGAATTTCTATAATTTTCCACCTTTTTAACTCCTAAGTGAGGTCATTTTGACCATTTTTAGTAGGGTTTTATTCCCTAATAACCTAAACTCTTCTCATTCTAATCAATTCTATTCCAAAAGAGGAAAAGAACTCCTTCAAGCTCCAAGTCCCAAGCTCTAAGTTCAAGCCTCTATTTCTTTTCATCTTAGATCAAGCAAGCTTAAATAAGGTATGTGGGTATTCAATGAGGGATTTATTTTATCCTTATGCCCAAAACCCCATGTTTTACTTTGAATTATGAAATTGTGAAATTAAGGTTCTTACCCAAATTAGGGAAAAGTCACGGGTCTTCTTTTTAAGCATCAATTCATGATTTTTCATTACTTATCTATGAGTTAATTGAAGTTCCTTAGTTGGTTTTAAAAGCTCATCCATTAAAGATGATTTCTAGCATGATCCCACTGAATTGCATGTTTTTAAGTGAAAATTGGCATGTTTAGATATCATGACCTTATCTATTATGAAGTTGCATGCTTATTTCTTCAAGTTATGAAGTTAGAAAGAAAAGTATGTTTTGAAATTTGGATATGCCAAGTTTTAAGACTTATGATATGTGAGTTACATGACATTAGATATGTCCTTATGCTTTTCAAATAGATTTAGCATTAGATATGTCACAAGTATAAATTGAGCTATAAGTATGTTTTGGGAGTAGTATTGAGCACCGAGTTGGATTAGGTTTAGCGTACCCCTTTGTATATCGTAGAACTACGTGCCACCACAGGTTTTTTAAGTCCCCTCAGTGGGAATCAGACACCGTGATCACACTAGTTATGCCTTTATACCCTAGCAAGGTATATTGGGTCCTCTCGATTGGGCGGATGCATCAGATTCCATGTAAATCACATGGTCTATGTTGATTAGAGAACCTCCCATAGAAATAGTTTTAGATTATTTATTGCATTGACTCTCTGCTTTCAGATTTCAAAACTTCTACTATTACTTATGGTTTTCAAGTATATTTTTCTTATGATATTGCATTGAGTCCTTTGCATTTCAGCTTTACTATCTTAGCATGATTTTAGCTTTAAAGTATATATAGCATGTTTACTTTAGATTTTGCATATCTCACATACTCGGTACATCATATAGTACTGACGCATATCTTGCGCTGCGTCCTCTTGATGATGCAGATTCAGGATCTCTCTCTCTCTAGCTCGTGGCTAGACGATGTCGCATATCCAAATAGTTATTGGTAAGTCCTCATCCTTCAAGGACTAGCATTAGTCTAGTTTTTTTGCTTATCTTTCTTCCAGATTATCGAGTTAGTTGGGGTCTTGTCCCATCAACTCTTATGACAGCTTAGAGGTTTTAGACATAGCTAGACTTATATTCCATATTTGGATTTGGTACTTCTTAGACATTTTTCTTATTTATTTATGGTTGCCTATCCTTATTTAGTATGCTTCCGCTATGTTTTCGTATATTTATCTGAGTATGCTATGACCAAGGGTTAACTTAGGGCACTTGTGATCCCGGGTCCCGTATTACGCCTAGGGGGTAGTCTCGGGGTGTGATAAACTGTGTATCAGAGCCTCAAGTTTAAGAGTCTTAGGGTTTCTGAAATCTACATCAAGTAGAGTCTCTTTTATGTGTGTGAAGCGTGCCACACTTATGAGAGGGAAGCTACGATGTGTCTTGGGAAAAAATTACTTCTTTCATGATCAATATTGTGCAATAGAGTTTAACTTTATTACTCCTCTAATCCATTCTTTATGCATTTTAAATTATGCCTTCCTGTCGTGCTATGCCTCACAGAGCCGCTCGAAATATTGACCCTTCAATTCTAGACCCCGAGGTCACAAATGCGAAGTTCAGGAATGCTATTCATATGCTAGCTCAGACTATGGCCGATCAGGCCAATTAGCAGGCTCCTATCCCCTTCCACCCCTAAGGTGGAGTTGTGGCCTGAGTTTGAGATTTTATTCTCATGAACCCACCTGAGTTCTGGGGTTCGAAAGTTGGTGAGGATTTGTAAAATTTCTTGGATGAGGTAAAGAAGATATTTGGAGTAGTGCAAGTGGGTGGTGTTGATGGTATTGAGCTAGATTCCAATCAACTCAAGGACGTGGCTCATATTTGGTTCACTCAATGGAAAGATGCTAGGGCTAGTGGTGTGGTCCCTATGACTTGCAAATTCTTTGAGAGAGATTTTCTTGACCCATTCTTTCCAAAGGAGTTGAGGCAAGCTAAGGTCAAAGAGTTCATAAATTTGAGGCAAGGTTCTATGTAGGTTCAGGAGTATGAATTGAAGTTCACCCAACTTTCTAGGTATGCTCCTTCCATGGAGGCTGACCCATGGGATGGGATGAGTAAGCATGTTTATAGAATGTCATATTTGGTAAAGAAGGAGTGTAGGTCCATGATACTTCTGGGTGACATGGATATTTCTTGACTTATGACTAATGCCTATCAGATTGAGGGAGAAAAGTTGAGGATATGGCAAGGGATAAAATGAGGGTTAGATCAGAGAGTTCAGTTTTTGGCCATCAGAATTCCGGTTTTAGCCATCAAAAGTCTGGAGGTGGACATTGCTCTTCATTTAAGAAGAAATCATCATGGCCCATTCATTCTTCAGTTAGTGTTCCTTCCCCATGCCTCATCATGATCAGACTGGTAGAGAATCTGGTTCCTACTCACAGGGAAGTGTTGCAAAAGAGATTCCTTACCCTTCTTGCAATAAGTGTGGTAGAAGTCACCCCGGTGAATGTCTGGCTGGTAGAGAGGGGTGCTTTAGGTGTGGTCAGGTTGGACATTAGCTTAGATATTTCCCTTCAACTAAGAAGGGATAGGGAGGTAGAAGGACTCAGTCAATCCCAGTAGCCCCAGGAGGTCGACCAACCCAACAAGGCACTGCTTCTCATTCTGGTGGTCAGCTGCAAAACTGCCTTTATGTCATGTCCTCTCGCTAAGACCAGGAGAGTTCACCAGACGTTGTTACTGGTATGTTGAAAGTATTCTCTCTCTATGTGTATGTTTTATTAGATCGGTGCCTCCTTATCTTTTGTGACCCCTTACGTTGCTTGCAAGTTTGAGATTAGTCCTGATGAGCTCTTAGAGCCCTTTTGTGTCTCTACTCGTGTTGGTAAGTCAGTCCTAGCCAGAAAAATCTATCAAAATTGCCCTATCTCAGTCCTTCATAGAGTCACTTCAGCGGATCTAGTAAAGTTGAAGATGACTGATTTTGATGTTATTCTTGGTATGGATTGGTTGTATGTATGTTATGCCTCAGTTGATTGTTGTACTTGAGTAATCAGTTTCAAGTTTTCGAATGAACCTATCTTAGAGTGGCAAGGTAGCCCTCCATCCTCGAAGGGTCATTTCATATCTTATATTAAGGCTAGGAAGATGATTTCTAAGGGTTATTTTTATCATATAATTTGGGTTATGGACACGAAGTCCAAAACCCCATCCCTCCAGTCCGTTCTTATCGTGAATGAGTTTCCTGAAGTATTTCTTGAAGATTTTCCCAAAGTCCCTCCCGAGCGGGAGATTGACTTTGGAATAAATCTTCTTCCATATAATCATCCTATCTTTATTCCTCCTTATAGAATGGCTCTAGCGGAACTTAAGCAATTGAAGGATCAGTTAAAAGACCTCCTTGATAAGGGTTTTATTCGACCCAGCATCTCTCCATGGGGTGCTCCAGTCTTATTCGTATGAAATAAAGATGGTTTCCTCAGAATGTGTATCGATTACTAGTAGTTGAACAAGGTCACAATCAAGAATAAATATCCCATTCCTAGGATTAATGACTTGTTCAATCAGCTTTAGGGTGCCAGTTTCTTCTCCAAGATTGACCTTAGATCCGGTTATCATCAGCTTCGTGTTAGAGAGTGTGATATTTCAAAGACAACTTTCAGAACTCGGTATGATCACTATGAATTTGTGGTTATGTACTTTGGTCTAAGAAATGCTCCTGCAACCTTTATGGATTTGATAAACTGTGTGTTCAAATGATATTTGGATATGTTTGTGATTGTTTTCATTGATGATATTCTTATCTACTCTCACAGTAAGGAGGAGCATGCGGACCATTTGAGAGTTGTGTTGCATATTTTCAAGGATCGACAGTTATTTGCTAAGTTTAGCAAGTGTGAGTTTTGGATGCATTGTGTTGCTTTTCTGGGTCATATTGTGACTAGAGATGGTATTCAAGTTGATTCTCAAAAGATCGAGGCAGTAAAGAACTGGCCTAGACCCACTTCCCCGTCTGATATTAGGAGCTTTTTAGGTTTGGCTGGTTACTACATGAGATTTGTGGAAGGGTTTTCTTCCATTGCTGCCCCATTGACTCATAAAAAGGTAAAATTTCAGTGGTCTGATTTGTGTGAGAAGAACTTTTAGGAATTGAAAACTAGATTGACCACAGCTCTAGTTTTGGCTCTACTCGAGTGCCTAGATGACTTTTTTGTGTATTGTGATGCTTCTAGGATTGGTTTGGGTTGTGTGTTGATGCAGCATGGTAAGGTGATTGCTTATGCTTCAAAAAAACTTAAGATTCACGAGAAGAACTACTCTACTCATGATCTTGAGTTTGCAGTCGTGGTTTTTGCTTTGAAGATTTGGAGACACTACTTGTACGGTGTTCACGTAGATGTATTCACCAATCATAAGAGTCTTCAGTATGTGTTCACTCAAAAGGAATTGAATCTTCATCAAAGAACATGGCTTGAGCTTCTTAAGGATTGTGATATGAGTATGCTTTACCATCCGGGTAAAGCCAATTTATGGAGGATGCACTTAGTAGGTTGTCCATGGGTAGTGTGTCTTCGATTAAGGACAGAAAGAAGGAATTGTCCAAGGATATTCATCGACTTTCTTGACTAGGAGTTTGCCTTATGGATTCAATGGAAGGTGGGGTTATTGTTCAAAATGGTTCCAAATAGTCTATGGTAGCTTAAGTGAAAGAAAAGCAAGACAGTGATCCTATTTTGCACCAGTTGAAGGGTGCAGTCCATCAGCAAAAGGTAGAGGTTTTCTCCTAAAGGGGAGATGGTGTGCTTCGATATCAGGGTCGATTGTGTGTACTAACATAGATGGGTTGAGATAGAGGATTTTGATAGAGGCTCACAGCTCCAGATATTCTATTCACCCCTATGCCACCAAGATGTACCGTGACCTACAACAAGTCTATTAGTGGAATGGCATGAAGAGGGACATAGTTCGTTTTATGGCTAGGTGTCCCAACTGTCAACAAGTGAAGGTTGAGCATCAACGACCAGGTGGTATGACTCAGGATATTGATCTTCCTACTTGGAAGTGGTAAGCGATCAATATGGACTTCATTATTGGTTTACCTCATACTCGTAGGTAGCATGATTCTATTTGGGTGATTGTTGACAGGATGACTAAGTCATCCCACTTCTTGGTTGTTAAGACTATGGATTCAGCAGATGATTATGCCAGACTCTACATTCGAGATATAGTCAGATTGCATGGTGTTCCATTGTCTATCATTTTAGATAGGGGTACTCAGTGTACATCCCAATTTTGGAGGTTAATTTAGAAAGGTCTTGGTACTCAGGTGAAGCTTAGCACAACTTTTCACCCATAGACAGATAGTCAGGAAGAGCGTACTATCCAGAATTTAGAGGATATATTGAGAACTTGTGTGATTGATTTCAAAGGTATTTGGGATGATCACTTATCTCTTATTGAGTTTGCCTACAACAACAGGTTCTATTCTAGCATTCAGATGGCCCCTTATGAGGCACTTTATGGGTGGAGGTGTAGATCTCCTATCGGTTGGTTTGAGGTAGGTGAGGCATCTTTGATTGGTCCATATTAAGTTCATGAGACTATGGAGAAGGTTTAGATCATTAGGGAGAGGTTGGAGACCACTCAGAGTCAACAGAAATCATATGCAGATGTGAGGAGAAGAGAGTTAGAGTTTAAGGTTGATGATTGGGTATTTCTGAAGGTGTTACCCATGAAGGGTGTGATGAGGTTTGGTAAGAAAGGTAATCTTAGTCCCTGCTATGTAGGTCCTTATCAGATTCTGAGGAGAGTTGGTAGTGTTGCTTATGAGTTGAACTGGCCATCATATTTAGAAGTGGTTCATCCAATTTTTCATGTTTCTTTGTTGAATAAGTATGATGGTGACCCGACCTTGATTGTCCCTTTGGAGAATGTGAGTGTGAAGGACAACCTTACTTATGAGGAAGTTCCTATAGAGATTCTTGATCGTCAAATTCAAAGGTTGATAAACAAAGAATTTGCTTCGGTGAAGGTCCTTTGGAGAAATCAGCTAGTCGAGAGAGCTACTTAGGAAACAAAAGCAGCCATGAAAGCCAAGTACCCTCATCTCTTTCCTTCCAATTAAGTTTCAGCTTGAGGTAATAGTTCCTCCTTAGTATGTCCCTTCAATTCTATTCCATCAATTTCTCTCATGATCCTAGCATGCATTCATGTTTTTCGAAGTTAGTTTAAATCATGTTTTAAGTTGAAAAGCTCAGTTTTAATGTTTATCCTTGAGTTTTATGTCTTGTAGTTTGGTTAGGCTATTTTCTCTCCAGTTTTCCTTGCTTAGCCTTCATTCAAGGAAAAATGATCCCAAGGGGGAGATATTGTAACACCTCAAAATTTTGATTCAATTTTTAAAACCTAGATTCTCTGAAAATTCTGAAACTTCCAGGAATCACGAGTTAAGTCCATGAGCCGTGGATAGAACCATAAGTCATGGAAGTGACCTATGAATCTTGTACTACAGATACCACCTCTGGTTTGAGAACCACGAGTGGAGTCTACGGGTCATGATTATTTTCATAGGTCATGGAAACCACCCGTGGAACTCAAACTGAGGGCAGTCAATTCCCCAGAAACCACAAGAGGTTTCTACGACTCGTGGAAGTTCCCATGAGCCGTCTTGTTAATCCGTGGAAAGTTATCCGCAGCCTAACTTTTTGCTCAGAAACTACGACTCTAATCCACGAGCCGTGGTTACTTCTACAGTTCATGGAAAGGGTTCGTGGACCTTGAAACCGAGATTTTAAGTTTGTTTTTCCCAGCTTTTATCCAGGGGAATTTCTGTAATTTCCCACCCTTTTAACTCCTAAGTGAGGTCGTTTTGACCATTTTTAGTAGGGTTTTATTCCCTAATAGCCTAAACTCTTCTCATTCTAAGCAATTCTATTCCAAAAGAGGAAAAGAACTCCTTTAAGATCCAAGTTCAAGCCTCCATTTCTTTTTATCTTAGATCAAGAAAGCTTCAATAAGGTATGTGGGTATTCAATGAGGGATTTCTTTAACCCTTATACCCAAAACCCCATGTTTTAATTTGAATTATGAAATTGTGAGATTAGAGTTCTTACCCAAATTGGGAAAAAGTCACGGGTCTTCTTTTTAAGCATCAATTCATGGTTTCTCATTACTTATCTATGAGTTAGTTGAAGTTCCTTAGTTGGTTTCAAAAGCCCATGCATTAAAGATGATTTCTAGCATGATCCCATTGAATTGTATGTTTTCAAGTGAAAATTGACATGTTTAGATAACATGACCTTATCTATTATGAAGTTGGCATATTATGAAGTTGCATGCCTAATTCTTCAAGTTATGAAGTTAGAAAGAAAAATATGTTTTGAATTATGGCTATGCTAAGTTTTAAGACTTATGATATGTGAATTGCATGACATTACATATGTCCTTATGCTTTTCAAACAGATTTGGCATTAGATATTCACAAGTATAAATTGAGTTATAAGTATGTTGTGGGAGTAGTATTGAGCATTGAGTTATGATGTGCCGCCATTTTACGGCACTTTCGACTCTTTTTAACTAAGAACAATCGTACGTTTTCAAGCAACCGTCGTCGTTTTTGATGTTTTTATGTTATATTTGTAGGAAATGGAGACAAACATGGAAACGGAAGGAAATACGCGAAAAAGAGCATTCTGGATAAGAGTGACGGTTCAGGTGATGGTTCGTCAAGGGTGTGACGGTCCGTCACCCAAACCATCACACCAAGGCAGCAAGTGAGGCAGTCCACTGCCTAAGGGTGACGGTCCAGGCGACGGTCCGTCAACCCTGTGACGGTCCGTCAGCCTTGCCGTCACACTTAGGCAGTACGCGACGCGGAATCCGAGCGTTTTTGGGATTGGTTTCCTAGACTCCTATAAATACCCTATGTTAGTTTTATTTTAATTATTCATTCACTATACAATAGTTCTCCCAATAGTTTTAGGAGTTTTTGAGCGAGTTTTGAGAGAGGAAACGCGCTACACACGATTTTCTTCTCCTCAAGCTTGTTCTTGAATCGTTCTTGGGATCTTGGTTTTTCTTGTTCTTGGATAATTGAAGATTGTTTTCACTATATTGTAAGAATCCATTCTCTTTATTATGAATACAATTCTCTTCTCTTTTCTTTATAGCATGATTAACTAAACCTCCCACAACTAGGGTTGTGGGAGCCATGGCAAACGTAGCGATATAGATTCCGGGTAGCGTTGGGTTCAATATATGTATTGTCACGTTGTTAATCATTCATTATTTAACGTTTTCTAGTGGTTGCAAACATTAGAACATGCCTAGGTTTAAGTTTGCTTGAGTAAAGAGATTAAAACCGGGAAACTTGATTAACAACAAGGATTCGAGACTACTAACTCTCGTCTAATGATTAATGCTGTAACTAGATTAATCTACTTGATGTTTAGGATTGAAATCTAAAAAGCACATCTTTTCGAGGTCGAGAGAATAGAAAAGGAAATTTGTCTATTTGGTTGAGAAACGTTTAGACGATACCATTACTTCAATCACATCGTGACACGCATATAAAAAGAACCCGATTAAGCCTAGAATCGACATTGTTACTAACGCCATGGTAAACACTTCCCTAGTTCATTCTCCTATTGATTATCATTCATACGTTAATTGTTCGTTTTGTTTACGCATTGTTTACACAAAACCCCCCCTATTTACCGGAAACTATTGACGACTAGTCACATACTTCACTAAAGGCTTAATATTCACCATATTCTCTGTGGGATTCGACCCCAACCTTTGTTGGGTTCTATATTTGACAACGACCGCTTACGCTTCTTTAATTAGAGGTGTAGTTTGGGCGTTATCAAAAAGTGGCGCCGTTGCCGGGGAATACGGTTGTTAATTAAGTTTGGTGTGTTTATTTGACTCTTAGTCATAATTTCCTGCTTTACGTTTATTTGTTGTTTTTGTCTTTGACAGGGTACACAGTTGTGCATGCCAAGTACCCGAAGTTCGGGGGAACAAATTTTACCTTACGACCCCGAGCTTGCTAGAACATTGAGGCAGAATATGGCCGCACAACTAGAGGCAGCGAGGATCGCTGCAGAACTGCAGACCCAACAAAATCTGAATGCTGGTGGTCTGCAGGATGAGATCGCAAGGAATGATGAGGATCTCGACTTAGATGGAGCTGGCGCTACGGGCGCCATTGTTGTTCCACCGCTACCGCCCGGAGCCAAATTCAACATCACTAGCACGATGATCCAGCTGTTGAACTTGAGAGGAGTGTTCCGAGGTGTCGCTGGGGAGGATCCAAACCAGCACCTAATGAATTTCGTGGGCATATGCAAGTCGTTTGAACTACCGGGCGTGAGTCAGACAGCGATCAGGCTCAGGTTGTTTCCGTTGTCTCTGTCTGATGAGGCAGCATTGTGGTTGACAGAGCTGACCCCCGACTCTATCGCAACGTGGGGAGAGTTGAGAGGAGCTTTCCTAGAAAGGTTCTTTCCTCCCTCTCGGATGATACAGTTGAGGGACTAGATTAGCAACTTTAGGCAGCAACCGCACGAAGCACTGCACGACACTTGGTTGCGATTCAAAAAGAAGATAACACAATGCCCGAACCATCAGTTGACCGATAACTTTTTGATGCAGACGTTCTACCGGGCACTGAATTCGGCTACCAAGCCGATGTTAGACAACGCAGCAGGTGGTGCATTCATGGGTCTTACCTTTGTTTAGGCCACAACTACTTTGGACAGGCTCACCAAAACCAACAGGGCCTGGCACACACGAGATTCAGAGGTTGCAGCTAGCACCTATACCGTTGGTATGTCAGCAGAGCAGCGTAGGAAAGAGGAGGAGCACGACCAAGACATGGCGCATCTGAAAACGCAGTTGGACCTACTGACCAAGCACTTGTTCTCAGGAGGTATGGAGAAGGTACAAGCGGTGGGTTCCCAAGGTATGGAGACTGAGGAGGCGAATTACTTGGGGGGTTTCCAGGCCAATGGCCAGGGAAACCAAGGTCGGAACTACCAGAGAGACAACCACTATGAGAAAGATGGTTACAGAGATCGCGATCAAGGTAGCTGGAGGAATAACACCGATAGAGGTGGGTTGTATGTACCAACTGGTAATCGGGACAAAGCTGGCAATGAGGCAGGGACTTCCAAGCTAGAGAACATGATGGAGAAGATGCTGCTAAAGGTGGAATCGACTGACTCTGGGGTAAAGGCAATGCGGACTGAGTTATCAACATTGAGCCAGGTATTGGAGTCACATTCTACCGCGATCAATCAATTGAAGCAGCAAGTGGGGCAAATCTCGGCGTCTCTGAACCAAAGGAAGGTAGGTACCTTGCCGAGTGACACGACTCATCCGAGGAATGACGCAAGTTGTATGGCGATCACCACAAGAAGCGGAAAAATATTACCGGAATCACATCCGGTAACTCAGACTCAAGGTGATGCTGCGGATGATGAAGAGGCGGTAGAGGAGGAAACTCCAAAGCCCGCGGAGAAAAGCAAGGAAGCTGAAAAGCTTCCAACTATGATGCCTCGACCACCACCTCCTTTCCCACAGCGTTTGAAGAAGAAAGCTGACGATGGTAAGTTCCTGAACTTCATGACCATGCTAAAGCAGATTTCAATAAACATACCATTGGTGGAAGCGCTGGAACAAATGCCCGGTTATGCCAAGTTCATGAAGGACTTGATTACAAAGAAGAGGTCGGTAAGTTTTGAACCGGAAGATAACCTCCACCACTGCAGCGCTATTTCTTCAAGGTCCTTAGTCGAAAAGAAGGAAGATCCAGGCGCTTTCACTGTTCCCTGCACTGTTGGGAAGCTCAACTTCGGGAAAGCCTTGTGTGATCTAGGTGCTAGCATCAACTTGATGCCGCTAGCCGTCTACAATCAACTGGGCTTGGGAGCTCCTAAACCAACGTCCATAAGAGTGATGATTGCTGACCATTCGGTAAAGCGACCTGTGGGAGTATTGGTACTCAGGTGCTAGTAAAGATCGGTAAGCTTATCTTCCCAGCTGACTTTGTGATCTTGGATTGCGAAGTGGATTTCGAAGTTCCCATAATCTTGGGACGACCATTGCTAGCCACAGCAAGAGCATTGGTTGATATGGAAAAAAATGAACTGACCTTCCGATTAAACAATGAAGGGATCAAGTTCGATGTGTCCAAATTGATAAAGCAACCAAGTGACATGAGGGTGGTCGCGGTCATCAATGCTATTGAGGAAGGCCCTGGAGACGCGTATCTTGAGGAGAAGCACGTAAAGGAAAGCGGTGAAAGGTCAAGAAAAAGAAAACACCGCAAGAGAATCTGCAAAGAAAGAGCGAAGAAGTTGTCGCGACTAGCGATGGAGCCCAAAAAGGAAGCTGGAATGCCACACTCCATCGAGTTCTCTTGTTTTGGAGACCCTGGCGGTCTCCAACATCATTCCAGAATCTGAGTCATATCGACTTCACAGGTATTCCTTTCTCTCACAGATTTTAGCTTTCATATGGATGCATTGGGGACAATGCATGAGTCTAAGTTGAGGGTGTGGGGAAACCTGTGAGTCACCACCGAGGGTTTTTGTTGCCGTGTTTATTTTCCCTCCGGTGTGCTATCTAGTAGAACCGGCATGTTTAGGTTATTAGTTTAAATTTTTTTTTTAGTGTCTATAGTGATAAATGGCGTTTTTGTGGACTAAAAAGAGGCCCCTTAAAATTTTTCTGGTTGTGCACTTATGTTGAAACGATTGACTGTCTGGATCTTTGGATGTCATTGTGTGATCATGATTAGAATGAGTATGCTTAAGCCGAGCGGCTGTTTGATAGTTGGTAGTGGTATAGTTTCTTGGTGCCAAGAGTGTGTGAGCGTATTTTGTATAAATTCTTACTTTGTGCATGCATCTAGAACTTGCCCGGTCTATTTTGTTAAGTTTGAAGTTTGGTTGCTTAGGAAAGGATCACAGGCCCTTTTTGTGTGCAGTCCACTTAACCTAAAAGACCGTCCAAATATAAATAACCCCTTTGATCCCTGTTTGAGCCATAATTGACCTTGTTCTTTCAATAACCTGTCACCATTCCTGTTTAACTTTGAATCCCTATTTTGGCCCTGGTCCTTCCTTGGACATCGTGCACCTCAACTCAGGCAATCAGCCTAAGTTGAGGGTGGCTACTATAGAGATAAACCCTGTTTTGGCCCTGGTCCTTCCATGGACATGGTGCACCTCAACGCAGGCAATCATCCCAAGTTGAGGGTGGCTACTACAGAGGTGAATGATAAGAAAAAGAGGATGAAGAAGATTGGTTGGGAATAGAATGAAAATTCGGTGTGTGCCTAAGAAAAGAAAAGAAAAATAAAAAGAGATGAAAAAGATCGAAAAAGTAATAAAAAGAATTGTCAAGATAAAGAGGCCGCACCTGTAGCTAGAGAGAAGGAAATAAAAAGGTGAATAAGGATAGGCAAAATAAAGTTATGTGGTAATAAGAAGTCGGTAGTTCCAAGAAGGGCTTAGTCACTAACCCCTAAATGTACCATACCTGCACTTGAAACCTCATTACAAGCCTAAACAAGTCCTGTAGTGATCCTGAGCGGCTTTCTGAAGAACTGAAATAGAATAGTAAGGGCAAGCCTATGGTATCGCATGTGCATTGTTTGAAATCGTTTGTGAGTGTGAGCGCTTACCTAGTCCCAAATCTTGTATGTGGGATTTCTTTGTGGTGAGGGCACCAAGATGTATGTATTGTCTATTGATTGTTAGGATCGCTGCGAGTGTGTATGTGGAATGTTCTATCATATTAGAATGACATGTTTGGATCCTTGCAAGTTAGTGTTTCATACATTTGTGTGCTACGAGGGAGCTGGATTTAATGAACTAATGAATGACCATGAGTTGCTAGAGACACGAATTTGTTTTCTTAGTTGAGTCGTCGTATTGTTTTTTGTTTATGTCATGGTGCTTGAGGACAAGCGAACGTTTTAAGTTGAGGGTGTTGATGTGCCGCCATTTTACGGCACTTTCGACTCCTTTTAACTAAGAACAATCGTACGTTTTCAAGCAACCATCGTCGTTTTTGATGTTTTTATGTTATATTTGTAGGAAATGGAGACAAACATGGAAACGGAAGGAAATACGCGAAAAAGAGCATTCTGGATAAGAGTGACGGTTCAGGTGACGATCCGTCAAGTGTGTGACGGTCCGTCACCCAAACCGTCACACCAAGGCAGCAAGTGAGGCAGTCCACTGCCTAAGGGTGACAGTCCAGGCGACGGTCCGTCAACCCTGTGACAGTCCGTCAGCCTGGCCGTCACACTAAGGCAGTCCGCGACGCGGAATCCGAGCGTTTTTGGGATTGGTTTCCTAGACTCCTATAAATACCCTATGTTAGTTTTATTTTAATTATTCATTCACTATACAATAGTTCTCCCAATAGTTTTAGGAGTTTTTGAGCGAGTTTTGAGAGAGGAAACGCGCTACACACGGTTTCCTTCTCCTCAAGCTTGTTCTTGAATCGTTCTTGGGATCTTGGTTTTTCTTGTTCTTGGATAATTGAAGATTGTTTTCACTATATTGTAAGAATCCATTCTCTTTATTATGAATACAATTCTCTTCTCTTTTCTTTATAGCATGATTAACTAAACCTCCCACAACTAGGGTTGTGGGAGCCATGGCAAACGTAGCGATATAGATTCCGGGTAGCGTTGGGTTCAATATATGTATTGTCACGTTGTTAATCATTCATTATTTAACGTTTTCTAGTGGTTGCAAACATTAGAACATGCCTAGGTTTAAGTTTGCTTGAGTAAAGAGATTAAAACCGGGAAACTTGATTAACAACAAGGATTCGAGACTACTAACTCTCGTCTAATGATTAATGCTGTAACTAGATTAATCTACTTGATGTTTAGGATTGAAATCTAAAAAGCACATCTTTTCGAGGTCGAGAGAATAGAAAAGGAAATTTGTCTATTTGGTTGAGAAACGTTTAGACGATACCATTACTTCAATCACATCGTGACACGCATATAAAAAGAACCCGATTAAGCCTAGAATCGACATTGTTACTAACGCCATGGTAAACACTTCCCTAGTTCATTCTCCTATTGATTATCATTCATACATTAATTGTTCGTTTTGTTTACGCATTGTTTACACAAAACCCCCCATATTTACCGGAAACTATTGACGACTAGTCACATACTTCACTAAAGGCTTAATCTTCACCATATTCTCTGTGGGATTCAACCCCAACCTTTGTTGCGTTCTATATTTGACAACGACCGCTTACGCTTCTTTAATTAGAGGTGTAGTTTGGGCGTTATCAAGTTAGATTGGGTTTAGCGTACCCCTTTGTATATCCCAGAACTATGTGCCACCATAGGTTCTTAAATTCTCTCAGTAGGCATCAGACACCGTGATCAAACTAGTTATGCCTTTATACCCTGGCAAGGTATATTGGGTCCTCTCGATGGGGCGGATACATCGGATTCTATGTAGCTCACATGGTCTATGTCGGTTAGAGAACCTCCCGCAGAAACAGTTTTATATTATTGATTGCATTGACTGTCATGCCCCGAGGCTACCCCCTAGACGTAACATGGGACTTGGGACCGCAAGTGCCCCAAGCTAAACCCTTGGTCATAGCATACTCAAGCATAACAAAGATAAGCGGAAGCATAATAGATAAATCTGGAATCACGTAAATAGGTAATCAAGTCAAATAAGATACACAATCCGGAAGGAGACTCATACACTGTCTATGTCTGAAAAGCCTCTACATGATATAAGGAGTTGCTAGGATAAGACCCTAGCTAACTCAAAGTATGAAAATAATAAATCAACGTAACTAAAATATATCTAGTCCTCGACCTAAGAGGACTCACCAACAGCTGACAGAAAAGTGGCATGGAAGATCTAGCCACATGTTTGGAAAGGAACACCTGAATCTGCATCATCAAAGGATGCAGCGCAAGATATGCGTCAGTACTATAGGATGTACCGAGTATGTGAGCGATGCATGAATCATGATAAAATAGTTTAAAACATTCTTAAGAATGAACTTGTTACTTAAAGAAGGACCATGAATAAATATCAAGGTATAAAACATAAAACATGAAATAAAGCTTAAGTTTCATAGTATAGAATCATATAACTTCATAGCTTGAAAATAAACATGTGGGAGTTTTTTTTAACCGATATTAAACCATGATGAGCTACATGGAGTACGGTGTCATTTCCCCACACCAAAAAAGGTTGTCCTAACCTTCCAAAGTTAGAACCATTTCATACCAGAATCCTGTCATCATAAGCCTCAAAAGGAAACCTACGGTGGCACGTAGTTCTGGGACTAAGGGTACTCTCACCCGGTCCAACTCAGTGCTAAATACTACTCCCAAAACATATATATATATATATATAGCTTGAGGCTCACATACATATATATATATATAGCTTGAGGCTCACATACATGTGGCATATCTGATGCCAAACTTGTTCATAGCGTGTTCATAACTTGTTCATACTCCGGATCGTCATACTACTCATGAATTTTGGTTTAGAAATCGATTCATGAGCATTGATGGAACATCGGGTGTCTTGTCTTACATAATACTTCATAACATAGAAAGACTTGCATACTTCATGACTTATAAAATTTGCATGGCTCTAGTTCAATTTCATAAAACATATACTTTCATCGAACATAGGAACTAGGCATGCTCATGCTTGAAAATCCATAAGGAACATGCTATCAAAATCTAATTTGCTTAAATCAACTTCATGCATGTAGAATTTTTCATGGTTAAACTTCAATTCATGAAATAAGAGTTAACATGTAAAAACCCATGTGAAATCATGCAATTTTAATAGAAATTTCATAATCAAATCATGAGAAGACCACATTTAGCAAAACCCATGAGAATTGGATAAGAACCCTAATTTGAAGACCATGAAATCAAAATCTGAATTATGGATTTTGGGCACAAGGGTGAAAGGAACCCATTGTTGATTACCCACATACCTTGATTGAAGACAACCATTGGAGTTTGAGACTTGGAGCTTGAAACCCTAACTTGAAGCTTGAGAAGATGAGACTCCTTTTCTTCTTTTGGAGGTTGATTGAAGAATGGGGGAGAATTTAGGTCAAGTGGAAATAAAAACCCTCCTAAATAGGCTTAAAACAACTTAGTATAGGAGTTAAAAGAGTGGAAAATTACAAAAATACCCCTGGATTAAAACTTGGAAAAAGCTGGAAAAGTCAGCTTCAGAGACCACGAGTCAATCCACGGTCCATCATCCTAAAGGATGAGCCATCAACTGATCTGTGGTTTCAAATTCCACTTTTAGTAGTCTATTGGAACTAAACACCACGAGTCACTCTACGGTTCGTGGTTCAGGATGACGGACCATCCTGTTGACTCATGGTTCCGACTTTAAGATATGAGGATCCTCTGATCCTCAGGGATTATGAGTGGAAGAATGGTCGTGAAATAGGTTGACGAGTCATCAACCCACTCGTGGAATTTAGAGGACTTGGTACCTCTATGAAGGTGATTCTACTGGTTATAGGATGGACCGTCATTCAAAATGATGACCCGTCAAGTCATTCGTGGAAACTAGGCAGAAAAGCTAAATTTTGACAAACCACGGGTCACTCTACTGACCGTGGTTTTGATCTACGATTCGTGAACCAACCAGTTGTTTTGAAGATGAAAATTTTAAGATTCAGTTCAGCAATGATGAGTCATAGTACGGACCGTGGTTCAGAACCACAGTTCGTCATCCGATCCGTCATCACTGACAGCACTGCAGTAAACTGCCCATAACTTTTTACTCCGGACTCAGATTAATGCGCGGTCAGTGGCGTTGGAAAGAAGACTCAAGAAACTTTAATTTGGTGGGTACCAGGCCATCTAACTCTTTATATAGGAGGAATGATAGATTGAAATTGACCCTAATTTAGTCTTACATGAAAAATTACTTTGGTGAGGTGCTTGCGACTTAACTTGATGATAGGAGTTTCTTATGAACATGATTCGCATCCAAAGTACTCATCACACTAGGAAAATGATCATTACACTCATGGAAAAAGTTCGGGTATTAGCTTAGGATTTTTGGGGTGTTACAATATCTCCCGCTTGGGATCATTCGTCCTCGAATGAAGACTAAGCAAGGGAACTCTAGAGAGAAAATATCTTAACCAAAAACGAAACATGAAAACCGAAGAATCAACATGGAACTGAACTTTTGAACTTAAAACATGGCTGAATCAACTTCGAAAATATGAATACATGCTAGGATCGTGAGGAAAACCGACGGAATAGATTCGGAAGGACATACTAAGGATGGAACTACTACCTCAAGTTGAAACTGGATCGGAAGGGGAAGGGTGAGGTTACTTGGCCTTCATGGATGATTTTGCTTTCCAAGTAGCTCCTTCAACTGAGTTGCAAAAGCTGAAGTACTATCATGGTAACCGACTTCTGATTGAAATAAAAACTGAGCTGATTTCATGAGACACGTATATATGCTGAGAATGTAAAAATGACCAATAGGACAGGAATTTGATATCCAACGTGATAACTGGTCTAGGATGAGAGTAGGAACTCAGCTAAAACTCATAAAGAACAAACATACTCTAGAAATCGCAGTCAACCGAAAGGGACACCAAACTGAGAGAAGTAGATATACGGGAAAACTATTCTCTTTTAAATACCACTCCTACCATTTGCAACTAACAAACTCAACAACATACATAAGGGTACTAAGGTCTGAGTCTAACTACTCGATTCTCCATGTTCAAACCTATCTCAACAAAATCTTTTGCTTCAAGAATATCTTCTAAGGATAGCATCCCCTCTTATCACAACAGCCAACTAACCTAGGGCTTCCAACCAAAGGGTCACTAGTTGTGCAAAATAGTTATCCACATGTATCCCATCACGATATTCAAGCTTATAACTATGGTCACCTTATGGTTTTGTAGCTTACCCTATTTAAGACTTCTCTCCTCTTCCTTATCATAACTAGGAGTCGCAGATTCAAGAACTTCTATAGAGGGACATCCTAAAATTCCTTATCTAACTATTTCGCATGAATAATCCCTGCCTCACAATTCACCCACACCTAAAAGTCAAGGTGGAATAAGTATACTAACAAGGAAAAACGAATTTTCTACCTCCCAGCTAGGCTATCAAAAGGCCTTCTCCCCTAACACTTATAACAATATAAACCAAAATCATTGAAAGAAAAGAGCAGGAGCACGAGCATCATGAATGAAGGATTACAGATTGATCTAGACTTACACTTAGCGTGATCTAGGCACTCAAGGTAAGGTTTGGGGAGTCCCAATAGGAATGAGTATTTCACATACTAGGCACGTAAGGCATGAATGGTGAGGATCACCACCCCTCGTCATTAAAGGCAAAGGTCAAGGGCTTTAGTTCAAGGAAATCATAAGCGCGAACCATTTCAAGAATCAGGTCTGAGCATATACATGACATAATATGATTTGATTTTCCATTAAGGCATGTCTGAGGACTGAACTGAGTAAATAGGACTGAGCGTACTGAGAGGTATGCGTTTACATAGATACCAACCCTTAGGGCATAAAGCTAAAATTTATAGAATCGCAGGATAAGAGTAGAGTCGTTGTCTGAAGCAATTACTTGTCATTCTAGAAGCTGGATATGAGCGTGAATCCGAAAGGGGTGCATAATTTTAAAGTAGGACCATGGCGCTGACACACTAGGCAAACAAAAGGTATCGTAATGGCAGAATTGTACTTGGGATGCTAGGATGGAGATAAGCTTTTGCCTCCCCTCTTGACTTTGTTCTAAAACCCATAAGCATCGCTACTTGAGCCTTCAAAAATCTGACCGATTCTACATTCCACTATCCCCCTCTTAGGTTCATGCTACCCTCCTAAGTCTATGGACCTCTCACCAACCTCTCAAAGGAACTGTGATCATTTTACCCTAACTAGACATACACTACTCCAGAATATAGCACGAATACCCACTTCCTTCTCACTACTAAAAAAAGCCTAAAAAGAGATGGCCAAAAGAGACGCTGGCCGTTGCTTTTTTAGCCAAAAGCGACGGAAAAGCGACGGCGTCACTTCCGTGGGAAAATGGTCTGTCGCTTTTCCAAAATCGACGGACATCGTTGCTTTAAAAGCGACAGACTGCATCGCCAAGTAAAAAGCAATGGTTTTTTTTAATTATTTTTTCTAGAAAAGCGACGGACGTTGTCGCTTTTCCTGGTAAATTTTTCCCAGAAAAGCGACGCTGTCCATCGCTTTTTCTGGGTATTTTTAAAAAAAATTCTAGAAAAGCGATGGACAGCGTCGCTTTTTCTTGGAATTTTTTTTAAAAAATTCCAAAAAAGCGACGGACAAAAGAGACCCTGTCCGTCGCTTTTCTGCATTTTTTCCAGCTGCAAAAATCTACATTTTCAATATGCACCACCTGTCATTTATAAAACTAATTCAAAATAGCCCAAATAAACACTAATTGCTTCTACAACATTCATAATAAGATTCAACCATAACAAGAAATTAAATACGAAGTAATAATATCACTAAACACATAAAAGGTCCACCAAAAGGACCTATAAATTATTCAATAAATTAAAAAAGTGTCAAAATTTCAAAAAGTATAGGGAAATGATAGCAAGCATTAACCTAAACTAAGGTTCACAAAGACTAACCTAAACTAGCAAGCTATTCAAGGTTCACAAGCTAAAATTAATGTAATAAACTAACACTTAACTTAAAAAAGAACCTATATAATTAAACTACCTAATTCAAGAACCTATATAATTCAAGTTTTAAAAAAGAACCTAAAGTTCAAAACTTCTTAACCCAAAACTAATAATTTAAACTAATAAACTTAACTTAAAATAGCTTAACTTAAAAAAACTAAGATTCAAGAACCTAATTCATGTTAATAATCTAATTCAAGAACCTAATTCAAAATTCAAGTTTCAAATCCTAATTCCAAATTCAAGTACCTAATTCAAAGTTCCTCATTTTCTTAACAATAACACTTACATATAAATATTCACATAACTCACAAGACTAACCTAAACTAATTAACATTCACAAGTCTATCATAAACTAACAAACATTATTCAAAGTTCACAGAAAAAAACCTAAAGTTGAAAACTAATTCAAGAGTATAAAAAACTAAACCCAAAACTAATTCAAAAATCTATTTCAAATTCAAAGTTCCCAAATTCAAGTTATAATCTAATTCAAGAATCTAATTCCAAATTCAAGTTCCAAATCCTAATTCCCAATTCAAGTACCTAATTCCAAATTCAAGTTCCAAATTCTAATTCTAAATTCAAGTACCTAATTCAAAGTTCCTCATTTTCTTAACAATAACACTTACATATAAATATTCACATAACTCACAAGACTAACCTAAACTAATTAAGATTCACAAGACTATCCTAAACTAACAAGCATTATTCAAGGTTCATAAAAAAGAACCTAAAGTTGAAAACTAATTCAAGAGTATAAAAACTAAACCCAAAACTAATTCAAAAACCTATTTCAAATTCAAAGTTCTCAAATTCAAGTTATAATCTAATTCAAGAACCTAATTCCAAATTCAAGTACCTAATTCCAAATTCAAGTGTCAAATCCTAATTCCAAATTCAAGTTCCAAATTCAAGTTAAAAAAAGAACCTAAAGTTGAAAATAAATTCTTAACTCAAAACAAACAATTTAAACTAACAAACTTAACTTAAAAAAGCTTAACTTAAGAAAACTAAGATTCAAGAACCTAATTCAAGTTAATAATCTAATTCAAGAACCTAATTCCAAATTCTAATTTCAAATTCAAGTTCCAAATTCAAGTACCTAATTCAAGTTCAAAAAAGAACCTAAAGTTGAAAACTAATTCTTAACTCAAAACTAACAATTTAAACTAACAAACTTAACTTAAAAAAGCTTAACTTAAAAAAACTAAGATTCAAGAACCTAATTTCAAATTCTAATTCTAAATCCTAATTCCAAATTCAAGTACCTAATTCAAGTTCAAAAAAGAACCTAAAGTTGAAAACTAATTCTTAACTCAAAACTAACAATTTAAACTAACAAACTTAACTTAAAAAAGCTTAACTTAAAAAAAAAAAGATTCAAGAACCTAATTCAAGTTAATAATCTAATTCAAGAACCTAATTTCTAATTCTAATTCCAAATCCTAATTCCAAATTCAAGTTCCAAATTCAAGTACCTAATTCAAGTTTCAAAAAATAACCTAAAGTTGAAAACTAATTCTTAACTCAAAACTAACAATTTAAACTAATAACTTAACTTAAAAAAACTTAACTTAAAAAAATTAATATTCAAGAACCTAATTCCAAATTCTAATTCCAAATTCAAGTACCTAATTCAAGTTCAAAGAAGAACCTAAAGTTGAAAACTAATTCTTAACTCAAAACTAACAATTTAAACTAACAAACTTAACTTAAAAAAGCTAAGATTCAAGAACCTAATTCAAGTTAATAATCTAATTCAAGAACCTAATTTCAAATTCTAATCCTAAATCCTAATTCCAAATTCAAGTATCTAATTCAAGTTAAAAAAAGAACCTAAAGTTGAAAACTAATTCTTAACTCAAAACTAACAATTTAAACTAACAAACTTAACTTAAAAAGGCTTAACTTAAAAAAACTAAGATTCAAGAACCTAATTCTAAATTCTAATTCCAAATTCAAGTTCCAAATTCAAGTACCTAATTCAAGTTCAAAAAAGAACCTAAAGTTGAAAACTAATTCTTAACTCAAAACTAACAATTTAAACTAACAAACATAACTTCAAAAAGCTTAACTTAAAAAAAACTAAGATTCAAGAACCTAATTCAAGAACCTAATTCTAAATTCTAATTCCAAATCCTAATTCCAAATTCAAGTTCCAAATTGAAGTACCTAATTCAAGTTAAAAAAAGAACTTAAAGTTGAAAACTAATTTTTAACTCAAAACTAACAATTTAAACTAACAAACTTAACTTTAAAAAGCTTAACTTAAAAAAACTAAGATTCAAGAACCTAATTCTAAATTGTAATTCCAAAATCAAGTACCTAATTCAAGTTCAAAAAAGAACCTAAAGTTGAAAACTAATTTTTAACTCAAAACTACAATTTAAACTAACAAACTTAACTTAAAAAAGCTTAACTTAAAAAAACTAAGATTCAAGAACCTAATTCAAAAAGTAAAAGTTGAAAACTAATTCAAGATTCTAAACAAAACTCAAAATTAATTCAAGAACCTATTTCAAATTCAAAGTTCCCAAATTCAAGTTAATAATCTAATTCAAGAACCTAATTCCAAATTCAAGAACCTAGCTAATTCAAGAACCTATATAATTCAAGTTCAAAAAAGAACCTAAACTAAGGTTCACAAGCTAATAGCAAGCATTACCTAAACGACTAAGGTTCACAAACTAATAGCAAGCCTAAACTAAGGTTCACAAACTAATAGCAAGCCTAACTAAGGTTCACAAACTAATAGCAAGCCTAAACTAATTAAAGTTCATAAATTAAGAATATAATCTAAAAAATGAATTTTTCACTATCAATTTTTTCATATATCAATTTTCACTATCAATTTTTCAAAATCCTAGTCTAGAATTCAACAATAACAACAACAACAACATATACACCATAGTCTAGAATTCAACAACAACAACATACCATAGTCTAGAATTCACTATCAATTTTTTAAAATTAAAATACCCAAATTAAACCCTAACCTTCAAATAAACAAAACAACTAACCTCAAAATTGGAGGAGGTTGGAGAGAAGAGGCTGACTGTGGAGGGAGCGGCGGTGGAGGGAGCGGCGGAGCAATGGCGGAGGAGAGGAGATGAGGAGAGGAGGAGAGAATAGAGAAAGAGAGAAATGAGGGAAAGAGACCCCGTCGGGTCTGTGTATAATTAAAGAAGCGACGGACAACGTCACTTTTGTCCATCGCTTTTTAAAATGAGTTGACCGCGTATTGACCAAAAAGCGACGAACAAAAGCGAAGTTGTCCATCGCTTTTCTATTTTTTTTAATATAAATTAAATTATAAAGAAAGTGACGGACAACGTCACTTTCTTTAAAAAAAATTAATTGTTTTTTAATAATTGCGACGGTGTCCGTCGCTTATAATTAAAAATAAAAATTAATTATTTGTAAATAATTTTGGCACAAAAATCCGCCAAAAGAAATGACGAAAAAAGAGACGTTGTCCGTCGCTTTTGTAAAAAAATAGAAAAGCGACGGACAACATCGCTTTTTCCGTCTCTTTCCTATCCGTCCCTTTTTGAGCTATTTTTAGTAGTGTCTATAGTCAAAGACTCTCCTTCTCCTAAAATTCTCAGCTTCAACCCTCCTATCCTCACTTAGTTCTAGGTCAAGACAACTCACAACCAAACAAGAGTAGGGGTCCGGGGACTATGGATGCATACAGAAAGAAAATCTATTGACGTACCTGATTCAAATTCTGGAGGAATACTCTGACCCAGCTGGCTAGGCAATGAAAGGAATTGGTTTTGGAGATGAACACCACAGTTGCTCCACTTAGATGAGGGGTAATTCCTGATCCTATGGCCTAACTGACCACACCTAAAACACCCCTTCGTGCCCACAAGACATTCACCTAGATAAAACTTACCGCATCTACTATAACGAAGGTACCTCAAGGTCTTCGGAGCCTTATGGTGACAAGACTGAGAATCGAGGGCAGGTGTGCTAACTGGAGATGGGGTTGGCCCAGATGACCTCTGTTGATAAGACGATTGGTTCCATGTTCCGGTTCTCTTGTTTTTCCTCTTCCTCTTCTTTAGTTTCTCTTTATCATTCAACTGAGCAGTCATGTATTGAGCCAACATATGGATGGCTTCGCGAAACTCCGCATTCATAATCTTGTGGTCTGGAACAAGAGGATTAACATTCCTCTTGGGGTTTCTTTGTGGAGGCATTTGTCTAGAATACATACGGAATATATTAGAAGGGTAAATAGAGTCAAACTATATCGCACGATAGTGAATATGAAAGAAGTGAAGTTTTTTCCTAAAACATCTCATAGACTCCCTCTCATGAGTATGGCGCGCTTCACACCCATGAAAGAGACTCTACTTGATGCGACTTTCAGACACCCTAGGACTCTTGAACTTGAGGCTCTGATACCAAGTTTGTCACGCCCCGAGGCTACCCCCTAGATGTAACACGGGACTTGGGACCACAAGTTTCCCAAGCTAACCCCTTGGTCATAGCATACTCAAGCATAACAAATATAAGTGGAAGCATAATAGATAAATATAGATTCTTGTAAATAGGTAATCAAGTCAAATAAGATACATAATTCGGGAGAAGACTCGAACACTGTCTATGTTTGAAAAGCCTCTACATGACATAAGGAGTTGCTAGGACAAGACCCTAGCTAACTCAAAGTACAGAAATAAGAAATCAACGTAACTAAAATATATCTAGTCCTCGACCTAAGAGAACTCACCATTAGCTGACAGAAAAGTGTCCTGGAAGCTCTAGCCACGTGTTTGGAAAGGAACACCTGAATCTGCATCATCAAAAATGCAACGCAAGATATGCATCAGTATTATAGGATGTACCGAGTATGTGAGCGATGCATGAATCATGATAAAAACATTTTAAAACATGCTTAAGAATGAACTTGTTACTTAAAGAAGGACCATGAATAAACATCAAGGTATAAAACATAAAACATGAAATAAAGCTTAAGTTTCGTAGTATAGAATCATATAACTTCATAGCTTGAAAATAAATATGTGGGAGTTTCTCTTAACCGACATTAAACCATGCTGAGCTACATGGAGTCTGGTGTTATTGCCCCACACCAAAAAAGGTTATCCTAACCTGCCAAAGTTAGAACCATTTCATACCAGGATCCTGTCATCATAAGCCTCAAAAGGCAACCTACGATGGCACGTAGTTCTGGGACTAAGGGTACTCTCACCCGGTCCAACTCGGTGCTAAATACTACTCCCAAAAAAAAATATATATATATATATATGCTCACATACATGTGGCATATCTGATGTCAAACTTGTTCATAACGTGTTCATAACTTTTTCATACCCCAGATAGTCATACTACTCATGAATTTTGGTTTAGAAATCGATTCATGAGCATTGATGGAACATCGGGTGTCTTGTCTTGTATAATACTTCATAATATGAAAAGACTTGCATACTTTATGACTTATAAAATTTGCATGGCTCTAGTTCAATTTCATAAAATATATACTTTCATAGAACAAGGAACTAGGCATGCTCTTGCTTGAAAATCCATAAGCAACATACTATCAAAATCCAATTTGCTTAAATCAACTTCATGCATGTAGAAATTTCTATGGTTAAACTTCAATTCATGAAATAAGAGTTAACATATAAAAACCCATGTGAAATAATGCATTTTTAATAGAAATTTCATAATCAAATCATGAGAAGACCACATTTAGCAAAACCCATGAGAACTGGATAAGAACCCTAATTTGAAGACCATGAAATCAAAATTTGAATTAGGGGTTTTGGGAACAAGGGTGAAAGGAACCCATTGTTGATTTCCCACATACCTTGATTGAAGCTAACCCACTTGAATTGAAAAGACTTAGGAGACTTGAACTTGGAGTTTGAGACTTGGAGCTTGAACCCCTAACTTGAAGCTTGAGAAGATGGAACTTTTTTTCTTCTTTTGGAAGTTGATTGAAAGAATGGGGGAGAACTTAGGTCAAGTGGGAATAAAAACCCTCATAAATAGGCTTAAAACAACTTAGTATAGGATTTAAAAGAGTGAGAAATTACAAAAATACCCCTGGATTAAAACTTGGAAAAAGCTGGAAAAGTCGACTTCAGAGACCACGAGTAAATCCACGGTCCGTCATCCTAAAGGATGAGCCGTTTACTGATCCGTGGTTTCAAATTCCACTTTTAGGAGTCTATTGGAACTCAACACCACGAGTCACTCTACGGTCCGTGGTTCAGGATGATGGACCGTCATGTTGACTCGTGGTTCTGACTTTAAGATATAAGGATCTTCTGATCCTCAGGGATTATGAGAGGAAGAACGGGTCGTGAAATAGGTTGATGAGTCGTCAACCCACTCATGGAATTTAGAGGACTTTGTACCTCTCTGAAGGTGATTCTATGGGTTATAGGACAGACCATCATTCAAAACAATGACCCATCAAGTCATTCATGGAAACTGGGCAGAAAAGTTGAATTTTGACAAACCACGGGTCACTCTACTGACCGTGGTTTTGGTCTATGGGTCATGAACCAATCAGTGGTTTTGAAGATAAAAATTTTAAGATTCAGTTCAGCAATGACGAGTCACAGTACGGACCGTGGTTCAGAACCACGGTTCGTCATCCGATCCGTCATCACTGACAGCACTGCAGTAAACTGCCATAACTTTTTACTCCAGACTCGGATTAATGCGTGGTCAGTGGCATTGGAAATAAGAATCAAAAACCTTAATTTGGTGGATACCAGGCCAGGTAACTCTTTATATTTTAGGAGGAATGATCGATTTAAATTGACCCTAATTTAGTCTTACATGAAAACTTACTTTGGTGAGGTGCTTGCGACTTAACTTGATGATAGGAGTTTCTTATAAACATGATTCGCATCCAAAGCAATCACCATAATAGAAAAATGATCATTACACTCATGGAAAAGGTTCGGGTATTAGCTTAGGATTTTTGGTGTGTTACATTGACTCTCTGCTTTCAGATTTCAGAACTTCTACTATTACTTATGGTTTTCAAGTATAATTTGCTTACTGCATTGAGTCCTTTGCATTTCAGCTTTTACTATCTTAGCATGATTTCAGCTTTAAAGTATATATAGCATGTTTCCTTCATATTTTGCATATCTCACATACTCGGTACATCCTGTAGTACTGACGCATATCTTGCGCTGCATCATCTTGATGATATAGATTCAGGCTCTCTCTCTCAGGCTCGTGGCTAGATGACGCCGAATATCCATATAGTTATCGGTTAGTCCTCATCCTTCGAGGACTAGCATTAGTCTAGTTATTTTGCTTATCTTTCTTCCAGATTCTCGAGTTAGTTGGGGTCTTGTCCCATCAACTCTTATGATAGTTTAGAGGCTTCAGACATAGCTAGACTTATATTCTGTGTTTGGATTTGGTACTTCTTAGACTTTGTTCTTATTTAGTTATGGTTGCCTATCTTCATTTAGTATGCTTCCACTATGTTTTCTTGAATTTATCTGAGTATGCTATGACCAAGAGTTAACTTGGGGCACTTGTGGTCCCGGGTCCTATGTTACGCCTAGGGGGTAATTCTCGGGGCGTGACAAACCAGGCCAAGAACCCGCCGACAAGTAGCAAATCTTCCCATCCACAATGGTGAACACCTCATCATCACTAGCTTTATGCTCGGGCATGCTTACTGCATTCACGATCTTGGCATTTCCAGCCCCCATTACGTGCTTAGACAACAAATCAACCTGTATCATCATCTTAGCTATAGTTTCATCTTGTTCCTCATCCTTAAGATGCATCTTATTCATCAATATAGTTAAGGTCACCCCTGTGGGCATAACGGCCTCCCTCGTGGGCCAAGCACAATTTTTTTTGGTCATTCATTCTAGAAGGGCGGAGGCAATGCCATATGGCTGATCCATGAAGGTTCCATCGGCAAGGTTGTTGGCCATTGACTTATTCATTGAATTAAAACCTCTATAGAAGCTTTGGAGAAGGATATTTTTCAGTCCATGATTGGGGCACAATAAGAGTTTCTTTTTAAATCGCAGCCACGCCTCATGTAATGGTTCATCTTGGAGTTGACAAAAGTTAGTGATTCCATCTCTCAATTGCATCATTCTTGAAGGAGGGAAGAATCTCACTACAAATGCTTTGACTAGACCATTTCATATGCTGATTGAGCCTTTTGGAAGCTCCTCTAACCATATCGTGGCTTTCCCCGTGAGAGAGAAAGGGAATGGGCGATGCCGAATAGATTCTTAGGGGATGTTGTGGAAGATGAAAGGCTAGCAAATTTATATGAAATTCTGGATGTGCCTATTGGCATCTTCATGTACAGCCCCTCCAAACAACCCCTTAATTTGTATGAGATGGAGCATGGGGTTAGTGACATAGAACACAGCATTCCCAATTGTGGGAGGCAGGTGGATTTCACCTACTCCTCCTTGAATTTCGGACTCAGGGGCTACGTCCATGAATCCTTCAACACTTTCGTTATCGCCTACCTCGCTCATGGGCTATCTGCTCAAAAATCAGAAACAACAAACAAAGTAAAAAGCAAATAAAAACTCACAAAGTGATTTCAATAGTCAAACAAAAAGGATACTCAAAACCAAATCTCCGACAACGACGCTATTTTTGATAATGCTCAAGTAACACTCTCCATACAGAGGTGAAAGCGATTGTTAAGTAAAACAAAATTTATAATTCCTGATGGAATTCGAGGTCGATCACACATACAAATGGTAGAGTAGCCCAAAGGATTGTCTTATGTCAATCACTAATAGAGTCAGTATTCAATCAACAAGAAAAGTAAAAAAGGGGGAAATCAGGGAATTGGGAAATCTGTCACAATTTTCAATTCAAGCAAAAACGTAAAGTAAACAAGAGTTTGTATCAAGAGAGAGGATGACTAGGGGTATGCTTCCGATGGGACTCGAGCACGGGTCAAGGTACTTTCTCAATTACATAAATTTTTGCTAAGTAACATGGGTAGCATTGGTTTTAGGCATGCATATTAATCCTTTCGATCTCACTAACATTTATCCAATAGTCTTTGTTCAAGCACCATGGTTTTATCATTAACCAAACAATATTAGCTTGGGGAAGTCACATTATCTCTAGCTTAGACTCTTAAATGGGGATTTTTGGTAATTGAGCTATTTCTAGCCTCAATCTAAATGGAATCCCAAATACCCACTAGTGAATTCTCATCCGAAATTGTAAACCTCTTTCTCAAGCAAGAACACAATCAAGCAATTTCAATTAATGTTTGCAATCACTAATTTTAGAGTTAAAACATAGAGAATTCACTAAACCCATATGAATTTAGCAATTATAAATACAAATAAGAAAGATCCATACCCTTGAATCAAATACCCATCTTACACATACCCATAGACAAAGAGACTTAGACACTCATACAAAGGGAATAAGAAGCAATACTAAGTGGGTAGTTCAAATTCCCTATCATTAATTGAAGAAGTTTACAATATCCAAGCTCAATTTACAAATCCAAGGTTGAAGATGCAGAGAATTTAGTGAAACCCTCTATCTTGCCTTGGGAGAGAAAACTTGTTCAACACTACTCAACTATTCAAAAACTATCAAAAACACTGAAAAACTATGCCCAAATTGGATTTTAGAAGGTTCCCAAATTGTCACATAAAAGTGGATAAAAATGCCCCTCGAGAGCTGTACGCTGAGATATGTGTTGCACATGTCTCATTGTGCATGTTGCACAACTCCTTCTTAGCAGACCAACGACTAGGATTCATCTTTGGTTCTTGTGCAAAGTGGGGTACGGACCGCACCAGGCAAAGTGCACGTCGCACGGCGATCGCACTCTTTAACAGATTCTTCTTATTATTTTAAGCTTTAAACGGAGGGAGTGCGGACGACACAAGGCATTGTGCATGGCATACAATGGCTGCATCTCTCAGCATAATCTTCATCTCTCTTGATCACTTCACACTTCAACTACTTTTGAGCTCTTTTGGTTCCAAGTCCTTGTTTTCTACTTTTGACTAAGAGTTCCTGCATTTGCATCAATAAAGGTCATAAGAACCTCTAAATCTTATCAAAATATAGCAATAATTCATGATTAAAGGCTCAATAAGTTAGTAGATTACCGACATATCAAAGGGGAATTGGAAAATCTATCACAATTCACAATTCAAGCAAAAACGTAAAGTAAACAAGAGTTTGTATCAAGAGAGAGAATGACTAGGGGTATGTTTTCGATGGGACTCGAGCACGGGTCAAGGTACTTGCTCAAATACATAATTTTTTGCTAAGTAACATGAGTTGCATTAGTTTTAGGCATGAATATTAATCTTTTGATCTCACAAACATTTATCCAATAGTCTTCCAGCACCATGGTTTTATCATTAACCAACCAATATTAGCTTGGGGAAGTCACACTATCTCTATCTTAGACTCTTAAATGGGGGTTTTCAGTGAATTGAGCTATTTCTAGCCTCAATCTAAATGGAATCCCAAGTACCCACTAGTGAATTCTCATCTGAAATTATGAACCTCTTTCTCAAGCAAGAACACAATCAAGTAATTTCAATCAATGTTTACAACCATTAATTTTAGAGTTAAAACATGGAGAATTCACTAGACCCATATCAATTTAGCAATTATAAATACAAATAAGCAAGACCCATACCCTTAAATCAAGTACCCATCATACACATACCCCTAGACAAGGAGACTTAGCCACTCATGCTAAAGGAATAAGAAGCAATACCAAGTGGGTAGTTCAAAATCCCTTTCATTAATGGAAGAAGTTTCAAATATCAAAGCTCAATTTGCAAATCCAAGGTTGAAGATGGAGAGAATAAAGTGAAACCCTCTATCTTTCCTTGGGAGAGAAAACTTGTTCAACACTACATAATTATTCAAAAACTATGAAAAACTATGCCCAAATTGGATTTTAGAAAGTTCCCAAATCTTCACGTAAAAGTGGAAAAAATGTCCCTCGAGAGTTGTGTGCCACGACGTATGTTTTACACGTCTCATTGTGCACATCACACAGCTCCTTCTCAGTAGACCATTGACAAAGCTTCATCTTCGGGACTTAGGCAAATTGGGGTGTGGACCGCATAAGGCGAAGTGCGCGTCGCACGGTGGCCACACCCCTTAACAGATTCTCCTTCTTCTTTTAAGATTCATGCGGAGGGAGGTGCAGACCGCACCAGGCATTGTGCGTGTCACACAGCAGCCACACCTCTTGACAGAATCTTCATCTCTCTTGATCACTTCACACTTCAACTCCTTTTGAGCTCTTTTGGGTCCAATTTCTTGTTTTCTACTTTTGACTAAGAGTTCCTACATTTGCATCAATAAAGGTCATAAGAACCTCTAAGTCTTATCAAAACATAGCAATAATTTATTATAAAGGCTCAATAAGTTCGTAGAATACTGACTTATCAAACCCCCAAACTTGAACTATTACTTGTCCTCAAATAAGATACTCACAAGGTAAGGAATGAATTATGCTCTAAAACTCAATCAAGGCACAAAAGGTTATTCTATCCTAAAAACTAAGAAAAATACTAAGTAAAAGACTCAAACAAAAGACACAACTACCATGCTTAGCTCAATTTGGACCACCACAGTCATCAAGGCAAATGATCATTTCAGAACATTCATCAAAGAGACTTCATTTTTCTTTCAAAAATAGGGGAATTTTCCATTCAAAATAATATTAAGCTTCTCAAGTCATTGGCACAGACCATCAAGGATTGCCTCGAGATTCGCCACACAACCTGTCTCATACATTCCTCTCAATTGAAATAGAGACTTTATGTTTCAATCCAAGTGCATGATGCCACTCACCACAAGAGAGAATCTCACTCACAATCGTGTAATTCACAATACAAGGGATTATAAAAGAACCATAAAGACTCTCACTCTCTCAAGAAAGTTTAAGTGCACACATGTCGAACCATAGGCTTGCCCATCATATAAATTGCCACTAATGTAGAGTGACCAAACTCGAAATCATAAAGGACTTGCGGGTTACGATGTTGGCTAGGGCTAGGGTGAGGATTGCATTTGGCTCAAGTGACTCAACCTCCCTAACGGTCTTCGTTATCATTTTGAACACCACTCACATTTTTGAATTTTGACTTTACCTTATTTCTCTCTGACACAACCCAAGATTTTTCTTTCAAGTAAAACTCTCCAAACAAAGGTGAAAGTGATTGTTAAGCGAAACCAAATTTATAATTCTCGACAGGAGTCGGGGTCGATCTCACAAAGAAAAGGTAGAGTAGCCTAAAGGGTTTTCGTATGTCAATCACCAATAGAGTCAATGTTCAAACAACAAGAAAAGTAAAAAAGAGGGAAATTGGGAATTGGGAAATCTATCGCAATTCACAATTCAAGAAAAAACTTAAAGTATACAAGAGCTTGTATCAAGAGAGAGAATGACTAGGGGTATGCTTCCGATAGGACTCGAGCACGGGTCAAGGTACTTGCTCAATTACATCATTTTTTGCTAAGTAACATGCGTAGCATTGATTTTAGGCATGAATGTTAATTTTTCGATCACACTAACATTTATCCAATGGCCTTTGTTGACACCCAATTTTTACTCTCCACATTACGAATTAATCTTGAGCCTTTTGAATTTTAAACAATTTTGAAATAATTGTTTTGTAAAAAGGGATAAAATATTTTTTAAATCAGCTTTATAATAGTCCCGAGTAACAATTTATATCGTTTATATTTAATATATGAAATTTACAAAAAATTACTTAAAAAATTATCTTAAAGTTTTATCTCATAAGAAAATCCTTTTAAAAGATTAAGCATTTAATTTTCCTCTAAATTAATTTGAATGAGAGATTAATTGAATAAATTAATTTCACAATTGTAAAAAGAGGTAATTATGTATTAAACATGATAATTATTTCAATTTGTTTAAAGTTAAAAGGCTCTGGTAATTAATTTTAACTAATACGTCTTTATTTCTATTCTAGCCTAAATCCCTAAAACATTTAAACATTAGCCGAATTTTTCCTAATTACTCTCAATTTGGCTATCTCTTTAAACTTAAAATGTGGCCACATCTTAAATCACCCATATAATCCCTTGCTTCAGCCAAAGGATTTGGGCCAAAAAATACACAACCCGCCTCCAGCCCACTTCCATTTCCCTCAAACCGCTCCGACCCGGCCCAAACCCAACTCTCACACCCTTATACTCCTCTCTTCTCTTACTCAGACTAAAACAAACACCCCCTTTCACTCATCTTCTTCTTCGCTCAAACCCCAGAAACCCTAGCCGCCCCCTCTTCTCTCATCCACTTATCTCACACGTCGACTCCCCTTGTTGTATGAAGCAACACGCTTCGTACAACACCTCAGCTTTACTAGTAAGCCCCCTCATCCTTCACTCCTTTTGTCATTCTCACAAATGACAACCTCAACGCTAATAACTCCAAAACATTGCTCACAGCTTCCCAATCCCTTACCCCCGTTAAAATTCCCATTTTTCATCCCTTTCTCTCCGTTAAAGGTGCGCTGGCACGTCCAGAAGCTTCTAGAGGACACCAGGTGTCACCCCCCTCCGCTAAATCCTTGAAAACTTGTACAACTTCGTACAAGTTTGTTGCTGTGAAACGTTTCTCCAGCTGAGGAATTTGAATTCCTCAGGAAAATCGCTAATAAAATCTTTGTTTCCCCCTCTTTTTCACCCTAATTTTTCCTATAAATACCCCCCTAGCTGCATGAAAAGGAGCTGATTTTGGGGAAATATTAGGGGTTCTGGAGAATCGATTCTCTAACCTCACGAAACCAGTCAGCTAATTCGTGAAGAAAACACTAAAAAATTGAATCCTAGCTTGGAAAATAAATACTAATTTAGCTTTAATTTGGCGGTGACAAGGTTTTTCCGGTGAGGTTTGAAGTCATAAGTTGCTTCCCTAAAAAAGGTATACCCCTCACCCTCTTCTCTTTACTGTTTTCTTTTTCTTTTTACATTATGTAATGTTCAAGTCGAGTAAATCTGGATTTCTGGTCTTGTTTGTTAGTTTAAGAATATGTGTTTCAATTTTAGATTGTTGTTTTGTGATTTTGAGTAGTAATTTCGTTAGAGGCATGATGTTTCACTGGTTGTGTTGGATTTGTTAAAACAGTAGGGGTAAATGTAAATTTGTGGTTAAAATCTGTTGCTAAATGATGTGAATGTTATGATGTAAAGACTGTCCTGTTTTGTTCATGAAATGTCTGATTTTCCTCTTGCTTTTCCCCAACCCCTTTGCCATGATTATGCCCCCTATTTTGTCTATTGATTCTGTCTAAATTTGCTAAGCATCGGTGATGTTTTCTCATGATTTTTTTGTTCTAAGTTCTCTTTGAAAAATCTCTTGGTTTCATTAATTCTTGGTCGACTTGTGTAATCTAAGTGCTATGAGTATGAATCTGTTATTAGGATTTAGAATTGGTTTGGTTCATTAGTAAGCACTTGACCCTCTCCTGTTTACCCTTAGTTTCTTTGGTCTTATTCTTGTCCTGTTTTCTTGTTTCCCTTTATTGTTCTGAGTATACATGCTCTGTTTGAATCTATCCCTCTACTCCCTTTGATTTATGTAAATGGATGAGTTCAAAAGAATGATCTTTGTTGGTATTTGCAAGTAGGAAATACTGTGACCTTAGTAGTATAATCCTTAGGTGATAAATTTGTGACTTGGTATCTTATTTCACATGTTTCAACTGTGTATAAGTTTCTGTGAGTGTTGTGAATTAACTGTTAGTAAATGAATTTTTAAAAGTATGAAATTTGCACATTGTTTGATCATTCTTGCTTAAATTGTTTGGACATATACTAATCTTTATTTATTTTTACTCCTCTTTGATGCATAAAATCTGGTGGAGTCCAATTGGACTTCCAACACTCCCTCCTTCGCATTTCTTCAGTTGGGCCAAGCCCAACACTATCCAGACCAGTTTAATCAAAGCCCAAAAGGGCTGAGTTTGTGAGACCAAAATAGCAGCAGCGGCATAAGGAAAATGGGCCAAGTCCAAAGAAATTTGCATCAGCAGGATAGTCCAAATGGACTGAATAAATAAAAATGGGCCAAAGCCCACAATGTTTAGCAGCAGCAGTAGCCCAAAGGGCTGAAAGTCAAAGAAATGGACTAAGTCCAAAGTGAAAAAGGCGGTGGGCCTAAAGAGGGACCACATACTAGAATTAGGACATGATTAGTTTAATAGTCCTTAACTTCTTATGTTATATGTCTTTAATTGTTAATTAGTATTAATTGTACAATTTGGACTGACCTTGTAAACTTAGTCGAATTATTCCCAAACGAAGTTAATATTTCTGTTCAAATGTTTTTAATATTAATCACTGTTTCTTTCAACTGTTCGTGAAAAATGTTTTCATTAAATATTGACACCTTTCCCTAATGTGCAATAAAAACAAACTCTTTCATATATTGTCTCTTTTAAAAAAAATCAACTCTTTCTAAAACAACGAGATTTTTTTTTTATAAACAAACCAATCTCGCTTTCAAAAGATAGTCAACAAGTTAGTTTTTTAAACAAGCCCGGGCAACCGCGAGTTAGCGGATACTTTTGGTGCTTTAACACTCTTCCAAGAGTATTAACCTGAACCCTTACCCTTAATCTCTTAACTTTCGAAACCTTTATCTGTTTTAGGGTTTTGAAAGTTCTTATAAGATTTTCTTGGTTTTTTACTTAATAAAAACTAAGTGGCGACTCTTGCTTTAAATTGAAGACGTTTTGGAAACTTTAATTAGATTTTCGAAATGATTTTCAATAAACATGTCACATTTTTTTTTCGTCCTTACCAAAAAGGATCAAAACAGTCTTTGTTCAAGCACCATGGTTTTATCATTAACCAACAAATATTAGCTTGGGGAAGTCACACTATCTCTAGCTTAGACTCTTAAATGGGGGGTTTTGGTAATTGAGCTATTTCTAGCCTCAATCTAAATGGAATCCCAAGTACCCACTAGCAAATTCTCATCCAAAATAGTAAACCTCTTTCTCAAGCAAGAACACAATTAAGTAATTTCAATCAATGTTTGCAACCATTAATTTTAGAGTTAAAACATGGAGAATTCACTAGACCCATATGAATTTAGCAATTATAAATACAAATAAGAAATATCCATGCCCTTGATCAAGTACCCATCATACACATACCCCTAGACAAGGAGACTTAGCCACTCATACTAAAGGAATAAGAAGCAATACCAAGTGGGTAGTTCAAATTCCCTTTCATTAATGGAAGAAGTTTCCAATATCCAAGCTCAATTTACAAATCAAAGGTTGAAGATGGAGAGAATTGAGTGAAACCCTCTATCTTTCCTCGGGAGAGAAAACATGTTCAACACTACTCAACTATTCAAAAATTGTCAAAAACTATGAAAAACTATGCTCAAATTGAGTTTTAGAAGGTTCCCAATTCTTCACATAAAAGTGGACAAAATTCCTCTCGAGAGCTGTACACTGCGACGTTCATTTCGCATGTCTGATTGTGCACGTTGCACAACTCCTTCTCAATAGACTTGTGACTAGGATTCATCTTTGGGTCTTGGGCAAAGTGGGGTGTGGACTGCACAAGGCAAAGTGCACGTGGCACGGTGGCAACACCCCTTAATAGATTCTCCTTCTTTTTTGAGCTTCATGCGGAGGGAGGTGCGGACCGCACCATGCATTGTGTATGTCACACATTGGCCGCATCTCTCGACAGAATCTTCATGTCTCTTGATCACTTAACACTTCAAATCCTTTTGAGCTCTTTTGGGTCCAATTCCTTGTATTCTACTTTCGACTAAGAATTCCTGCATGTGCATCAATAAAGGTCATAAGAACCTCTAAATCTTATCAAAATATAGCAATAATTTATGATTAAAGGCTCAATAAGTTGGTAGATTAATGACTTATCAAACCCATAAACTTGAACTATTGCTTGTCCTCGAGCAAGATACTCACAAGGTAAGGAATGAATTATGCTCTAAAACTCAATCAAGGCACAAAAGGTTAATCTATCCTAAAACTAAGAAAAATACTAAATAAAAGACTCAAACAAAAGACACAACTACAATGCTTATCTTAATTTGGACCACCACAGTCATCAAGGTAAATGATCATTTTAGAATATTCATCAAAGGGACTTCATTTCTCAATCAAAAATAGGGGAATTTTCCATTCAAAACAAGATTAAGCTTCTCAAGTCATTGGCACGGACCATCAAAATTTGCCTCGAGATTCACCACACAACCTATTTCATTCATTCCTCTCAATTGAAATAGAGACTATATGTTTCGATCCAAGTGCATTATACCATTCACCACAAGAGAGAATCCCACTCACAATCATGCAATTCACTATACAAGGGATTATAAGAGAACCACAAAGAGTCTCACTCTCTCAAGAAAATTCAAGTGCACACATGTCGAACCATAGGCTTACCCATCATGTAAATCGCCACTAATATGGAGTGACAAAACTTAAAATCGAAAAGGACTTACGTGTTATGATGTTGTCTAGGGCTAGGGGGAGGATTGTATTTGGCTCAAGTGACTCATCCTCCCTTACGCTCTTTGTTATAATTTTGAACACCGCTCACATTTTTGAATATTGACTTTACCTTATTTATCCCTCACATAACCTAAGCTTTTCCCTTCAAGTAACATTTCTCCATACAAAGGTGAAAGTGATCGTTAAGCAAAACAAAATTTATAATTCCCGATGGGAGTCGGGATCGATCCCATAGAGAAATGCTAGAGTAGCCTAAAGGATTATCATATATCAATCACTAATAGAGTCAATGTTCAATCAACAAGAAAAGTAAAAAAGGGGGAAATATGGGAATTGGGAATCTATCACAATTCACAATTCAAGCAAAAACGTAAAGTAAATAAGAGTTTGTATTAAGAGAGAGGACGAGTAGGGGGTATTCTTTTGATGGGACTCGAGCACGGGTCAAGGTACTTGCTCAAATATACAATTTTTTTCTAATTAACATGGGTGGAATTCATTTTAGGCATGAATGTTAATTTTTCAATTTCACAAACATTTATCCAATGGTCTATGTTCAAGCACCATGGTTTTATCATTAACTAACCAATATTAGCTTGGGGAAGTCATACTATCTCTAGCTTAGACTCTTAAATGGGAGTTTCCGGCGAATCAAGCTATTTCTAGCCTCAATCTAAATGGAATCCCAAGTACCCACTAGTAAATTCTCATCCAAAATTATGAACCTCTTTCTCAAGTAAGAACACAACTAAGTAATTTTAATCAATGTGTGCGACCATTAATTTTAGAGTTAAAACATAGAGAATTGACTAGACTCATATCAATTTAGCAATTATAAATACAAATAAGCAAGACCCATACCCTTGAATCAAGTACCCATCATACACATACCCCTATACAAGGAGACTTAGCCACTCATGCTAAAGGAATAAGAAGCAATACCAAGTGGGTAGTTCAAATTCCCTTTCATTAATAGAAGAAGTTACCAATATTGCCTTGTGAGAATTAAGTGAAACCCTTTATCTTGCCTTGTGAGAGAAAACTTGTTCAACACTACTCAACTATTCAAACACTGTAAAAAAAACTCTAAAAAGCTATGCCCAAATTGGGTTTTAGAAGGTTCCCAAGTCGTCACATAAAAGTGTACAAAAATGCCTCTTGGAACTGTGCACCGTGACATGCATTTTGTATGTCTCATTGTGCACATCGCGCAGATCTTTCTCAGTAGACCAGTGACTAGGCTTCATCTTTGGGTAATTTTTGAAGTGGGGTGCAGGCCACACCAGGCAAAGTGCGCGTCGCACGGCAGCTACACCCCTTAATAGATTCTACTTCTTCTTTTGAGCTTCATATGGAGGGAGGTGTGAAATGCACTAGGCATTATGCGTGTCGCACAGTGTCCACACCTCTCAGTAAAATCTTGATCACTTCACACTTCAACTCCTTCTGAGCTTTTTTGGGTCCAATTCCTTTTTTTTACTTTCGACTAAGAGTTCCCGCATTTGCATCAATAAAGGTCATAAAAACCTCAAAATCTTAGCAAAACATAGAAATAATTTATGATTAAAGGCTCAATAAGTTGGTAGATTACTGTAACACCTCAAATATCAAACCATCTATCTAAGTCTGAAACTCAGGAAAATTTTATGTTTCCAGGAATGACGGATCCAAATCACGGACTGTGATTCGAACCACGGATCGTGGAATGGAACCGTGGTTCCTTTCTGTTGATTCAGTCTCTGGTATGGAACCATGAGTTGGTTTTATGGACCATGGTTCAAACCACGGGTCTATCATGTAGACTCGTGGAACCAGATCATAGGCATGACAAGTCCCTCTGAAAATAACGACTATGTTCTACGACCCATTGTCAAATGATGGACTGTCCTTCTGAGTCGTGGGTTGATCCAGAGACCAGCTAGGTCCCTAGCAATAACGAGTCCAATTGATGACCCATCATCCATTCTATGAGTCCGTCCGGTTGACACGTAGATTACATTCCGCAGCCTGATTAGTTGGCCAAGAACCACGAATTAGAACCATGGGTTGTGGTTCAAACAATGACCCATAGAACCGACCCGTGATTCCTGAAGCCGACCCATTTTTCCAGCTTTTTCTTAATTAAATCCCAGAGGTATTTTAGTCATTACCCACCCTTTTAACTCCTAAATGATGTCGTTTTGTCTATTTCTAGTAGGGTTTTCACCCTCATTAGCCTAAGTTCCTTCTAAAACCTTCATTCTTCTCCCAAAATGGAAAAAGTTCTTCTCCAACCTCCAAGTTCAAGTATCCTAAGTCTTTTCCATTCAAGTGGGTTAGCTTCAATCAAGGTATGTGGGTATTCAACAATGGGTTTCATTCACTCTTGTGTCTAAAACCCCAAATCCTATTTTGATTTCTATGAATCTTCAAATGAGGGTTTTTACCCAATTCTTATGGGTTTTGCTATATATTATATTCTCATGATTTGATTATGAAATTTCTACTAAATTGCATGATTTTACATAGGTTTTTACATGGGAATTCTTATATCATGAATTGAAGTCTAACCATGACAATTTCTACATGCATGGGATGGATTTAAGCAAATTGGGTTTGATAGCATGTTTTCCATGAATTTTCAAGTATGTGCATGCCTAGTTCCTATGTTCTATGAAAATTTACGTATTATGAAATTGAACTAGAGCCATGCAAATTTTCCATGTCATGAAGTATTATGCAAGACAAGGCACCCGATGTTCCATCAATGCTCATGAATCAATTTCTAAAACTATAATTCATGAGTAGTATGATGATCTGGGGTATGAACATGTTATGAACAAGTTTGGAATCAGATATGTCACATGTATATGAGCTCATATTATATGTTTTGGGAGTAGTATTTATCACCAAGATATGAGGGTTCAGATAACCCAAGTCCAAAACTACGTTGCCACCGTAGGTTGCCCTCTGTGGCTTATTATGACAGGATCTTGGTACAACATAGTTTTAACTTTGGCCGGTTAGGACAACCCTTTTCAGTAGGGGTACATGACACTAGAATCCATGTAGCTCAGCATGGTTTATGTCGGTTAAGAGAAACTCCCACATGATCATTTTCAAACTATGAAGTTATATGATTCTATACTTTAGACTTAAGTTTTCTTTTATGTCTTATGTCTCTTATCTTAATACTTATTCATGTCCTTTCTTTATGTAACAAGTCATTTTAAGTATGTTTTTAACGATTTTTATCATGTTCATGCATCGCTCTCATGATCGGTACATCCTATAGTACTGACACATATCTTGAGTTGCATCCTTTGATGATGCAGATTCAGGTGTTCCTTTTAGACCTTTGGCTAGAGCTTCCAAGCCACCTTTTGTCAGCTATTGGTGAGTCCTCTTAGATCGAGGACTAGTTATGTTCTTAGTTAGTGTTAGCTATTATATTTTCCGCACTTTGAGTTAGCTAGGGTCTTGTCCTAGCAACTCTTTATGTCATGAGTAGAGGATTTTCATACATAGACAGCTTTTGAGTCTCTTTCTAGATTTTGTGTTCCTATTTGACTTGATTATCCCTTTATGTAATTCCGGATTTATCTATTATGCTTCCGCTTATCTTTTGTTATACTTGAGAATGCTATGACCAAGGGTTAGCTTGGGGAACTTATGGTCCCAAGTCCCATGTTACATCTAGAGGATAACCTCGGGGTGTGACAAACTTAGTATCATAGCCTCAGGTTCAAGAGTCCTAGGATGTCTGAAAGCCACATCGAGTAAAGTCTCTTTCTTGTGTGTGAAGTGTGCCACACATATGAGAGAGAAGCTATGAGGTATCTGAGAAAACTTCATTTCTTTCATGATCATGTTGTGTGATAGAGCTTAACTCTAATATTCCTCTAATCCTTACCTTGTACATTTTAGATCATGCCTTGATGTGTTATGCCTCACCGAACCGCTCGGAATATCGCTCCTCCAGTTCTGGCCCCCGAGGTAACTAATAAGGATTTCAGGAACACCATCCATTTGCTAGCCCATACCTTGGCTGCCCAGGCCAACCAGCTGGATCCTATCCTAGTCCACTCTCAAGGTAGGGTAGCAGATGGGGTTCGTGATTTTGTCCAAATGAACCCACATAAATTTTGGGGTACGAAAGTGAGTGAGAACCCACTTAACTTCATTGATGAAGTGAAGAAGATATTTGATGTTATGCAAGTGGTTGGGGTTGATTGTGTGAAGCTCGCATCCTACCAACTCAAGGATGTATCTCATATCTGGTTAACCCAATGGAAGGAGGCTAGAGCTAGGGATGTGGTCCCTATGACTTGGGAGTGTTTCAAGAAGGCTTTCCTTGACCGATTCTTTCCCTGAGAGTTGAGGCAAACAAAGACTGAGGAGTTTGTAAACTTGAGACAGGGGTCGATGTCAGTCCAAGAGTATAGTTTGAAGTTCACTTAGTTATCAAGGTATGTCCTTTCTATGGTAGCAGACCCGCACGACCAAATGAGTAAGTTTATCTATGGGATTTCAGACATGGTGTGCAGGTCTGCTATGCTGTTGAGTGATATGAACATTTACAGACTCATGACTCATGCTCACCAGATCGAGGGGACAAGCTTAGGGAGATGTCTAGGGAGAACAAGAGAGTTAGATCCAAGAGTTCAGGTTTTGGCCATCAGAGGTCTGATGGTGGGCACCTCTTCTCGTTTCAGAAGAAGTCATCAGGACCCATTCATTCTTCTACTAGTGCTCCTACCTAGGCCCTGAGGCCTCGTCATGATCAGAGTGGTAGAGGATCTAGTTATTATTCGCAGTCTCAGGAGAGTGTTACTAGAGGACCATTCTATCCCATTTGCAACAAGGGTGGGAAGAATCACCTGGGAGAGTGTCGCGCGGGCAAGAGAGCATGCTTTGGGTATGGATAGGCTGGACACATGGTTATAGATTGCCCTTCAACTAAGAAGGGTCAGGGTAGTGGTAGGGCTTAGTCTACTCCAGCAGCCCCAGGAGGTTGACCAGCCCAGCAGGGCCTAGCTTCTAGTTCTGGTGGTCAGTGCCAGAACCGTCTTTATGCTATGTCCTCTCATCAGGACCAAAAGGGTTCCCCAGATGTTGTTACTGATATGTTGAAAGTTTTCTCTTTCGATGTGTATGCTTTGTTGGACCCCGGTGCCTTTTTATCCCTTGTGACTCCTTATGTAGCATGCAAATTTGAAATTTATCCTAAATTACTTTTAGAACCCTTTTGTGTTTTTACCCCTGTTGGTGAGTCAGTATTAGCCAAAAGAATCTACCAAAATTTCTCTATCTCAGTCCTTCATAGAGTCACTTCAGCGGATTTAGTAGAATTTGAGATGACAGATTTTGATGTTATTCTTGGTATGGATTGGCTACATGCTTGTTATGCTTCTATTGATTATCGTACTTGAGTTGTTAGTTTCAAGTTTCCAAATGAACCCGTCTTAGAATGGCAAGGTAGTCCCCTTTCCTCGAAGGGTCGTTTCATATCTTATCTTAAGGCTAGGAAGATAATTTCAAAGGGGTATGTTTATCACATAGTGCAGGTTATGGACACGGAGTCGGAACCCCATCCTTCAGCCTGTTCCTGTTATGAAGGAGTTTCCATAAGTGTTTCTCGAGGATTTGCCCGGAGTCCCTCCCGAGCAGGAGATCAACTTTGGGATAGATCTTCTTCTAGATATGAATCCTATCTCTATTCCTCCCTATAGAATGGCTCCCATGGAGCTTAAGGAGTTAAAGGATCAGTTGAAGGATCTTCTTGATAAATGTTTCATCAGGCCTAACATTTCTCTATGGGGTGCCTCAGTTTTATTTTTTTGAAAGAAAGATGGTTCTCTTAGAATGTGTATTGATTACCATCAGTTGAACAAGGTCATAACCTAGAATAAATATTCCATTCCTAGGATTGATGACTTGTTCGATCAGCTTCAGGGTGCTAGTTTCTTCTCCAAAATTTACCTTAGATTCGGTTATCATCGTTTTCGTGTTAGAGAGTGTGATATTCCAAAGACAGCCTTCAGAACTTGGTATGGTCATTATGAATTTGTTGTGATGTCATTTGGTCTTACGAATGCTCCTGCAGCCTTTATGGATTTGATGAACCGTGTGTTAAAATAGTACCTGGATATGTTTGTTATTATTTTTATTGATGATATCCTCATCTACTCTCGGAGTGAGGAGAGGCATGCATACCATTTGAGAGTTGTGTTGCAAACTCTCAAGGACTGGCAGTTATTTTCTAAGTTTAGAAAGTGTGAGTTCTGCGTGCAGTTTGTTACTTTTCTAGGTCATATTGTGACTAGGGATGGTATTCGATTTGATTCTCAAAAGATTGAGGCGGTAAAGAACTGGTCTAGACCCACTTCCCCTTCTGATATTAGAAGTTTTTTAGGTTTGGCTGGTTATTACAGGAGGTTTGTGGAAGGATTTTCTTCCATTGCTGCCCCTTTGACCCGATTGACTCAGAAGAAGGTGAGATTTCAGTGGTCCAACTTGTGTGAGAAGAACTTTCAGGAATTGAAGACTAGATTGACCACAGCTCCAGTGTTAGCTCTACCCAAGGGCCTAGATGATTTTGTTATGTATTGTGATGCTTCTAGGATTTGTTTAGGTTGTGTTTTGATGCAGCGTGGCAAGGTGATTGCTTATGCATCTAGAAAGCTTAAGACTCATGAGAAGAACTACCCTACTCATGATCTTGAGTTAGCAGCCGTGGTCTTTGCTTTGAAGATTTGGAGACATTATTTGTATTGGGTGCATGTGGATGTATTCACCGATCATAAAAGTCTTTAGTATGTGTTCACTCAGAAGGAATTGAATTTATTACAAAGGATATGGCTTGAGCTCCTTAAAGATTATGACATGAGTGTGCTTTACCATCCGGGTAAGGCCAATGTTGTGGCGGATGCACTTAGTAGATTGTCGATAGGTAGTGTGTCTTCAGTCAAAGAAGGAAAGAAGGAATTGGTTAAGGAAATTCATAGGCTAGCTTGATTGGGAGTTCGCCTTATGAACTCGACAGAAGGTGGTATTATTGTTCAGAATGGTTCCGAATCATCCTTGGTAGCAGAAGTGAAGGAAAAGCAAGACAGTGATCCCATTTTACTTCAGCTTAAGGGTGCAGTCCATCAGCAAAGGGTTGAGGTATTCTTCCAAGGGGGGGATTGTGTACTTCATTATTAGGGACGACTATGTGTGCCAGATGTAGATGGGTTGTGCCAGTAGATTTTGACTGAGGCTCATAGTTCCAGATATTCCATCCACCCCGGTGCCACCAAGATGTACCGTGATCTATGGGAAGTCTATTGGTTGAATGGTATGAAAAGGGACATAGCCAATTTTGTGCCTAAGTGTCCCAACTATCAGCAAGTGAAGTTAGAGCACCAGTGACCAGGTGGCATAATTCAGGATATTGATCTTCCTACTTGGAAGTGGGAAGCGATCAATATGGACTTCATTAATGGGTTGCCTCGTACTCGAAGGAAACATGATTCGATTTGGGTAATTGTCGACCGGATGACTAAGTCATCTCACTTCTTGGCTGTTAAGACTACTGATTCAGTGGATGATTATGCCAGACTCTACATCCGGGAGATAGTTTGATTGCATGGTGTCCCATTGTCCATCATTTCAGATAGAGGTACTCGGTTTACCTCTCAGTTTTAGAGATTATTTCAGAGAGGTCTTGGTACTCAGGTGAAGCTTAGCACAACTTTTCACCCTCAGACAGATGGCCAGGCAGAGCGTACTATTCAGACTTTGGAGGATATGTTGAGATCTTGTGTGATTGACTTCAAAGGAAATTGGGATGATCACTTACTTCTTATCGAGTTTGCCTACAATAATAGTTTTCACTCCAGTATCCAGATAGCTCCATATGAGGCCCTTTATGACTGGAGGGGTAGCTATCTTATTGGTTGGTTTGAAGTAGGTGAGGTAGCTTTGATTGGTCTGGATTCGGTTCATAAAACAACAGAGAAGGTTCAGCTTATTAAGGAGAGGTTGAAGACTGCTCAGAGACGATAGAATTCATATGCAGATGTGAGGAGAAGAGAATTGGAATTTGAGGTTGATGATTGAGTTTTTCTGAAGGTGTCATCCATGAAGAGTGTGATGATATTTGGCAAGAAAGAGAAGCTTAGTCCCCGTTTTGTAGGTCCTTATCAGACTTTGAGGAGAGTTGGTAAGGTTGCTTATGAGTTGGATTTGCCATCGGATTTAGAAGCGGTTCATCCAGTTTTCCATGTTTCCTTGTTGAAAAAGTGTGTTGGTGATCCAACCTTGATTGTTCTTTTGGAGGATGTGAATGTGAAGGATAGCCTTACTTATGAGGAGGTTCCCATAGAGATCCTTGATCATCAGATTCGTAGGTTGATTAACAAAGAAGTCGCTTCAGTAAAGGTTCTTTGGAGAAATCAGCTTGTTGAAGGAGCTACTTGGGGAGCAGAATCAACCATGAAGGCCAAGTACCCTCATCTCTTCCCTTCCGATTCCATTTCATCCTGAGGTAATTTCCTTCTTAGTATGTTCCTCCAATTCTATTCCATCGGTGTTCCTCATGATCCTAGCATGTATTCATATTTTCGGAGTTGATTCAGTCATGTTTTAAGTTGAAAAGTTTAGTTTTCATGTTTATTCCTTAGTTTCCATGTTTTGTTGTTGGTTGGGTTGTTGTTCTCTCCAAGTTTCCTTGCTGAGTCTTCATTTGAGGACGAATGATCCTAAGGGGAGATATTTTAACACCCCAAAATTTGATCCAGCTTTTAAACTTAAGAAACCTGAAAATTCTGAACTTCTCAGAAATGATGGGTCCAAACCACGGACCATGGTTTGAACCACGAGTCGTGGAGTGAATCCGTGGTCTAACTCTGCCAGGATCAGTCTCTAGTTTGAGAACCACGAGTTAGTTCTACGAATCGTAGTTCAGTCTACGACCCATCCTGTCAACTCGTGGAACCAGACCTGAGAACTGACTTATTCCGAGGAACCACTAATCAAGATGAAGGACAATGGTTTGAATTACGGACCGTCCTGTTGACTCGTGGAACCTGATCAGAGACCTGCCAAGTCCTTCAGGAATGACTAATGAGTTTGATAGGTCGTAATCTATTCTACAGTCCATCCTGTTGACCGGTAGACTACCTTCTGCAGCCTGTTCATTTGGCCAGGAACGACGGATGGAAACCACGAGCCGTGGTTTGATCTACGACTCGTGGAATCCGTCTGTGGTCCCTAATAGCCAACTTTTTTCAGCTTTTTCCTAATTATGTTTCAGGGATATTTTAGTCATAACCCACCCTTTTAACTTCTAAGTGAGGTCATTTTGACCATTTTTAGCATGATTTATAAACCTATTAGCCTAAGTCCCTCCTCATTACCTCATTCACCTCCCAAAAAGGAAAAGAACTCCTTCAAGCTCCAAGTTCAAGTCTCCGTTTCTTTTCAATTTCAAGTGGGTTAGCTTCAATCAAGGTATGTGGGTATTCAAAAATGGGTTCCTTTCACCCTTGTGCCCAAAACCCCTAATTTCTATTTTGATTTCATGAACTTTCAAATTAGGGTTCTTACCCAATTCTTATGAGTTTTGCTATAAAGTGCCTTCTCATAATTTTATTATGAAATTATATTAAATTGCATGATTTTGCATGAGTTTTTACATATAAACTCCTATTTTATGAATTGAAGGCTAATTATGGTAAATCCTACATGGATGGACTTATTTAAGTAAATTGGGTATTTGATAGCATGTATTCTCATGAATTTTTAAGCAAGTGCATGCCTAGTTCCTATATTCTATGAAAATATATGTTATTATGAAAATTGAACAAGAGTCATACAAGTTTTCAAGTTATGGATTATTATGCAAGACAAGACACCCGATGTTCCATCAATGCTCATGGATCATTTTCTAAACCAAGGTTCGTGAGTAGTATGAATATTCGGATTATGAACATGTTTATGAACAAGTTTTGACATCTAGATATGTCACATGTATGTGAGCCTCATGCTATATATATATATATATATATATATGTGTGTGTGTGTGTGTGTGTATGTGTATGTGTGTGTATGTGTGTGTGCGTGTGTATTTTGGGAGTAGTATTTAGCACCGAGTTGGACCGAGTGAGAGTATCCTTAGTCTTAGAATTATGTGCCACCGTAGGTGCCCTTTGTGGCTTATGACAGGATCCTGGTATGACATAATTCTAACTTTAGCCGGTTAGGACAGCCTTTTTCAGTGTGGGTGCATGACACTGGACTCCATGTAGCTCAGTATGGTTTATGTCGGGTAAGAGAAACTCCCACATGATTATTTTCAAGCTATGAAGTTATATGATATTATACTTTGAATCTTAACTTTACTTCATGTTTTATGTCCTATATCTTGATTACTTATTATGTTATCTCTTTTATGAATGAGCTCATCTTATGTATGTTTTATCATGATCATGCATATCTCACATACTCGGTACATCATATAGTACTGACGCATATTTTATGCTGCATCCTCTTGATGATGCAGATTCAGGTTCCCTCCCCTAGGCACGTGGCTAGAGACCGCAGGCCGTATCCAGCCAGTGTTGGTGAGTCCTCATTGTTTGAGGGCTAGTTATAACTCTAGCTAGTTTTGATTATTTACTTTCGTACTTTGAGTTAGCTAGGGTCTTGTCCTAGCAACTCTTTATGTCATGTGTAGAGGATTTTCAGACATAAACAGTATTCGGGTCTTCTTCGAATCATGTTCCTCTTGATTTTATCTTATGGATTGAGTTACCTAATTCTTATTATGCTTCTGCTATGCTTGATTGATATACCTGAGTTATGCTATGACCAAGGGTTAGCTTAGGGCACTTGTGGTCCTGGGTCCCGTGTTACGTCTAGGGGGTAGTCTCGGAGTATGACTCAGGATATTGATCTTCCTACTTGGAAGTGGGAAGCGATCAATATGGACTTCATTAATGGGTTGCCTCGTACTCGAAGGAAACATGATTCGATTTGGGTAATTATCGACCGGATGACTAAGTCATCTCACTTCTTGGCTGTTAAGACTACTGATTCAGTGGATGATTATGCCAGACTCTACATCCGGGAGATAGTTTGATTGCATGGTGTCCCATTGTCCATCATTTCAGATAGAGGTACTCGGTTTACCTCTCAGTTTTAGAGATTATTTCAGAGAGGTCTTGGTACTCGGGTGAAGCTTAGCACAACTTTTCACTCATAGACAGATGGCCAGGCAGAGTGTACTATTCAGACTTTGGAGGATATGTTGAGATCTTGTGTGATTGATTTCAAAGGTAATTGGGATGATCACTTACCTCTTATCGAGTTTGCCTACAACAACAGCTTTCACTCTAGTATCCAGATAGCTTCGTATGAGGCACTTTATGGTCGGAGATGTATATCTCCTATAGGTTGGTTTGAGGTAGGTGAGGCAGCTTTGATTGGCCCAGATTCAGTGCATGACACTATGGAAAAAGTTTAGCTTATTAGGGAGAGGTTGAAGACTGCTCAGAGTCGACAGAAATCATATGCGGATGTGAGGAGGAGGGAATTAGAATTTGAAGTTGATGATTGGGTTTTTCTAAAGGTGTCACCCATGAAGAGTGTGATGAGATTTGGCAAGAAAGGGAAGCTTAGTCCCCGTTTTGTAGGTCCTTATCGGATATTGAGGAGAGTTGGTAAGGTTGCTTATGAGTTGGATTTGCCATCGGATTTGGAAGCGGTTCATCCAGTTTTCCATGTTTCTTTATTGAAGAAGTGTGTTGGTGATCCGACCTTGATTGTTCCTTTGGAGGATGTAGGTGTGAATGATAGTCTCACCTATGAGGAGGTCCCTGTAGAAATCCTTGATCGTCATATTCGGAGGTTGAGGAACAAAGAAGTTGCTTCGGTAAAAGTCCTTTGGAGAAATCAGCTTGTTGAAGGAGCTACTTGGGAAGCGGGAGAGGCCATGAAGGCCAAATATCCCCATCTTTTTCCTTCTGATTCTGTTCTAGCTTGAGGTAATAGTTTCATCCTTAGTATGTTCCTCTGATCCTATTCCATCAGTTACTCTCATGATCCTAGCATGCATTCATGTTTTCGAAGTTGATTTAACCATGTTTTAAGTTAAAAAGTGAAGTTTTCATGTTTATTCCTTGAATTCCATGTTTTGTTGCTGGTTGGGCTATTTTTCTCTTCAGTCTTCCCTTGTTTAGTCTTAATTCGAGGACGAATGATCCCAAGGGAGAGATATTGTAACACCTCGGAAATCAAACCAACTATCTAAGTCTGAAACTCAGGAAAAAATTTATGTTTCCAAGAATGACGGGTCCAAACCACGAACCGTGGTTCGAACCATGGGTCATGGAATGGAACTGTGGTTCCCTTCTGTTAATTAAGTATCTAGTTTTGAACCACGAGTTGGTTCTATTGACTGTGGTTCAAACCACGGGTCCGTCCTGTCGACTCGTGGAATCAAATCAGAGGCATGACAAGTCCCTCTGAAAATAACAACGCAGTTCTATGACCCGTCGTTCAATTGACGGACCGTCCTTCTGAGTCGTGGGTTGATCCATAGACCAGCTAGGTCCCTAGCAACGATGAGTCCAATTGACGTCCCGTCATCCATTCTACGGGTCCGTCCTGTTGACCCGTAGATTACATTCTGCAGCCTGATTAGTTGGCCAAGAACCACGAGTTGGAATCACGGGTTGTGGTTCAAACGATGACCTATAGAACCGACCCGTGATTCCTGAAGCCGACCCATTTTTCCAGCTTTTTATTAGTTAAATCCCAAGGGTATTTTAGTCATTACCCACCCTTTTAACTTCTAAATGATGTCATTTTGGCTATTTCTAGTAGGGTTTTCACCCTCATTAGCCTAAGTTCCTTCTAAAACCTTCATTCTTCTCCCAAAAAGGAAAAAGTTCTTCTCCAAGCTCCAAGTCTCAAGCTCCAAGTTCAAGCCTCCTAAGTCTTTTCCATTTAAGTGGGTTGGCTTCAATCAAGGTATATGGGTATTCAACAATGAGTTTCTTTCATCTTTGTGTCCAAAACCCCAAATCCTATTTTGATTTCTATGAATCTTCTAATTAGGGTTTTTACCCAATTCTTATGGGTTTTGCTATATATTATCTTCTCATGATTTGATTAGTAAATTTCTACGAAATTGCATGATTTTACATGGGTTTTTATATGGGAATTCTTATATCATGAATTGAAGTCTAACCATGACAATTTCTACATGCATGAGATGGATTTAAGCAAATTGGGTTTGATAGCATGTTTTCCATGAATTTTCAAGTATGTGCATACCTACTTCCTATGTTCTATGAAAATTTACGTATTATGAAATTGAACTAGAGCAATGCAAACTTTCCATGTCATGAAGTATTATGCAAGACAAGGCACCCGATGTTCCATCAATGCTCATAAATCCATTTCTAAAACTATAATTCATGATTAGTATGACGATCCGGGTTATGAACATGTTATGAACAAGTTTGGCATCAGATATGTCACATGTATATGAGCTCATATTATATGTTTTGGGAGTAGTATTTATCACCAAGATATGAGGGTTCAGATAATCCAAGTCCAAAACAACGTTGCCACCGTAGGTTGCCCTCTGTGGCTTATTATGACAGAATTCTGGTACGACATGGTTCTAACTTTTGCTGGTTAAGACAGCCCTTTTCAGTGGGGGTACATGACACTGGATTCCATGTAGCTTAGCATGGTTTATCTCGGTTAAGAGAAACTCCTTCATGATCATTTTCAAACTATGAAGTTATGTGATTCTATACTTTAAACTTAAGTTTTTTTTCATGTCTTATGTCTCGTATCTTAATACTTATTCATGTCCTCTCTTTATGTAACAAGTCATTTTAAGTATGTTTTTAATAGTTTTTATCATGTTCATGCATCGCTCTCATACTCGGTACATCCTATAGTACTGACGTATATCTTGCGATGCATCCTTTGATGATGCAGATTCAAGTGTTCCTTCTCAGACCCGTGGCTAGAGCTTCTGGGCCACCTTCTGTCAGTTGTTGGTGAGTCCTCTTAGATCGAGGACTAGTTATGTTCTTAGTCAGCGTTAGCTATTGTATTTTCCGCACTTCGAGTTTTCTTGGGTCTTGTCCTAACAACTTTTTATGTCATGAGTAGAGGCTTTTCAGACATAGACAACTTTTGAGTCTCTTTCTGGATTTTGTGATTGAGAAAATATAAGATATAAAAGCAATAAATAGCAGAAAGCAATAAAGGTAGTCACAGAAGCAAACGGATAAGTACACGGAAGCTAGCACAAATAGAATGCAAGGACAAAACAATCATACTCGGTTAACTACTAGAAATATATATCACAGAACACAGGTGAAGGAAAGAAGAACGCACCTGAGGTCCTTGCAACAACAATATATATAAAGACAGTTTAAGAAATAGGTGGTATACCGGTAACTTCAAGTGATAAGGGAAGGAGGGAAAAGCAAGTAACACGTACTCATGCTTGAAATACAATACTACTAACTATATCAGGCTGGCAACACAACTCTCAAATACAAATAAGAACACTAACCCAAATGTAACTAAAAAGTGAACTAGTACTACAATAAGATATGACAACAATAAATCTACCTACAAACCCAACGGGCGCCCATACACCCGATGAACACATACAAGTGAAAACAAACTCTCCGACATCCCATACTACCGGAGCGTACAATCAATAAACAGCAAACAAGGGTGGAATCGAATACAATAAATGATATGATAATGTAGGTGAAACCAGGTGTGATAGTAGTATCGTATGTACCTCCTCCAGTGTCGATAGACCCAGTAGGTAGGGTCCATGGAAGGACGCACCCGTATACCTCAACTACATTGTATACCCCTCCTCCGGCACTCGCAGCATGTAGCCTCTAGTCCGGGTCAGCAAGGTCCATGGAGGTCTTCGATCACACACTAAATCTCAGAATCTCAAGTATACCTTCCCGGAGTGTATCCGAGTCTAAACCAATAACCGTGGTCTCAAAATGGGTGTCTGGAGTCTACCCGGGTCTAAATCAGTAAATCATTTCTCAAAAACCCCAATAAGGGTGTTTGGGGCATAACCGGGTCTAAAAAATTAGTAAAATAAGTCTGACGCTCGACTCGACCGAGTCTAGTATCGTCTTAAATCAATAGTAAAATGTGTCTAGCACTACGGCAGCCGAGTCAGTGTAAGTGTGAAAACGGTGATAAAATCATCATTTAGTCTCCTTTACCCTAAGAAGATCCATTACAGTCAGTTCCAAACCCTTTTATAACCATTTTTATCAAAATGGGCCTTCGGAGCCATGCAAGGTTTAGAAAATCGGGCACGCAGCCAAAGTAGTAGTAAATAATGCTGAAAACTCCTTTATATGAATGATAATGGCATGCTCAAATACAATCAATAGCCCAACGGCTCACAATCAACCTATCGGTCCTGCACAGGCTCCAATCGCTCTACAACACAGATAACCAGTTCTATAATCATAATCTGATGTCCGAGACTCACGAACATTCTCGAATAACCCACCATCTATGGTCCAAAGGCAAATACAAGGCCATACGAGGCAACAAGGGGTGATACTACATAATCCATACAAATACTACAATGATACAGTATGAAAAAGTCAGACAAAAAGAAAGCGAAAAAGGTCTGGGGTGCCAAACTAATAAACCCAACCCGAGGATGCTAATTAGTAGAATTATAGCCTATATATGCAAAGTCTAGAAAAAAGAAACCGTAACCTACTTGTCGGCCGATGACAAGCTGTTGGAACAATGTTGTCCAAGCCCAAACTGCTCCAAAAAGTCCCAAAAAGGAATCACACTACGAAGAAGGTAATCTACACGTTAAAACAAGACTAACGATACCCATATTGCTTGTAGACACGTAATTTTTGACCCTCCCCGAGTTTAATTTATCGCACAAAACATGTATATATCTGTTTTTAGTCTAATCTTTATTTTAACTTTTATTTTATTTTTTTAGTAGGATTTACTTGATAAATTTAAAAACTACAAAAATAGAATCACAGTTTTAGGATAAGTTTTATTTTTGTAAAGAAAAGAAATTTCGAAAGATATGTTTTCTTTTCGAATATAAGTTTTAATAAATAAGATAAAAAATTTAGTATATTTTGTAGTTATGTTTTTATTTTAGCATAATTGTTTATTTAATTTTAGTTTTTTTTATTATTATTTTTTATTTTTTGTTAGGTCTTACTTTTGAACAATCAAAAACTATAAAAAAAAAGAGTCATATTTTAAGATAACATTTTGTTTCATTTTTAAAAGGAACAAAAAAATCTCACAAAATATTTTTTTTTAAAAATCATATTTATAAATAAAATAGTATTTTATCAGCAATATTTTTAATTTTTCTTTTCTTAAGCTATAATTAATTAGTTAATTAGTATTTTTATTACTATTAGTATTATTTTGATAATATTATTTACTAATTTTATATAAAATCAAAAAAGAAAGAGCTCTAATCACAAACTCACCACTTCACATGCACATTCATGCACACACTACTCACGTTTTTTTTCTTCTTTTCTTCTTTTTCTTCTTTTCTTTATCCTAATAATCAAACAAGCCAATCCTAATACTACTAAAACACTACCACGTCTGCAACTAATCTGCTTCCCTCTCTCCTTCACTCCCTTAAAACCCTCAACCCAAAACCCTATCACCCAAAAATCTCTCACCCAAAACAACCTCCCCCAACTTTCACTCCCTCACATTCCTTTTTTTGGGAAAACACACACACGACTCTCACCCCAACCCACTATAAAACACACAATACACAACACAAAAAATTACAGATACACAGAAGCCAAACACAAAGAGACGAGAGAAAGAAAAAGAAAAAGAAAACAAGAGAGAAAAGGAGGCAATAGAAGAGAAAACAAAGAGGGAAAAAGAGAGAAAACAGAAAACAAAGAGGGAGTTTTGAAGGTCCGTAGATTAGAGTTCGATTTTTGGTTTCCTGTTTGACGGCTTCGGTCAAATCTTAAAAGATTTAAGCATTCACTAACTCTTTGGAATCAGTAGATTCTTTAGCTTCATTTTCTTCTCGGCGTGAAAGAGGTAATCTTTGAACTCCTTGTAGTTGAAAATAATGATAAATGGAAAGATGATTTCATTTTTTTTGCTCATCTGTTTTACTTGTTTCTTTTACGTGAAATTTTATTGTGAGATGTATGTTGGATTATCCAAGCACTTATATATTCAGGCGTAAATTCGAGATTTAACTTGATCTTTTGTTGGGTATACTTTGTTATGATTCTTGTTTGAATGTTAAGATAGAGGATACATGCAATACAAAAGAGAAACAAAAAATGGAGAACACACAGATAGATGAGAGAGGAAAAGAAACAATAGAGAGATAGAGAAGAACACACGGAGATTAGAGGGAATAGAGGATAAGCAAAAATAGATAGAGAAAATCATAGATGAGAGGGTAAGGAATAATACACAACAGAGAGTAAAAGATTGAGAAAAAATAGAGCAACCTGAGAGAAAAAAATAGGATGAAAAGATCGAGAGGAAGTCAGCAAAAGGATAGAGAACGGATGGATAACGTACACAAAGAGGAAAAAATATTGAGAGTATTTTAGGAGTTCTGAAAAAAGGGTTTGTTGGAAGGTTAAGTTCAAGTTCGTCGAGATTTTTGGTGAGGCTCTTTGACTATGTTGCTACTTCTGGTAGATGTTCAACATCGAATTTGATTGTATTATCATCTCGTTGGACAATTAAAGGTTCCTTTATCAATTGCAAGGAGGTTTTACTCCTTTAAGGTCCATCTCTTGCAACTCGCAACTTATCCATTAATATTTATGTATATGATTTTTCATTTTAATGTGTAAATATGTTGTCTGTTTGAATTTTCATGATATTTTATTTGATTTTTCTCTATTGAATGATTTAGTTTATTTTCAAAAATAACATGTCATATATAAATGTGAAAAAAGATATGGAAAAGTGATGTTGAAATGATGCTATTGAGTGATACAGTGATTTATTTTTAATATTCTATCTAATGGAATTGGTTTAGATTAGTGACATCTAGAGACATTCATTTATACGTTGTCTCTTAATTCTGGTTTATGTTTCACATAATTTATTGAATCATAGAGTTAGATAGAAAAATTCTAAATGGTTCTTGCCCAAGTTTGATCCATATTGCACTAAATTGTTTTTTCGTGAATTTGGTCATATCCAAATGTTATGAGTGATGTTATACCATGCGTTGTACCCAAATTAATTAGTCATCAAGTGTGAGGGAGTGAGATGAGTTGCGAATTAATCTAAACCTCATCGCGAAAAGAGAGAGGGTAAAGAGTTAGAGAAGAAAGAACAAATAGTCTTGAGTTTACAAGAGACAAACAAATTCCTCTAATGCTAGATGAGCTTTAGGAATGATAAATAATTATAGTAATAAAATCTTGTTTCGATTAAGGATGCGATTACGCGCTTTTTTCTTGAGACGCTCTAAAAATAAATAAATAATTGATCAAAAGTAAAAAATAAAATTTCAAAGATGCGGTTACGCACCTTGGCCAAATCATTAATAATTAATTCTCACTAATTGAGATCAAGAATGTGATTACGCATCTAAGTTAGGACCAATAAAATTTCAACAAATAAAATACGAGCGAATCATGTCTTGTAATACAATCTATCCAAAAATTATTCAAGCTAAGTATAAATTGATAAAAGTGACCGTGCTAGAACCACGGGACTCGAGGGGTGCCTCATACCTTCCTCTCGGTCAACAGAATTCCTTACTCGGTCTTTTATTTTTGCAGACCAAATAAGAGTCATTTCCTTTTGATTAGGGATTCAAAAAAATGACTTGGAACACCATTAAAACTCAATTCCAAGTGGCAACTCTAAAAAATAAGTAAAATAATCCCTATTCAATACTATCACTTTAATTGTAAAAACCCATCATAAAAGGGGTGTGACATCTCTGGCGACTCCGCTGGAGATAACCAGAATTTGAGCTTTCGATTTTGACTAAAACTTGGCTTATTTTATTATTTTCTTGAATATATTATGTATGCTGGCCTAATGTGCTACTTGCCGCTCATTTACTGCTTTGATATTATTGAACTGTATTATAAACTGTCTTTTCTCGTTTACCCATCTGAGTCTCTGGACACTTCACACACGGTCACAAGAATGCAGTTACGCATCCTACTTGTTTTTGAGATAAAGCTGGAGTGTCTTGGCACCTGGTGAAGGATTATTAGTCAAGCATGTTAGGCGGGGTTTGGAAAAGCTAAGAATCCATAATAGCACTGTTATCGGCAAGTTGCCCCTCCCTGGCTCTAGTGTCCGCTCAGGTAATCCAGTCTAGATACCTATCTCCATCAGGTTTACACCTAGCAAGATTGAAACACAGACCTGGTTATTCCTTGTAGGCTCTACTTATCTGTATCATTTGCATTTGACTTGGTGAGACTCGGCATAGAGGTCGAGTCTGTCTAGGACAGGTACCCTCTTTTGAGACCAACATGTACATCCTATGTGCTATTTGTAATATTATGAGGAAGGTCTGTTGATTGTTCACTGGCTTTAGCGTAATTAGAGAAAGTGAAGAGAGAAAAGTATTTCCCTAATTTCATGCCCGTTTTTGTAAAATATTTTGCTCAAGTATAAAGGAAAAGCGAGTTTAAAAGGAAATAGCTTTCTCTTTCTTGTTTTAAAACTTCTTATATATTTTCTAAAAATGAAGGAAAAACACAAAATAAGATTTTTGGTTTCTACTTTCTTTTGTATAGTCAGTAAAAAAGAAGATCTCAAAAATATTGTTCCCTTTCTTACCCAAAGCTTCTATGGAGGTCGTCTTGCGAACGTGACCAACCCCGTCATTTATGTTATAATAGACCTAAACCTTTTTGGAGGTTTTTAAGGTTTATTTTTACAAAAATAATTGTGTCTTCCCTTTACGTTTCCTTTTTGTCTAAGAGTGCTCATCAATTTTTAGCCTAAAAGAGCCTTGTCGAAGTATGTAGAGGTTGTCTTTGTAAAATCACCTTCTGGGTCAATTTTCACGAACTACGTGTACCTGATTCTTGACTCCAGGACAAGATACATACGCAATCCATCTCGAGCTCCATATTTTGCATACATGGTGGGTAGATCGGTTAATTCTGACTATTTAAGTCACGGTGGACCGACATTTGGAAATAGATTCACTTTTAAAAGATATGTTGATATTCTTTTCCCCTCAAATCCTCCTTTTTTGAAAAGTATCTGTGTTGTTTTCCCTTTGAGTTTAAAATTGTTCATTTACTAGATTTTGTGGGTCAAAACCTATTTTCCATCTAAGTTTAGACGTCTCTTGACCTTGTATTTCTGTCCATAGGTACAACATGGTTAATCCTCCTCATGGAAAGTGTCAGAAGAGGAAAAGAGATGGGAATATACTGCTTTAGGTCATAAATTATGTTCTTTTGGAGCTCTAGAAGTGGTGGCATGACATGGGCCTTTTAGAGCAGGATAAAATCTTCAAACATTTGGGTTTCCTAACCAGGATCATGACAAATAACCCTAGAAGAGACGTGATCTAGGCATTGCTATCCTTTTGGGACCCAACACAATGTTTTTCGGTTCTCAGATTTTGAGTTGACCCCTACTTTGGAGGAGATAGCTGGTTATACTGGTTTTGGAGAGAGATTAGCCAGTCAGAAATTGGTAGCCCCGAGAAGCATTTCTGTGAACAAATTCTGTCTACTCTTGAACATTTGCAAAGCCAAAGAGAAGTCTTTAGAGAAAGGTTGGGCCTCCTTACAGTTTATGTATGAAAGGTATGGGAGAAAAGAAGGGTTCGAGCAATTTGGAACACTACTCAGCAACAAGGGAAAGTTTGAGACATGGAAGAAACACAGACGGTTTGCTTTTATGGTAGTTTTTTTAGGGACGGTGGTTTTTCCAAGGAGGGGTAAAAGGATTAACATACATCTAGCTGGGGTATTAAATATCTTGATTAAGAAGGAAGACCATACCACCGTGCCAATGATCCTGGCAGACATTTATCGTGCCTTAACTGTCTGCCAGCAGGGGAAGGGTTTCTTTGAAGGATGTAACATTATACTGCAAATGTGGATAGTGGAGCACCTTTACCAAAATCCTACTATGGTGATGTTTGTTTACGAGTGGGTTGATCATATTACAAACCATGAAAAGAGGATGGAAAATTATAAATGCCCAGAAGGGGTTGAGGCTTAGGTTAAGAGCTTTCACTCACTGACAGCAGATAAAATTACATGGAACTACCCTTGGTTCCCTTGGAGGGAAGTCATATATATGTCTATTGTTCTCCCTTTTTTGATATTGATGGGTATTAGAGGTGTGCATCCATATGCGCCATTGCGAGTTTTGTGCCAATTAGGTAGGCGTGAGATTAAACCTGTGACAGAGGGTATGAGAGGCTTTGTGTATGAGGTTAGACTAGAAATTCCCCTTCCCGAAAGAGAAGCCTAACAGATTTGGGAGGGTTGTCTTGTTATGGGATTTAGCACGATGGTCACGGAGTGCGAAAGGGGAAAAGTACACCCAGAATTTTCTGATTGTTAGAGAAACAACCACCTCCACCAGTCAGACTAGCGAGATCTGTAAAGGGACCGATAGATCAATAGGCTAAAATCAAGGCAAGGTTTGAGATAGCTATTCGAGATCACCACATCACTAATCAGACTTTAAGATAAGATTTAGAGCATGATAGTGCTGTATTGATCCAGAAACAGGCAATGAATGAGGCGGAGATTGAGGCAAGAGTTAGGCAAATTCAATTAGATGTGCAGAGAGATTACCAGTCAACCACTCAAGCCTTAAATGGACTTGAAAAGATCTAGGGAAATCATTGATGAGCAGCAAGCAAATATTACAAAAGAAAGAATGGAATCAGCCCATATTGAAGCCACACTCCAGGGAAAGCTTAAATTGGCAACAATCAGAGGTGTACAAATTTCAAAACTCACCGTATCTCATCAGCAACAATTACAAGAATATGATCAGAGGGTTCAGGTAGATTTTGATTAGGAAAGAGCATTCGTGAAAGGGGAAGGCTACGAGAAGAAGTAGAGATAGTTTTGGCTCTAGAGAGACGTGTCAGATAGATGATTATTGCTCGTGATCAGTAGATACAGGGATGGGGGCAGGCTTTTAATTCACTTTGGGTAAAGGTCCATCATTTGGCTGGTCGCACTGCTCAAATGGGCCTAGATTACCAAGGGTTAAACCATGAACATTTTCTCACCCGAGTACCTGCTTTTGTTGGTCAGCTCACAGCCTCATTGCAAAACATATACCTGGGTTAGTAGGTCATTTAAGTTTAGATTCTCCATGAGCAGGCGTGATGATGAGATCTTGAGCACATTGAAGCCTAGTTGCTAGTGATAGAGGTCCTTGTTTCCTTTTGTTGCAGTCTTTCAGTTTTTTAGTCTTTCATTCTTTCATCTTAGTCTATGACTTTGGTTTAGCTGTGTTCATTTATGTTTTGAGTCAGTTGTTAGTTTGCAAGGTCTATTTTTAAGTGATTATCTTATTTTGTACTTGCACTTCAAAAATGAATAAGGAATGAGATGTCACTTTTTGTTTATTTTCATTTTTTTCAAAATGTTTACTCCTTTACTTGTTTGTTTTAGCAAACTTTTATCATTTTAAATTTTAAAAAAATAATTAAAACAATGAGTGGATGTTTTCTTGAACTACATAAAGATTTGATTCATGTCCAACATGATACGTAGGCAACCCCAATAGGTTCAATCAAAGCCTTTTTTAAAAGAAAAAAAAAAGAGAAAGGATGCGCTCAGATAAGCTGGGATAAAACATAAGGCCTTCCAAACAAGAATTGGAAAATGTGTTTAGCATATGATATGTGATTATGATATGCGAAACTCTTAACGCTAACATGTTTGCTACTCACAGAGAGAGAAAAATAAGTTTAAAGGTGGTTGGTTTGTGACTAAGCTGGCATCTTATCTGTACACCACCAGATAAAAAGGGAAAAATACAATGACTCGCAAAGAAGGAATGTAGTTAGACAATGAAGAAGGCTGATGTTTATTGATTCAACTAGAATCATCATTAGAAGAGGAATTAAGGATGGTAAGACAACAAATGTATGAAATGTACCATGCTTGGATAAATGGACAAGCTCCACCATCTGCAATCCCTGGATTGCCGGATGTAACTGCGTCAACTCACATTCAAGTATCGGGAAGTGACCCATTTTACCCACCTAGTTTTGGCCCATTTATTAACACATCCAACGTTGCTGGAACTTCCATGGTGCACCCTCTAAATGCACCCATGATAAGAAACCCACTTTTTGTGCCTGCTACGCCAACTAGTACAGTCCCTCAACCAACACTGGTGCAAAAATCCAACAATGAGCCTCCATCTAAAACTCAACATGATAAATATTATTCTCCTAAATTGACTTTCAAAGTCTCAGGATCTTACCACTACCCGCATTAGTATAATCCCCTATTGAGGTTGAGAAAACCACTAAGGAAGAGGAACATGAAGAAATGGCTAGAAAAATAAAAAGTTTGGAGCAAAGCATAAGAGATATGCAAGGATTAGGAGGCCCCAAAAGTGTCTCATTTAGAGACTTGTGCATGTTTCCCCATGTTCAGCTGCCTCTGGGGTTTAAGACTCCAAAATTTGAGAAGTACGATGGTCATGGTCACCCCGTAGCCCACTTGAAGAAATACTATAATCAACTAAAGGGAGCAAGGGGTAAAGAAGAATTGCTCATGGCTTAGAGAAAGTCTGATTGGAACAGCCTCGGAATGGTTTATTGATCAAGACATTTCCAATTGGCATACTTATTATGACATGGCTCAAGACTTTGTTAAGAAATTTCAGTATAACATTGATATTGTGCCTGATCACGCTTCTCTTGCCAACATGAGAAAAAAGACCATCGAAAGTTTTTGTGAATATGCTATCAGGTGGAGGGAGAAATCTTCTAAGGTCAATCCATCCATGAAGAAGTCAGAGATGATTGATGTTTTTCTCCAAGCGCAAGAACCCGACTACTTCCATCATTTGCTCTCATCTTGTAACGACCTATTCCGTCGTTACTAAAAATATCTGCGTTCAAGGCAGGTGACTCTCAATTCATAAAAAGAGTTAGGATTAATTCTTTAGTATGAGAGTACATTTGGTATGTACTAAGGTCTTACAATACTCCTAGCACAAAGTTAAGTTGAAAGCTTACTTACCGATTTAATTTCGGGCTAAGTTTAAACTAGGGTCAACTTCAAACGTGCATTCCTCCTAGAATATAAGGAGTTAGTGGTCCTAATACCCACCAAATTAAACATCTCTGAGTCTTCTTTCCAACGCCGCCAACCATTCATCAATCCACTTCCCGAATAAAATGTTATGACTATTTTACTGAAAACTGTCTGTGCTGAAAAATTAACTCCACTATAGAGGGATTTAGGTCACTATAGCGGTACCTCCACAGAAGTTGGTAGTCCTCTATAGCAGAATGATGGAACCAGAAAGCCCAAAAATAGGTTTTATAATCTCATTCTCCCCTTTTTAGTCAAAAACAGATGAGGGTTGCTCTAAAAACCCTCCTAGGTTGCTCCAAAGCTTGGGAGCCATGGGAAGGAGGGATTCTGATTGAAGGGATGAGAAACCACGGATTTTGGGCTTGACAATTGTTAGGTAATGCCTTTAAGGAGCTATAAATTGCATCGTGCAGCTGCTTGGCATCTAGGTAGGCTAGGTTTTTCGTTGAGTAGACTTTTGACATGTTTCCATTTCCTATTTATTGTGTGGAATGAAAGGGAGAATCCATGTCCAGGCCTTTGGGCATGGAGTCTGGAGGAAGATTGTAGGGTTGTTTGGTTAAACTAGAAATAGTAGATTTGTGATAGTGCTTTATGATATTCTGAGTGTATACTTATTTGTTATGGTTTTGCTAATGAAATTTAGGGACTAGGATGTCGGGAAGGATCGGAAAATCGAAAAGGGTTAGTAATAAACTAATGTGCAAGGAATGGAAGTTCTGGAAAATGAATTGGTATAATTAAAATATCTACTGACATATTTAAAGGGGTGATTTGGGGTTAGTCTCCGGACAGGATTTAACGGTTCATAGTGTACCCGGAATTGGGTAGGTGATGGTTATTGCTTCATGTATACATTATATGTTTGTGTACTTTAGTCTAAGTAATTGTCTGATATTTGCATTGCTTAGGGAATGATTTACTAATATCTAAAGGTCCTGTTTAATAGTCTTGTGAATTGAACTGTGTATTTTACTTATTTGTTTACAAGTTGATTGTTCATTGTTTTTGACTGTGGATTGGTTTGACATTCGTTTGGATTGGGTACCACGCTTGGTACAGGAATACTAACGGTTGGCTTGGGTACCACGCCTGGTACATGATAACACTAACGGTTGGCTCGGGTGCCATGCCTGGTACGGGTTTATTTTATTGTACTGTTGCATCTTTATTAATGGTTCTCTGAGTGAATCAAGTTGTGTTTATGAATTGTGTTATTGCATTTTTAGTCCTTGAGAGGCCAGGTTATTATATTGTTAGTTTTGTCTTGGTGTAGGCCAGATTGTTATATTATGTTATTAGTTAGTCTTGGTGTAAGTCGGGCTTTTATATTATGTTATTAGTTAGTCTTGGTGCAGACCGGGTTATGATGTTGGTTATTAGTTGGGTCTTGGTGTAGATCGGGTTATTATGTTGGTAATTAGTTCGGTCTTGGTGTACGCCAGGTTATTATGTTGGTTATTAGTTTGATCTTGGTGTAGACCGAATTATTATATTGGTTATTAGTTGGTCTTGGTGTAGTCCGGGTTACTATGTTGGTTATTAGTTTGGTCTTGTTGTAGACCAGATTATTATGTTGGTTATTAATTGTTCTTGGTGTACACCGAGTTATTATGTTGATTATTAGTTGGTCTTGGTGTAAACCGGGTTTGCCATGTTAACACCAAGATATGTTAGGGGGATCCGGGTGGGTCCGGACTATGTAAAGAGGTTATAAGTTGACAAATTGTTGTCATTAAGTGTACTAATGACGGTCAAAAATTATTATGGTTAATAAGCTAAGGGTGGGTCTTGGTGTAGACCGAGGTAGTCTGTGGAATACTTAGGGTGGATGGAGGATCCTTGGAGGGTCTGGGTTATGTGATGTAATAAAAGGGATTTAGATGTAACTTTGTTGTTGTCATTGAAGGTGTCAATGGTCGTTAGTAGGATTCTATATGATTGGTATATTTGGAGGAAGACTGAGAGTCTGGGGTGTAGTTACTAGTTAATAAAAATAGGTTGAAAAGTTGTCCTAGAGGTCCTGGAAAGGTCCGGACAATGGTGGGTAATACTACAAGCATAAGTGGTTTGGTGTGGCAGTTGGCCGGATTAAGTCTGGATATTTAGTCAAGGTAGTTGACTGGGGTAAAGGTTAAAGTGAGACTTGGGAAGTCTAGGTGACAAGGCGACTTGAGAAGTCTAGTTATGAGTGAGACTTGGGAAGTCCTAGATGTCAGGGTCAAGGCTAGAGTGGTGGAGTTGGCAACGAAAGGTTAGGAAGGTCGGTTCCGAAAGGGGGATTGATAAAAGTGATGTTGAAAAGGGGTGAAGCATTTACCTTGTGCATTTTACCTTGATTTTTATATGATGGTAGGAGTGAATTCGGGTCAGCTGATGATGCTTACAAGTACATGTGTTTGTACTGATTCTACTCTTGCTATACCTTTTTGGGTATAGCCTGGTTGTAGGATTAGTGATGTTTCACAGGTTCAGGATGACGGCGATTCTCCAGCAGCTCCTACTTCTTGCTTCTATGGTGGGATTTGTGTCTTCTTCATTTTTGTATCATCTTGTAGTAGCTCTTGTACCGGCTTAGACTAGGTTCTAGGGAGGACTGTCTCATATTGTAAATGTTTTTCCGCAAGTTCTTCAAGTCGTTTATTTTTCTGAAAATTTTGTAAAGGAAGTTCCATGTATTAAAAAGGATTTTATTTTATGATTTATGTTCTTTTCCGCTATGCATGTTAGTTCGGGTGGTAAGGGTTCTCCCATCTAGGTGGATTAGAGTAAGTGCCTGTATGGCCCGGTAGTTGGGTCATGATAGTTGGTATCACCCCAGGTTACCGATCTCCCAGTACAAGAGAAAAATGTCCAATAGAGACTCGCAGATTGGTGTGTTGACGTCCACATCTAATCCTAGGAAAGCTTTAAAGCATTCTAGGAAATATTTCTCTTCTTTCATTCCTGTTGTGTGGTTTCGTTACTTTCTTGTATGGGTTAAGTCCAATTGGTATCTCAACAAGGTGAAGGATGTCATTGGACTCCGGGTACGACAAGTAAGCAAGAAGGATTGGAACCGAGAAGGTTCCAATTGGTATCTGGACTGAGAGGCTGTGGTAAGGCATGGGTGATTGGCTAAGGGTCATCCATGGGACGGATATAGAGTAATTGTTGTGGTGTGATTTTTGTGTAGCTTGAAACTGAAATGTTTGTGTATTACAATGCTGGCATAATTTACTGATTCGTATATGATTGTTGTTTGGTTATGAAATTATAAGTCTTAACTAATGTGCAAGGAACGGAAGTTCTGGAAAATGAATTGGTATAATTAGAATATCTAATGGCATTTTAAAGGGGTGATTCAGGGTTAGTCTCCGGACGGGATTTAACGGTTCATAGTGTGCCCGGAATTGGGTAGGTGATTGTTATTTCTTCCAATATGCACTGTATGTTTGTGTACTTTTGTCTAAGTAATTGTCTGATGTTTGCATTGCTTAGGGAATGATTTAGTAATGTATAAAGGTCCTATTTAACAATCTTGTGAATTGAACTGTGTATTTTACTTATTGGTTTGCAAGTTGATTGTTCATTGTTTGTGACTGTGTATTGTTTTGACATTCGGTTGGCTCGGTTACCAAGCCTGGTACAGGAATACTAACGATTGGCTCGGGTACCATACTTGGGACGGGATAACACTAACGGTTGGCTCAGGTACAACGCCTGGTACGGGTTTATTTTATTGTACTGTTGCATCTTTATTAATGGTTCTCTGAGTGAACCGGGTTGTGTTTATGAATTGTGTTATTGCATTTTTGGTCGTTGAGAGGCCGGGTTATTATATTGTGAGTTTGGTCTTGGTGTAGGCCGGGTTGTTATATTATGTTATTAGTTGGTCTTGGTGTAAGTCGAGTTGTTATATTATGTTATTAGTTGGTTTTGGTATAGACCGGGTTATGATGTTGATTATTAGTTGGGTCTTGGTGTAGACCGGGTTATTATGTTGGTTATTAGTTTGGTCTTAGTGTACGCTGGGTTATTATGTTGGTTATTAGTTTGGTCTTGGTGTAGACCGGGTTATTATATTGGATATTAGTTGGTCTTGGTGTAGACCGGGTTACTATGATGGTTATTAGTTCGGTCTTGGTGTAGACCGTATTATTATGTTGGTTATTAGTTGGTCTTGGTGTAGACCGAGTTATTATATTGATTATTTGTTGGTCTTGGTGTAGACCGAGTTTGCCATGTTAACACCAAGATATGTTAGGGGGATCCGGGTGGGTCCAAACTATGTAAAGAGGTATAAGTTCACAAATAGTTGTCATTAAGTGTACTAATAGCGGTAAGGAATTATTAGTGTTAATAAGCTAAGGGTGGGTCTTGGTGTAGACCGAGGTAGTCTGTGGAATACTTAGGGTGGAAGGAGGATTCTTGGAGGGTCCGGGTTATGTGATGTAATAAAAGGGATTTAGATGTAACTTTGTTGTTGTCATTGAAGGTGTCAATGGTCGTTAGTAGGATTCTATATGATTGGTATATTTGGAGGAAGACTGAGAGTCTGGAGTGTAGTTACTAGTTAATATAAACAGGTTGAAAAGTTGTCCTAGAGGTCCTGGAAAGGTTCGATCAATGGTGGGTAATACTACAGGCATAAGTGGTTTGGTGGGCAGTTGGCCAGATTAAGTCTGGATATTTAGTCAAGGTAGTTGACTGGGGTAAAGGTTAAAGTGAGACTTGGGAACTCTAGGTGACAAGGCGACTTGAGAATTCTAGTGATGAGTGAGACTTGGGAAGTCCTAGATGTCAGGGTCAAGGCTAGAGTGGTGGAGTTGGCAACGAAAGGTTAAGAAGGTCGGTTCCGAAAGGGGGATTAATAAAAGTGATGTTGAAAAGGGGTGAAGCATTTACCTTGTGCATTTTACCTTGATTTTTATATGATGGTAGGAGTGAATTCAGGTCAGCCGATGATGCCTATCAGTACGTGTGTTTGTACTGATTCTACTCTTGTTATACATTTTTGAGTATAGTCTGGTTGCAGGGTTAGTGATGTTTCACAGGTTAAGGATGACGGCAATTCTCCAGCAGCTCCTACTTCTTGCTTCTATGGTGAGATTTGTGTCTTCTTCATTTTTGTATCATCTTGTAGTAGCTCTTGTACCGGCTTAGACTAGGTTCTAGGGAGGGCTGTCTCATATTGTAAATGTTTTTCCGCAAGTTCTTCACGTCGTTTGTTTTTCTGAAAATTTTGTAAAGGAAGTTCCATGTTTTAAAAAGGATTTATATCATTATTTATGTTCTTTTCCACTATGCATGTTTGTTCGGGTGGTAAGGGTTCTTCTATCTAGGTGGATTAGTGTAGGTGCCTGTACGGCCCAGTAGTTGGGTCGTGACACATCTGTTGGTAAGACATTTGTTGAGGCCATCAAGGTTGGTGAAATGGTGGAAAATGGCATTAAGTCTGGAAAGATCATAAGCCAAGCTGCCTTAAAAGCCACGATGCAGGTAATTCAAAATAGGTCGGGAAGTTTTGGAGGGAAGAAAAGAAAGGAAGAGGTAACTATTATCGTGTCAGGGCCACAACAAAATCCAAGGGGTCCACATCACCGATACACTCAGTATCAATCCCAAACCTATACTCAAGACCCATATAACCACCCACAATATTACTTTCCTCTCCAAAACCCACTATAGTCCATCTCGTCTCCTCAATATCCTATTTATAGCGCACAACCATATGCTCAACCTCCTTCTTACCTGCAATGGCGTGCACCAACCCTTCATAATCATCCTCTTCCCCCATAAATTTACCAAGGCCCTAACAAATTCCCTTTTCGTCCTAGGCCAGAGTACAAAAGGGGAAATGCTGCCAAGGATAATTTCACCCCTATCGGAGAATCATACACTGGCTTGTTCTAGAAACTAAGGGAGTTGAATGTTCTGAGCCCAATTGAAAGAAGGATTCCTAACCCTCCCCCAAAAAATTTGGATTATACCAAAAGATTTGCATATTGCTCTGATGCCCTTGGGCACGACACAGAGAAATGTTGGTACTTGAAAAGGGCGATCAAAGATCTGACTCATACGCACCAAATTGTAGTGCAAAGTTCAGATGCACCAAATATCAATCAAAACCCACTGCCAACCCATAATGAAACAAACATGTTAGAGTTGATACAGGGTGGTGAAGAGTCTACAGTTCCCTACAAACCTATCATTAAGATTGAAAATAGTGGGGAAAAGTCGATGATTGTTGTGGATTTGGCAAAAATAGTGCCTTCAAAGGTAAAAGAGATACTAGTGAGGCCCAGACCATCAAGTACACCCATGATGATTATGAAAGGTGTTTCAGAAAGTGTTGTCGCAGGCCAGATAAGGCCAAAGATAATTGTTTCAGGAATGACCACTAAGCCCATCCTGATCGTGAAAGGAGCTCCTATCACACCTATTGTTATTAAGCCAGTGATGCAGCTTCCAGTGGTTAACACTAAAATGGTCCCTTTGAATTATAATCATACTGTGGTGACATACAAAGGGAGGTAAATCACTAAAGAAGTGGATGAGGTAGGGGGATTAACCCATTCTGTAAGGTGTTTCCCTCCGGAAGAGTTGAGGAAAACTAAACAAGATTACCTTCTCAGATAATGAACTACATGTGGAGGGTATTGGACATAATCGAGGCCTTCATATTACTGTGACGTGTGAGCATTCTTATGTACTTGGGTCTTGACTGATTGAGGCTCTAGTGCAAATATTTGTCCTCTATCAACCTTGGAAAAACTAAATATCCGAACTAAAAGGATTCAACCCAATAATGTATGTGTTAGATCTTTTGATGGAGCAAAGATGGATGCCATTGGTGAGATAGAGCTCATACTGACAATAGGGCATATTGATTTTGTCATAAATTTTCAAGTATTGAACATTGATACATCTTACAATTTGTTATTGGGAAGACCATGGGTGCATGGGTCTAAGGAAGTCGCATCTACACTGCATTAAATGGTTAAGTTTGAACACGATAGGAAAGAAGTGATTGTTCACGGGGAAGGGGATTTGTCCACCAATAAAGACTCATATGTTCCCTTTTCTGAAGAAGATAATGCAACTGGGGCACTGGTGTATCAAACTTTTGAGGTAGTGGTTGTTGAGCATATCCTCGAGGGGAATCTCATTCCAACACCATAATTGCCCTTTGCATCAGTTATGGTGGTAAATGAAATGTTTAAGCATGGGTTTGAACCAGGAAAAGGCTTAGGAGTATCTTTACAAGGAAGAGCTTATCCAGTGAGCCCATATAAAAGCCTCAGTACTTTCGGTTTGGGGTATAACCCCACTACTGAAGATAGAAAGAGGGCTAGGAAGAAGAAAAATGAACCATGGTCACTTACCAAGCTGATACCACCAATCTACAAATCTTTCATCAGTGTTGTCGAGTTCTCTATGCTACCAGTCCTAAAGCCTGTGTTGGATGATGATGCAGATTTGGCTGACTACTTCCAGAACTTATTTGTCGAGGCTGATATGGTTGAAATGGGAGAAGGCCCTAGCAATGCAGAGGTGCAATTTATTAGCCCTGATGTCCAGCTCAACAATTGGGAGGTCACTCATCTCCCCATCAGGAAGGAATCTTGGTAGTCTGTTTTGTTTTCCTTTCTATTATCTGAGTTATTCCTGGGCTATAATTCGGATTTTATCTTGTTTGTTTTTATGTTCAAACCCTTCTATATTCTCTTTTAATGAAATGTAATTTCCCTTTTCTATTCGAGTCTAATATATTTATTTATTTACTTTTCTTTTGTACAGTTTTTTCTATGCCGACTCTAGTGATATGACATGCATGCGGAATTTTCAGCCTGATCTTAAAATCCAATCTAATTTTGAAACAATGAACCAAGAAGTTGAATATGATGAAGATGAAGTATTTGAGGAAATCAGTAAGGAATTTGAACATTTTGAGAACAAATCAACCCTAATATGAATGAAATAGAGGCAATCAATCTAGGAGATCATGAAAATGTTAGGGAGACTAAGATAAGTGTACATGCTCAACAACAACAAAAGGAAAAAATAATTCAGGCTTTGTTTGACTACAAGGATATTTCTGCGTGGTCTTATGATGATAGGCCTGGTCTGAGCACTGATTTGGTTGTTCATAAGTTGCCAATTGATCCCGCATTCCCTCCTGTTAAGCAAAAGTTGAGAAAACTTAAAACTGACATGAGCATGATAATTAAAGGAGAGATCACAAAGCAACTTGAGGCCAAAGTCATTCGAGTTGCTCAGTATCCTACTTGGTTAGCCAATATCGTCCCTGTCCCAAAGAAAGATGGCAAGGTTTGGGTGTGTGTTGATTATTGCGATCTAAACAAAGCAAGCCCAAAAGATGACTTTCCATTGCCCAACATCCATATCTTGTTAGACAATTGTGCTAAGCATGAAGTAGCATCTTTCGTAGATTGCTATGCAAGGTACCACCAGATCAATATGGATGATGAGGACGCAGAAAATATGTCTTTTATCACGCCATGGGGGACATATTATTATCAAGTCATGCCTTTTGGGCTAAAGAATGTTGGGGCAACTTACATGAGGGCAATGACCACTATGTTTCATGATATGATACATAAAGAGATTGAAGTTTATGTGGATGATGTGATCATTAAATCAAAAAAGGAGTCTGACCATGTCAAAGATCTAACGAGATTCTTTGAAAGGCTTCAAAGGTATAATCTTAAGCTTAATCCAGCAAAATGTGTATTTAGAGTCCCGTCCGGGAAGCTTTTGGGATTTATAGTCAGTCAGTGTGGTATTGAGTTAGATCCTTCAATGATAAAAGTGATTCAGGAATTGCCGCCACCAAAGAACAAAACTGAGGTGATGAGCTTACTTGGCAGGTTGAACTATGTCAGTAGATTCATCGTGCAACTCACGATAATATGCGAGCCCATTTTTAAGTTGTTGAAGAAGAATGCTATGATTTAATGGACTGAATAATCTCAAGAGGCGTTCGATAGAATCAAAAGGTACTTATCAAATCCACATGTGTTGGTTCCTCCTGAGCCGGGCAGACCCTTAATATTATACATGTCAGTTTTGGACAATTCTTTTAGTTGTGTACTAGGTCAACATGATGTCACAGGCAAAAAGGAGCAGGCCATCTATTACCTTATTAAGAAATTCACCACTTATGAGGTTAACTACACTCTTCTTGAAAGGACGTGTTGTGCCCTGACCTGGGTAGCACAGAAGTTGAAGCATTACCTCTCGTCCTACACTACTTACCTCATTTCCCATATGGATCCCTTGAAGTATTTTTTCAGAAGCCTATTCCCACGGGTAGACTTGTAAAGTGGCAGATACTACTCACAGAGTTTGACATTGTTTACATGACACAGACTGCAATGAAAGCCCAAGCTTTGGCAGATCATTCAGCTGAAAACCCTGTTGATGAAAGATATGAGCCATTAAAGACATATTTTCCCGATGAAGAGGTATCATGTATTGATAAAGCTATTTCCAATAATAACCCAGGTTGGAAGTTGTTCTTTGATGGAGCATCTAACATGAAAGGAGTTGGGATAGAAGTCGTTCTTGTTTCTAAATCAGGGAAATATTATCCGGTAATGGCCCAACTTTAATTTTATTATACTGATAATATGGAGAGTATGAAGCTTGTATCTTGGGTTTGAGGTTAGCTATTGACACGGGAATCCAAGAAATATTGGTATTAGGAAACTCGAATTTGCTAGTCCACCAAATTCAAGGAGAATGGGAAACTCATGACTCAAAGCTCATACCATATCGAGATTATTTATAGGATCTTTGTCAACGGTTTGTATCAGTGTAGTTTAGACACATTCCCAGAGTTCATAATGAGATCACTGATGCCTTAGTAACTTTGTCTTTTATGCTTCAACATCTCGACAAAACTTACATCGATCCTTTGCACATACAAATCCATGATCAACTTGGTTATTGCAATGTGGTCGAAGAGGAACTCGATGGTGAACCTTGGTTCCATGATATCAAAAAATATATTCAATATGTAAATTATCCAATGCACGCCGATGGTAATCAAAAGAGAACTGTTAAGCGATTATCTAGCGGATTTTTCTTAAGTGGCAGAATTTTGTACTAGAAGACTCCAGATTTAGGACTGCTAAGGTGTGTAGATGCTAGAGAGGCTTCAACTATCATGACTAAAATACATTATGGGGTTTGTCGACCGCACATGAATGGGTATGTCTTAGCAAAGAAAATACTTCGAACAGGTTATTATTGGCTCACCATGGAGAGGGATTCCATACATTTTTTTCATAAGTGTCATGAGTGCCAAGTACATGGTGATTTGATACATTCTCCTCCTTCAGAACTGCACACAATGTCATCCCCGTGGCCCTTCATAGCTTAGGGGATGGATGTAATAGGGCTAATTGAGCCAAAAGCATTAAATGGGCACAGGTTCATCCTAGTGGCCATTGATTATATTACAAAGTGGGTGGAGGCAGTAACTTTTAAGTCTATGACCAAAAACATTGTGGTGAATTTTGTTCATTTCAACATCATTTGTCAATTCGGTATCCCAAATATGATTATTACAGATAATGTTGCAAATCTTAATAGTCATTTGATGCAATAGGTATGCCAACAGTTTAGGATTTCACATCGAAATTCAACTCCATATCGCCCCAAGGCAAACGGGGTTGTAGAAGCTGCCAATAAGAACATCAAGAAGATACTCCGCAAAATGGTGCAAGGTTCCCAATAGTGGCATGAGAAGTTTCCTTTTGCCTTATTGGGGTATCACACTACCGTTCGCACCTCAATAGGTGCAACTCCATATTTATTAGTATATGGGACGAAAGCTATTTTACTGGCGGAGGTTGAGATTCCATCCCTTAGAATCATTGTGGAAGCTGAAATTGATGATGACAAGTAGGTCAAGACCCGATTGGAGAAACTAAACTTGCTTGATGAAAAGAGATTGACGTCAATATGTCATGTCCAGTTGTATCAGAAGAGAATGGCGCGAGCATATAACAAGAAGGTGTGCCCCAGACATTTTGAAGTGGGTCAATTATTATTGAGGCGCATCCTCCCACACCAAGCAAAAGTCAAAGGCAAATTTGCTCCAAAATAGCAGCGACCATTTATTGTGAAGAAGGTATTGCCCAATGGTGCGTTGTATTTGACAGACATAGAAGGAAAAATGACGGAAATATCTATCAATGTTGATGCTGTGAAAAGTTATTATGTATGATCCCTTTTATTTTCAGTATTAGATTACTTGCTCTGTACTTGACATTTTAAATATTGATATGATGAAGGCATTTTTTTCTGCTACCTAAAATATTGTGTAATCCTTTGCTATTCCCGTTGAGCTTTAGTGTATCTTCATTTCGTATCCCTCTTTCGGAATCATAACAAAGTTGGAAAAAAAAAGTGACAACACAAAAAATAACAAATGAAAAAAAAAAAAGAAAAAAAAAACAAATCAGTTGTCTGAACTACGTTTGACCTGATTCTTATTACGATAAGATATGTAGGCAGCCCTATCGCCGGGGTTTGGTCCAACCATATAAAAGTCTAAGATTTCCTGTTTCAAAGAAACTGGGAAAAAGTTGTTTTCCGTTTTAAGTCGATTCCAAAAGTTGTAAATCAACCCCAGCATTTAGTGTTGCATTTGAGACTTCATGCCACCCTTTCTTTCTAACCCTATCCAAAATCCACGTTACAACCAAAAGAAAAACCTTTGGATCAACTTTTAGAAAGTCAGGTTTAAAGCGTGTTATAGGTACAAAGCAATTGCATCATGGGCGGTACTTCAGTTGAGAGAAATTGAAATGAGAGAGTCGTATTGGTGAAAACCTTCACGGGCACCATAAGGCGATGGTGAGCTGAGAAAAATTAAAATGAGAGTCTTATTGGTGAAAACCTTCACGGGCACCGTAAGGCGATAGTGAGCTGAGAGAAATTAAAATGAGAGAGTCTTAGTGGTGAAAATCCTTTGCGGACACCGTAAGGCGATGGAAAGTTGAGAGAAATGAGAGAGCCTTATTGGTGAAAACCTTCACAGGCACCGTAAGGCGAATGAGGACCTAAATGTAGTTATGGTTTGTTGAAACCCAAGGAACTCGATTTCAGAGTCATAAGAGCGCCAAAGAGTTGGTGAATAGTTTGGAGGGAAGATCGAGCTAATCAATCCAAAGTGTATGTCATGATCATTGGAGTCGGCTACTACACTCAGATAAGTTTTCATTTTTCTTCTTCTCCTTAAAAGGATATCCTTTGTTGAATTCTCTTTCTCTATTTTTCTTCTTTTTGTCGCTTTGTTTTATGTGTCTTTCAATATAGTTCATGTCAAGTGGGAAAGTAATGAAAATATGCTACCAAGCTTTTCAATTGCGCAAAACAAAACAAATGGCCAGCACAGGAAAGTAACATAATTCAAAGGGAAATAAGTGGCTAAGAAATTATGGTCTGTGGACAAATTTTAATTCATGAAAGTACAATGGTTCAATGAGGATTGAATTGAGGAGAACCGTAAAATAAAAGACCAATATTGGATCAAAGTCACTCAAGGTCATTGTTTGGTAGAAAGAATTTGGGGTCACAAGTACAACAAGTCAGCAATGAGCATACGTCAGTTTAGAATAGAGCAAAAAATGATAAATGCAGGAGCAATCGCCTTGAGAGCCAAAATCACAAACCAACCATCAAATTTTTCAAAAACTCACAAATTTTCTTTGTTTGAAATAGGGGCAAAATTTGTTTATTTGTTGCGGGTACCTTGTTAGAAGGAATGCAGGTTAACAGTTTCAGAATAAAAGTCAGGACTCTCTTGGATAATGGGATTTATTTTTAGTAGTAGGACCCTCCTGGAAAATGGGACTAGCAGGATCCTCCTGGATAATGGGATTTAGCGTAGCAGGACCTTCCTGAATAATGGGACTAGCGGGACCCTCCTCGATAATAGGATCTATTTTTAGTAGAAGGACCCTCCTGAAAAATGGGACTAGCAGAACCCTCTTGGATAATGGGATTTAGCGTAGAAGGACCCTCCTGGACAATGGTATCTATTTTTAGTAGCAGGACCCTCTTGAAAAATAGGACTAGCAGGACCCTCCCGGAAAATGGGACTAGCAGGACCCTCCTTAATAATGGGATTTAGCGTAGTAGAACCCTCCTGGATAATGGAATTTATTTTAGTAGCAGGACCCTCCTGAAAAATGGGACTAGCAGGACCCTCCTGGATAATGGGATTTAGCGTAGCATGACCCTCCTGGATAATGGGACTAGTAGGACCCTTCTGGATAATGGGATTTATTTTTAGTAGCAGGACTCTCCTTGAAAATGGGACTAGCAGGACCCTCCTGGATAATGGGATTTATTTTTAGTTTATCTTTGATTTATACTCACAAAATTTTCTTTACTTCAAATTGGGGCAAAAATTTTTGTTCTGTTTTGATTTGTTCACTGGAATACATTTGGAGAATAGGATCAAACATTCATTCTAAGCTTATGA